>OZ010603.1:35468617-35586117 GCA_963932145.1 Acanthosepion lycidas
GACTCCTCATTCTTGAAGTTCCCGGCTGGCCAACATGGAAATCCTTTAATGTTCTTTTCTGTAGTTTAAAAGGGATTACTACTAAACTTCCGTACATTAGTATGTCGTTACAGAGTGAGTAAACTTCTGAGATATTCTGGTCATGACTATTTAGTTTGTCCTTTACTTCCTTTGTGAACCACATCATCGGACGCTTTGTCTATTTTCTCGTCCATTGTTATAAAAAGTTCCCTGATAGTATTGCACAAGGTACGTTTGATTCGACCTCTCTTCTTATGGCAGCAATGACTGTCTTCCAGGGGTTCAGCATACTTAGATATCAATCTAGACAACCCTTCTCCATGACAGATCTTAGTGGATGGGAGAAACTTCCTTAAGTAGTTATAATTGAAGAGAATGGTTCCTCATTTTTGCAGTCTATTAGCAGTATGTGTTGGCAGACACTTTTTTGCTACAAAGATAGTAAGGAGTGGACGGTGATCTGTCTGCAACCAAAAGTACCTTCCATGAATAAATCTATGAAATATAGTCACCACTAAAAATGATTCCTAATGTTCACTTTTCTGTTTGCGAGTAATCTCTTTGAGCTGGTAATAGCGTCCTAAATGCATGGGCAATTGGCTTTATCGATCCATCTTTAATTTATAAAATGTACGCCTTGATGCCGTAGGAGCTAGCATCGCTGGCTACAATGATGTCACGGTTTGGATCTTAATAATTCAAAAAGAGATCTCGTGTAAGGGCCTTCTTTATTTTCTCAAATGCTTCCTGGCATATGGTTGTCCATTCCCACTCTATCTTTTCTCAATAATTCATTAAGTGGAGCTCTCAAACTGTGAATTCTTAGGACAAAAACGTTGTAATAATTGGCAAGACCTTAAAAACTTTGAAGAGCCGGCATATTTTCTGGTGTTGGCATAGTCTTTATTGCCGTTGCCCTATCTGAGTCGGAACGTCTTCCGTCTTTGTCAAGTATTTGCCCCAATATTTTATCCTCCCTAAGAGAAAACTCGTACTTCCCGTCTTTTAAATTGAATTCGTAATCCTGGATTCTCATGAACACCTGCCAGACGTGCGATTTTTGTTCCCAGATGCCTTCGCTTGCCATTAGGACGTCATCGAGATAGGCCACCGCAAAATGCAGGCCCTTTAACATCGTATCCATGAGCTGTTGAAAAATGAAAGAGACGAACTTAAACCCCAACGGGTGTCTTAAAAATTTGTATAAACCCTTGTGGGTGTTTATACAAAGGAGCTTCGAGCATTCCTCGTCCAAGGGTATTTGTAGATATGCGTCGCTTAAGTCAATCTTAGAAAACAATATTTTCCTCTACTGAGCTTAGCGAATATCTCTCCTGGACTTGGAAGGGGATAATGGTGATACTTTAGGGCGCTGTTTAGCCCTGTAGAGAAGTTAACACATGCACGGATTTCTTTGCTCCTTTTTTAAAATAAACTGTCGGAGATGCCCATTCGCTATATTCAAATTTTGACAGAACTCCCATTTCCTCAAGATGATTCATTTCTTTGTCAATTTGAATTTGCGAGGCAAAGGGAAAGTTAGGTATGTTCATAAAAACTGGGTTTACGTCTGGCTATAACACAAATTTAACAAAAACGTTGGGATTTTCTTTTACTCGATCTTACAAATTTTCTGCTTCGTTAGTCAAATTTTCGACTATTTGCCCATAAACTTAACAGAGTCGCCAGTTACGCTTTTAGCTATTCGGTTCGTTCTTAACAAAATCGGCTTACCTAGTTTTTTCCATATTTGATAATTAATTATGGATAAGTCTGAACCCGAATCAAGCTGTAGCCGTATATTTTTGTTAAATATTTGCACTTCAAAATATTTCCTGATGTTACGACTGTCTGATTCATCATACTTGTTACGTTTTACAAAAAAAAAAATTGTCTTGTTCTTAATACGGCTGTGGGAACTTTTGCGTCCCAATTTAACGCAATTAAAACATTTATCATTAAAAGGACAATCTCTAAACCAATGTAATTGACCACGCCCGATACATGGTCTTGATGGTAAAGTAACTTTTTTTTTTTTGGTTGACCCTTTTTAATTTTGGGGGGGTATTTTTTTTTAATGTGAGTCACACCACTCTGACGCTCACGAAACGTTAGCAATCTTCGGCAATTTGCTGTAAAGTAACTTCGGCCTCGTTTTCAGCTTGTTAAATACTCTTCGACATATTTTGAAGTCTTTCGCTGAAATTAAACTCAGGACAAAAATCATACATTTAAAATCGTTGACGCTTAATGATGCCAATTTGAAGTCATCAAAATGTTTATTGACTACACTCGCGAAAGTAGTATAATCTTCATCTTCTTTGCGGGTGAGATTCATGCATTTCCAACGCTTGTGGAACAGTCACGTTTTTCGACTGAAGACTTCTGTTAATTTAAAGCCTCTTTAAATTTCAAGTCGCTGGATTTCTTAGGGCAAAATATAGTTAACAAACTTAGTATATTCAGCTGTGTGTGGGGAGTAGGCGAACCTTTTATGGTCAGCCCAATTTGCACAATCCGTTTTGTAGAAGCCCTCGTAACGTTTAAAGTACGAAGCGAATGTAAATTCTTCAGGTGCAAACGTGAAATTATCAATATCACTCCATATAGCATTTTGAGAGAACGGGTTTTCGCTGAACTCGTTATGGCTTTTGATGGATATATTATATATGTGCCTTTGCTCATTCTGTGTTTGAAGGTGCATTTCTTCAAGTTTCGCTAGTCTAACCTAAATTTATAGGTGCAATTCCTAAAATTTCTTCTGGTATTCTGCTTGTTCTCGTTGGAATTTCTCTTGTCTTCCTTGATATTCTGTTCCATTAGTAGTTGTAGTTCCTGTTGGTGTTTTATCAACTCTAGCATTGCACTTTTAAATTCGTCCATTTTACTACGGTAGTGAGTAAAATTAAGAAATGACAGGGAGGAATGTTTTCTCTTTACCCTCTTGACCAACAATGAGTCTGTTTGTGTTTACGATTCTTTTACTGAAAAATTTAAAAGCAGGTCGGGGGGGGGGTATATAAATTTTTACTTTAGCCTGTTAGCAAAAACGATGAGTCTGTTTGATTTGTACATTTCTTTTACTGAGTTGTTGGAATGGAAAAAAAAAACAAGGTTCACTAAACTTCTTCCCAAACACCGAATTGAACTTGTAGAAATCCTATTGCTTTGATTTTTTTTTCACTGTCAGTGTTGTAATTAACACTGGATACCCTTTTGTTGTAGACTTTGGTTAGAATTCCTTTCTTCACCACTATTTTCACATGTAAATGATTTTCACCAAAATTCTTTGATAAAGAGATAAGAAAATTAAGTCTGAAAACATAGAAATTTCTGTTCCTCGATGTAAATTATTTTATAATATTTTGAAGATTTTCACATTTTTCTATATGTTGAATAGACAATTGTTTATATATATATATATATATATATATATATATATATATATATATATATATATATATATATACAATAAAATAAATAGAAAGAACAGTAAGATTTATAATACGGTGATCTTATTAATATTTTTTTTTAAAGCAGTGCTTAATACAACTCTCCAGAGCATAACTATTAATAGATTTAATGAATAATGTGTACATACTTTATAAAAAAAAAACAAAAAAAACAATAGAATTTTTTTGTATATACACCCTAAATCTAATCATCCTCTATCTACAATTAAGCATATACTTTTATCTATTGAAAACAGAATAAGTACAAATCCAGCAAATAGAAAGGAAGAGTGGAATTTCTAGCCTTGTGTGGTAACCAGTTAAAACAGTGGTAGATTCTCACTAATTTATCAATATTACTAAGGGAGACTTTGTAATCAGACATTCCTATCGAAATATTTCTAGCACTTAAAAGAAAACAATAAAACACCTACTGTGAAATGGAAATTAAGTTAGAATATGTAGGTCATTAAATGATCCATGTTTTTTGATGCTTGCTGGACCAATACAGAATTAACATTTTCAAGACAAGGATCAATCGATATCTACCTATTAGGTTGGTGCAAAAATAATGACGTATTTTGACGTATTTTTAACGTCAAAAACAGACTTTATTTTTGCACCAACCTAATACATATTTTCACAATATACATTTCCTCTTTTCTGCTTCCCTTTCCATTCCAACAATCTCATTCAGTAACATTCTTCGTTTGTGGCATTTATTAAGAAAAATCGATATATATATATATATATATATATATATATATATATATTAGCTTGGTGCAAAATAATGTCGTTATTCTTTTGAAGTTGAACGTCAAAAAACGACATTATTTTTGCACCAACCTAATATATATATATATATATATATATATATATATTGTCGTTGCCTTCTTTATATATATATATATATATATATATATATAAATATATATATATATATATATAAAGAAGGCAACGACAATTTATTAGGAAAATCGATATATATATATATATATATATATATATATATATATATATATATATATATATATAAGGAAGCCAACGAGAATTTATACCACTATCTTTACCAAGAATTCCAGACTGTTCACAGATGTTAAAGAAAGGGAATATGTGGAAAGCTATGACCACCTTATTCCTGGAGGAATGTAGCATTTAAAAATATCAATCGCTTATCATACCTGGTTTTCCAACTAGGAGATCCAGGTTCGAATCTCACTATCCTCGATTTGTCCGGAAGGTTACTTTTTTGATTCTATTGGATCTCGGGGCGATCCCAACATGAAAAAGTACCTATAAAGCATATCGTCGGTTGACTCAAGATTTGTGAGTGAAATTGCTTAAACGGAGGCTGTATACTTTTACGCTAGCCGGAAGTCCCAAGTAATCGCGGTTGAAGGTTTGAGATTACGGCCTTCTTGAAGAAGTCGGTCACGCCAGAATGTGTCCTTTCTCACTGAAACAATATCTAAGGTCGAGTCAGTAAAGTTGCTGTTTAGAATGAACAGCCGGGCTATGGCGACGTTGAACAAACACCAATGTGCCTGAGCTGGCATCTGTAACAGGGATTGACTAGACGTTTGTGCTGAAACGGGTCGCCGGCCTATTTATTAGTGCCATTATTTGGAAAATCTAGTCAATATATTTAGTTCGGTGTTAGACAGAGGAGCGTATATGTTATTAGAGCACTACGGTATCCTCCGGTTTTATTCGACAACTCGCATTGTTTATGGCTATAGGTCATGTGTGTCGTGCGTAGGCCGAACGACATTTTGCGCCCGTGTCTACATTGTACTGCCAATTCAGACTAGAATTGAGATTTACTTTCCACAGAGATCAGGTCATTAGAGATATCGTAAAGATTACACTACAGAAAAGAGAGGCCCCAATAGAAGGCGGTTAAAATCACGTACCCCCGGACGCAAATGTCTGTCAATACAGGGTTCGAACGATAAGGGTTTGTCAGCCCAAAGTATCAAGCAATAAATTATACGTATAAAATATAAGCGATTTAAATATGTATCTGGTGTTCAAGATTACAGCGGTTATCTTGTGTATATGAAATGTTTATTCCAAGATAGTTCTATCTTTTTGGAAATAAGTATGTTGCAATCGATCTCCGTTTTCTCCGAATTTTAGCTGCATTCGTTGGTTCATCAATCTTACCCTGTTCTTTGTCTCTCTGTAGCCCACTTGCCTTCGTTTCAATGCCTATTAAATCTATCTATCTATCTATCTATCTCTGTATATAAATAAATATAGTCTTAAGGTGTGCACAATTTATGGGATAAAGTGCTCAATATCAGAGATAGAGCGTGTGTAAATATAAAAGTGAACATAGAAGTTAACACTTAGAGGCAACAGCCTGTTTCATGCTATATGCAATCGTCAGGCCGATTGCATATAGCATGAAACAGACTGTCACCTCTAAGTGATAACTTCTATGTTCACTTTTATATTTATCTCTGTATATATATATATATATATATATATATATATATATATATATATATATATATATATATATATATAAGAGTATGTCTGCGTCTGTATCTGTCTGTGTGATACCTTTTCACTCGAGATCCATCCAGCCGATTTTGACCAGACTTGACACATACATTATACACTGTTCTTATGCTTATTATGTTCTTAGCGTATAAAATCGATAATTTAAAAAAAAATCAATAATCGATAAAGCTGATCCAAAATCGACAAATTCAACTGTTTTCCTCCAATTTCGATCAAACTCAATACGTAGGTTACTTACATCGGAACGAGCTCAACGATACCCCATATTTATATCTACGCTTCTGCGTTTAGCGAAAAACAGCGAAAAATGAAAGATCGATTACAACAGAAAACAATTTCAACACAAATTTTGAGCTAAAACCTCCCTCAATTTCCATGCAATCTGATACAAGCTTCACTCAGTAGTAGACAATAATAAGTTGATTGTTTAACAGACATTTAACTTGATAATTGAATCCACCCATAAAGTGAAAATAGCGAAAAATTGTGATTTTTACTAGTTCATTTTTTATTTTTCGTTGAATTTTTAACCAATTTTCATCAAACTTAACAATTGCTTTATAAATATATCTTCTTTTAAATCACTGGTAGCACAAACTGAATTTTAAAAACTTCAAAATAATTGTGGTCGGAAATGTGTCTTCATGTTGCCTGTTTTACTCCTTCATGTTCTCGGCTAAATTCGATTGATTAAATACAGACTACTTCTCTTCTATCAGTATCTGCATCGATTTTTAATGTTTTTTAATGAAAGTAGTTTAAAGAAAATGAAGAAAATAGATTCTGTTACATCTAAACATGATGCTGCTTTTGCTCCATTCGAATTGAACGCTTTTTTTCTGATTGTCCAGCTATGTATGGCTGCTAGTATTTAATAATATACAGACATTTAGGTTCAGCTATATACGATAAGCCTTTCCAAAACAGAAACTTTTCTGGAATTGGAATGAAAGCAATGATGGCATATTCTCTGAATCCGTCATAAAAATTCAGATTTGAGTATTAATAAATTCTAAACACTTTAAATTCTCTGGTGTATGCACCAGTTATACAAATTAAAAGAATATAAGTAATAAAGAAATTAAAAGGAGAGTTGGTGTTCGGGCGCCTTTTGTCTGTAGCCGCAAGATTATCCAAAACCAAAACGTTAACCTAAGAACTTGAGTCCGGTTCTTAAGTAACCTTGCGGGTGTCAGGCATGGCAGCTTCAGAAATGTCTAAATTATTAGGATATATTCAGTCGTTTTTTTCTCATGATATGCGCATGATCTCGAAGAACAGTATTTCATAGCATGTTTTGCTTCTTAGAATATACCGTCATACTTTGAAATTATTGTCTAAAGTTATTGAAATTTTATTTCACATCAGACACCTCTTTGAGAGGGAAGGTCAAATAGACATAAATTATCATGTTTGACATCTTCTCTTTACTTTTAATCAAGGTAAAAAACCATGCCAATGTTGTTCAAGATATTTGTGATATACACGTAAATGAAATGCTTAAAACACAACCAAAACCGAGTACAAATTAATTGAAAGAAAACGAATAATTCCGTTATTTACTTGTTTTCGTATTTTTCCAATGAAACGTGACCCATGTTAGTACCTCGTGCGTTGATTCGGCAAAGCCATTCCTTACAGACTGACCACAGATAATCGATTGCATTTAAATCAGGAGAGTTTCCGGACCGATCTATCGTACTTTGATTTGCTCACTGGTAAAGCTTGCCAGTGTTTTCGTGCAGCGTTACAATTTTTGTACCCTTTCTTGGAGTAATGTCCATCGCAGACAGTGGCCGTAGGACAACTAATCGACAGCCGAAACAATAGTGTCTGGCATTGAATTATTCTTCATGAAAATTATTTTTATGAAGCTTACATTAAACAGTTGAGAAAATTATATTAATTTAAATTAGTAGGTTGATACATATATTCGTTTTTTCTTGTGTTCTGTGATGGGGATTTCATAAGGGTTGCTTAGATGTGCATACGTCCGAAAGTATGGGTCACCCAATGAGGACCGAAATCACTATTCAGTCATCTAGAGGGGCAAGCTTGCTAACCATTACACCACGTCGAAGTAACCCAGATTTTCTGTGAATGATTTCGAATAATGATTTTTCGTGGCATTTTTTGGTTTTAGTATATCCCGTCAGGCTTTGAAATTATTGTTTAACGTTATTGAAATTTTATTTCACATCAGACACCTCTTTCAGATGGAACGTCAAATAGACAAGAATGATCCTGTTTGACATCTTTTCTCTTTGCTTTTAATCAAGGTAAAAAACATGCCAAAGTTGTTCGAGATATTTGTGATGTAGGAAATGAGATGTTTGAAAAACAACTAAATGTCCAATGTAATCTGTATGTTGAATAAAGTAAGAGGTTGAAAGATGAAATTTAGTTGTAAAGACATGACCGTCGAGACAGTAGGATTATTACACCTGTCAAAGCCCATCCCCATACAATTAACATGACCAAACAGGCAATTTCAGATTTTTCTTTAGAAGTTCTGCACACCTTCTATGTTCTCCCGATTTAGCCCCATTTAAACTAGCACCTTCTTTTGGACGTTTTCTAGTAATTTGAGGGGTGTTTCGTTCAACAACGATGTGGAGCTTAAAACATATTTTTAGGTATTTCTCGAATCTAAACATAGTGATTTCTATCGTCGAGTTTTTGATCAGTTAGTGGATCAGGTTTTCGTTAAAAATGAAGGACGATACATTGTTGAATATGTTTTCAGAGTTATTAATAAATAATACATATTAAAATAAAAGATCGTAATTATGTAACAAACTAATAGTATCTACAGGGTGAGATGGATAAATTATCGCCATACTATATTTTAGTTTAGCGCATGCGCGTTAATTTTTTGATTTTGTCGACTCTACAATGTAGTAGTGTCAGTTGGATACCGTCTGAGAGAAATAGAGCACCATGTCGCAATTCACTCCGCCAGAAATTTGGAAACGACATGCTGTACTACTTGGCACTCTCGCAGGAAACCCCAATACGAAAATTTGAGACTGCAACCTTCTCGATATTATGTGTAGGCCTCATTTGAGTGAAAGACTGACAAAACTATCAGTAACACCAAAAACGAACTGACAGCAAGGATTATGGATGCATTCAGTTCCTTAAAATAAGGAGACCGTCCAGAAGAGATACAGGTAATTTCGAAGTTGTCTGGTAACCGTGGTTGACGCCAATGGCGATTTTAGTATTTCAAAATATCTTTGTGTAATTTTAGTAACTGTTAGGTTGGTGCAAAAATAATATCGTTTTTTGACGTTAAAAAATACGTCAAAAACGATATTATTTTTGCACCAACATAATATATGTGTTAAAATGAAATGAGGGTGTCATTTTTATTTTTGCGTAATGTAGACGACAATTTATCGATCTCCGCATTTAAGTATAGATACTTTTCAGAAATTTACTTTTGAATTGAATAAGTTTTGAAAATTTGATAAAAAAAGATGGATAAATTCCTACCGTCCCCCCGAGTATGTTCACCGCCCCTCAATTGAAAAAAAAAAAAAAAAATTCCAGTTCCCCTTTTCAGCATAACAGAGTCCCCAATAAGATGCTAGCATCCCAAGTTGAGAAACATTGATCTAGAGGCTGCAGAGATGACGTGACAATATTAATCAGATTTTGATGAGGAATAGAAAAGTTTGAGAAAAACAACACAATGTCTCAGTGTCTTAAAGCGTGTTACTTATGAGAAAAGATTAATATTCCCCGTTTTTATGATTTATGAGACACTCTTGATTTGATTGTTTCTGTTCTTCAATAAAAGCTAACCTTTCTCCAAGATATAAGGTTTCCTTATTTTCTTCTATCTTGATTAATCACTGTAATCGTAAATCTCTTACTTCCATTGATTTTCCGACATTGATTATTTTGGAAGGACAAAGTTAATATTCTAATTTTTGGCGTGTGTTTCTTTGTAACAGACTTTGAAAATATATACCGTGTTTGAAAGTAAATACCTACAATACTCAAAGAGGTTTCTGGTTTAAATAACCGACAAAATGTTGAAAAGCCGGAAAAAAAATCAAGGAAGCGACTTGAAAAATAAAATATAAATTAGAAATATAAGTGTTATTTACGAAGAAAATATTGTGTCGTTTTAGTGTACCTTTTGGAAATTCGTATATACACCCTCGGCCAAAATCTTAAGACCAGATACAATAGGGTTAAAAAAAATAGAACATACTGTTACTTTAATCAAAATATTTTTGCGAAGCATTTACATTTAATTAGAAAATATAGTGTATCAACAAAGAAGTGAATATTTTAAGCTTTTAATTGATTTATTTAAATAAAATATGAAAAAAGGATTTTTTTTGGTTGGTCATAAAGATACAACAATACATGAAAAAAAAAACAAATTACTGGACAAAAGTTTTAGATCTACTCAGGCGTGAATACATCTACGTAGATCATTTCCAGTATTAAAATTCAGATTTTAAAATGGCTAACCGTAAAATTTTAACAAAGTTCAAACAGTGCAGAATTGTTGAATTCAAAGACGTGGTCTTTCGTAACGTGCCTTTGCAAATGAAATTAGCCGTAGCAGAACTGTCATTGCTAACTTCATTAAAAATTCGCATGCGTATGCTTCTAAAAATCCATCGGTCGCCCCAATAAAATCGCACCATCTCTAGGCAGACACATTAGGCGAGAAGATAAAAGAGACTCAAGCCTAACATCAAATCAGATAAAAGCGAATACAGATGCTGCATGCAGCTCTCGAACAAGTCGACGGCATTTAAATAAGGGTTTAAAAACTTGAAACAGCTGCAGAGGCCTCGCCTTCTTCTTCGCCATAAATCTCTTAGTTTAGAATTTGCTTCCGATTATAAAACTTGAGATGTGGATAAATAGAAAGAAAGTGTTATTTTTAGAAAAAAAAAATAATTCAATCCCAAAAGAAATTTTCTCAACACGGCATAGTGTAGGTGGACCAATTATGTTCTGAGGTTCATTTTCGTACAATGGTACTCTTGATTTACAGGAGGTAAAAGGTCGTCAAATAGCTGCTAGCTATATTGATGTTAAGAATGGCAACACTAATTAGTGAAGGCCCACGTCTATGTGGAGAAAATTGAATTTTCTAGCAGGACAATGCTGCAATCCACAAAACTCTTGTGGATGATCTTCATGCTGCAGTTTATGCATCGTGGGCGAGCATCCCAAGCACCCACATGCAGAAGTTAATAATGAGTATGGCAAAGCGAATTTTCGAAGTAATTCGCAAAAATGGAAGATATACTTAGAATTAAATTGTCGTTGTGACTTATTGGTTCTGTATTTTATATATTTTTTTACATGGTCTTATCTTTATCACCCCCCCCCAAACAAAAAAAGTTTTTTCAATGTTTGTTGAAATAAATCAATTAAAGTTTAAAATTTCACTTATTTGTTGATAAACTACATTTTCTAATTAAACGCAAAAGTTTCGCAAATTTATTTTGATTAAAGTGACAGTATTTTATATTTTTATAAACCTTTTGCATCTGGTCTTAATATTTTGACCAGGTGGGTATATATTGGATGCGCCATATCCATCGCATGCCAGACGGCTGCAATTTCAAAAAGCTCCTGTATGGAAAGCTGGCCACTAGAAGGAGACGCGTTTGGCGGCCACAGTTGCGGTAACGCGATCTCCCGAGGCGCGATATAAAAGATGTGAACATCAAAACAGAGTTATAGGAGAGCCTGGCAGCCATACGATCCAAATGAAGAGAAACTCTGACCAAGCACCTCAAATCAGGGGATGAGAAGCTGACACAATTCCGCAGAAAGGAAACTGAGAACTCCAACAGGGCAGAGACAAAAACGCATGCGATTTCTGCAACAGAGATTGTCACTCCCACATCGGCCTTTACCCTTACAGACGTCGATGCTTCAACCAAGCAGACAACTAGGATGCTAGCCGTGGTCAAGTCTGAGCGACGGTGGCCTTTTAATGTCATATATATATATATATACATATATATATATATATATATATATATATATATATATATATATATATATATATATATATATATATATAACTGTGTAGCGAAAAAAAACATTTTAAATTAATTTATAATATTAATGCTTTTTAAATTTACATTGAGCAATATTTTGTAAAAATAAAAATATCTATAAGAACACCGGATTATATATCTTACTGTTCTTTCTTTCTTTATATATATATATATATATATATATATATATATATATATATATATATATATATATATATATATATATATATATAACGTCACACATTCGAGACATTTTAAAACTGTTTTAAAATAATTGTCGGTCTTTGTCCATTTCATAATATATGACGTCATTTGCTTACATTTGGATACGCATTGGGCAGATATGAATGTACGTGAGAGAATCATGCATGGAAGGTTGTAGTTTAAAAGCAGTAAAATCGACCTTGCTAACCGAACGACCATCTTTACCACGTCAGGCTCTATCGCGGTTCCGCATAGCATACAGGTTCGATTCCTATCGGAGGACGAATATTTTCTATGAAAATGTCTCGGATATTCAGGCCGATAAATGTTGTTAATTCTGTTTATTATAAACAGAGCATTTACTTAGATATTTGTATCCATAAAACGAATGTATAAAAATTAAAATGTCTTAATATATATATATATATATATATATATATATATATATATATATATATATATATATATATATATATATATATATATATATATATACAGAGAGAGAGAGAGAGTGAAGTTAGGTATTCACCTGTCCCTTAAGAATGGAACCTTGGCCCTGATCAAAGATAATTCATAAATAATTATAGTGGATATACTACAACATCCTTAAGTAAAAAATTCATATTACGAATATATATATATATATATATATATATATATATATATATATATATATATATATATATATATATATATATATATATATATATATATATATATACGGAAATCCATCGTTTCTTAATAAATATGTTCCTTTCATTTCTTTCTCAATCTATTCATCATATCATAATAATTTTATACTTCATTTATTTTCATTTCTTTTCTCCATTGTTGACATATTTTTCGCTCATTTTTGCTTGATCTATTCTCTATGGCTTAATAAATATATTGTTTTCTTTCTCAATCTTTTCTTCATGTAATAATTTTGTCCCTTATTCCTTTTCGGTCTTTGCTTAAAATATATTTTCCTTCAATTCTTTCTCGATCTTCCTTTATATCTTCGTTGGTTTTCTTCACCAATCAAAAATTAACATTCCTTCAATTCTTTCAGTGATCTTGATTCTTCGCTTTATAAATGTTCTATCGTCATTCATTTCGAAATCGTTTATCCTTGGATAAAATATTTTTCCTTCATTTTTTTTTTATCGATCTTTTCTTTATGACTTAATAAATATATTTCCTTCATTATTTATCGATCTTTTCTCCATATCTTAATGTATATTTTTTCCTTCATTTTTTTATCGATCTTTTCTTCATGTCTTTTTGAATATTTACCCTTCATTTTTTTTTCACATTCTTTTACTCATATTTTAATAATCTTTTCGTTCATTTGTTTTTCGAACATTTCTTCCAGTCATGTAACTTCACTTTCTAGATCTTTACGTCATCTCCTAATAGAAATTTCCCCTTCATTTCTTCCTCGATTTTTCCACCAATTAAAAATAATCTTACTTCAGTTATTTCTAGATCTTTTCTTCATCGTTTAATAAATACATACCTCTATTTCTTTATCGTTTTTTTTCCTTGTTTCTTAACACTGTTTTTCTTTCTTTTCTTTTCTTTTCTTTCTCTATTTTTTTATTTTTTTATATTTTATTTTTATTTTTTTTATCTTTTATTTTTCCTCCTTTTCTTATCGTTTCTTATTCCTTTTCCCTTTTTATTCTAATTGTTTCAGTTTCCCTTAATAAGGAATGCATTAATTTTTTTCATCGTTTCCGCTTCTTCTCCCATCCTTCCCATTTTCCCTAATTTATCCTGTTTCTGTTCAAATTACGTTTTGCTTTGAATACAAAAAAAAAAAAAAAAAAAAAAAAAAATGAAACATTTTCTTTTTAAATAAGATTCGCTTATTTCTTAACATCATGTTTTTTCATAGCCTGAAATAATCTGAGTTAAAAAGAAATATAATCATAATTAGTCCTTTTCTTATTCAACTTTTACCCTCATCCATCCTAAATGTGGAGACATTGATAATTTCAGCTTATTCGAAAAATACATATCCGGAATTCATCTCTGTTCGGGCTATATTTTACAATTACTATTTCATTGTATTCGTTCAATCCTTTTTAAAAAAAAAAATCGATCAGCCTGACTAAATAGACAACAGGTCAATTGGTAAAAGTTACCAGGTCGTTCATGACGGCAATCAGAAATCAATTGTTGATCAAAGATAAAATATATGTGCATGAATAATGGCGGGTATACGGACAAGATAAACTTATATTTTTTTTTAAAGTTGAGATTAAAAACAACGAATTCGTGCCCTAATTTGTCAAGTCCAGACCTTATTAATAACTGGCTTATTTCTTTTCAATCATTTCACCCCAAACAAGGCAATAAAGCTACTAAGATGCAGTGGGTTACTAAGTGTAAAAGAATTAAAAAACGCAAAACATTATGAACCCTGAAACACTAAACATGGATATATAGTACGCAGCGTAATTTTTCCAATTTGTAATTACAATTTTCAGTACCTTATATTCTTACCTATATAATATGTTTCTAAGTATCTATTAATACAGTGTAACCCGGATATAAGAGAGTTGTCGGGACCAGAGAAGAAGTCTCTTATATCCAGGTTTCTCTTATATCCATATTTTGTTTAAGTAAGTATGTCTCTAATTTGGGACTAGAGGAAATCTCTCTTATATACGGGTTTATCTTATATCCCTCTCTCTTATATCCGGGTTACACTGTATTAACTAAAAGTACAAAGTGTGAAGTGCTTGCATGTAAAATATTTCAAATAAAGATTTATATTTAATATTTTTTTGATATTTTCAAAATCGGGTATGACATCCCCATGGTTAGTAGTGGTGTAACTTTAATTGATGGTTAGTGGTCTAGGATTAATGGCCGGAATTAATTAAAGAAGAAGAATTAAGACGACTTAACGATTAACTTTACAATTACATTTTTGAACATCAAAGTTGGCCAGAAAGCAAGAAGTCAAAAGATAGTTCCTCAAGCGAGAAGTGCGGAAGAGAAATTGTTAGCAAACTACTTACAGTTACATCAAGTCAATTCAACTGCAAATTGATCGGACCTTGTCACCAATCTACTACTGTGTTTAAACTAATAAAGCCTAAGTGTAATATAGCAGTACACTCGTATTCGAGGATACCCGTGTACTAGAGCGGCTAGGCAATCCCTACAGATCCCATCCGTGGTTTATACTGCAACTATGCCGAGCAAACCTCAGTTACAGTTTCTGGTAAAGAGCGTGTTATCTACCGTGATCAACAATCTGAACAAGGCCAGCACGCTCAAACCCTCGGTTACGATGACTTGTTGCTTCTTGCCAGCACAGCTATCGAGAGCCCTCAGGCTACCGTCTACCTAAAGGCTTGGGAGAGCCCGCTGTATGGTTTTCAGAGATTTTCCAAATGTGACGCACGCTATGATGGATAACCTCAGGAATCTCCTTCCCGATAAATAGACCATGGTGAGATTTGAACCCGGGTCTTATCGTCAAAAAGCGAACCTTTTAACCACTCGAACAGGTACCAATAATAAAGTTTAGATACCATAGAGCATATTAGTAGGATTAATAGAGAACGATTACCAGGAATGTATTTATATAAAAAAAAAAAAAAAAAAAAAAAAAGCAGAGGGGAGACGGTGGAAAATTGAGCGCATCCGGGATGCCGGGTTAAGACGTATAACATTGTAGATTCTTCAGAAACAGAAACACTGTATATCCAGGATATACGCCCAAGTTTGTTTTTTTTTTTGTTTTTTTAAAATAAGATTTTTAATCTTAAAAAAAATACATTCCTATGACATTTTGTAGTTTGATATTTATAACCGAAAAAAATAAATTGTTATCACGTCAGCAGAGACCCAAATGTCTGTTTTTTTAATTATATTTTATTAAATTTATTCTTAATTTTCATAATGAATTTTATTAGGTTGGTGCAAAAATAATGAGGTAATAATGTCGTTTTTTGACGTTACGTCAAAAAACGATATTATTACGTCATTATTTTTCTTTTAAGCTTGGAGAGTAATTATACATTCTTTTTTTATCAAAGTAGAGTCCATTAGTGTTATAAAAGCCTAGGAGAATTCCAGTAATATATCTTTAATCATTTCTAAGATCAGAATTTAATCTAAAATTTAGACAATTTTTATTTTAGTTTTTGGCCAATTTTTCTGTTTCAGCCGGTATAAATATATTAACCAGATTCACTACAAAGAAAGCAGTAACCGCCTCTAAGACACAAATAGTTAATAGTTGTTGAAGATTTAACAGCATTGCTAAGGAGGGTGAGCAGAGGAAACGTAATTGGGAATAACTATTTACTTAACTGAAGTATTTTTTTTTTAATACAAATCTAACTTGACATTTCAAAATAATTACCAAAACTAATGTATTAGGTTGGTGCAAAAATAATGACATAATAATGTCGTTTTTTGACGTTACGTCAAAAAGCGACATTATTACGTCATTATATTTGCACCAACCTAATATATTTATGTGGTATATAACGTTTTTGATTACAACAAAATACTGAGTTCTATTTGTGGAAAATTTGATTTTTAATTCAGAACGGTTGGAGCAAGCTAGAAGTCGCGGTTGATTGACACGATTTAACCATATCATATGATTAGCATCGGTCACGCACGGTTGGGGCAGTGTACAGGTAAAATAAAAACTATGTTTCTGATAACGTTGTCTTTGACTGAGGAAAAATTCAGCATATTTTTTTTCCAGATTTGTTAAATGTTTACTATTCTGTTAGGTGCCTATTAAAATTTAAATACTATCAAACCATATACAATTGTGTATATATTTATATATTTCCTGCTCCATCTGCCATAAGAAGTGGGTAAATCAATTACAATTTAGTAAATGTGTCTACTTCGTAAAACACGTAATGTATATAATGTTAATATACGTACTTTATATATATATTAAAAAAGGTTGTCATAATCGGGGGTGGGGTGCTTGTGGGGATTAGCGCTTCTTTCTGCTTCTAATACGCGTCTATAAGCGCTTCTTTCCGCTTCGAATACAGGTCTATAAGCGCTTCTTTCCACTTCTAATACGAGTTTATAAGCGCTTCTTTCCGCTTGTTATACGGGTCTGTAAGCGCTTCTTTCTGCTTCTAATACGGGTCTGTAAGCGCTTTTTCTATTTCTAATACGTGCCTATAAGTGCTTCTTTCTGCTTGTAATACGAGTCTATAAGCGCTTCTTACCGCTTCTACTACGGGTCAATAAGCGCTTCTTTCCGCTTCTAATACGACTTTATAAGCGCTTCTTTTTGCTTGTTATACGAGACTATAAGTGCTTCTTTCCGATTCTAATATGGGTATAAGCGCTTACTTCCGATTCTAATATGGGTCTATAAGCCCTTCTTTCCGCTTCTAATACGAGTCTATAAGCGCTTCTTTCCGCTTCTAATACGGGTCTATAAGCGCTTCTTTCCGCTTCTAATACGAGTCTATAAGCCCTTCTTTCCGCTTCTAATATGAATGCATAAGCGTTTTTATACTTCCATTTTCCTTCAGACTTCTGCTTTACTCATATTTTTGATTGTTGGTAATATCAGCATTTTTCTGTAGATCTACATCTCTATTGCCTTCAATAATGTCTCCCTGTGTGATCAGATACGCCGTCATAACAGAGGATAGATATTATATCAATGGGTTGGTTTCAACCGAAAAGTATTACCGTAAAAACATCCCACTCTACAGATATATAGACAATCGGGGTAAATTGTTCTAGTTCTACGTGTCATGCCTCTTTTGTTTGTCTCAGTTGTTTCCCTTTAACCCAAGGACACATGGCCCAGTGGATAAAGGCGTTGGTTAGATCCAGTGACAGGACCCAAAGAGTGTGAGTTCAATACCAATCCACAGCAGTGGTGAAACAAACTTGGAGAATTGAGTTAAAGGAAATGCCTGAGACATCCGGAAGGAGCATGACACATGGAAATAGAACAATCTACCCCAGTAGATGAAATAAATGGTTCGCTTCGAAATTCCAATCAACTGAAGAAGGTCGGAGCGTACAATGACCGAAACGTCGTGAATATGGTAATGGAGACGTGGATAACAATCCGAAAAAAGTAATGCAAGAATCTCATAAACCTTCCGCAACTTACTAATAAATGGTTATATGTTCCTTGAGCCACTTGTGTCAAGAAAAACAATAGATTTTTTTAATAGCATGGTCCCCATAACCTATATTAGTACCGCTGACCTTTACCGTACTCTTTTGCTAGTCTTCAAACAAAACTTTACATTAATCCTCTGCTCCAGTTTGTTTTCATCCATTTTCCACCCAGATAATATGACGAACACATAAAACTTCCTCTACTGTTCGACAGCAAAATGATTTTTCTGGGCTTTAAAACCATGAAAGTTGGAACATTACTGTATTTGTTTGGGTAGAAGTTATTTCCTGATAAATTATCACAAACCGATATGCTGCAAACTGAGAATTAAATTGTGATTTCTATATCTGTGGGGTTTCCATCGCCAAAATTTGAGCGAGAGCCAACAGAACCGAATTTGACAGACAGCCAATTGAACTGTCAGTAATTTTCGACGAGTAAAGCTGGGGGGCTACCATGTTTTTGACGGACGTATACAATTGCAGTGACTTGGCAATACTTAAATTTTGATTTCGTAGTTACTGAAGCGTGGAGTTTAATTAAATCCCAACGTGGTCACCTTTCAACCATAACCAAGATTTGATCACCCCTGAAACCCTTGTAGACACATATAGTTACCACTAATATCAAGTAATTACCTATGAAATTATTTCAGATGTTTCAGCTTTCATTCGTTCCGAAGTGCGTGTGTTACACGATATATTCATCTTCATTTATCATATTGGCATAATAGAAAAATGTTTTCCGTCATAGAGCGGATATCAGAAGACGCATATCTCAAGATATAGACAGGCGATAAGAAGAAAGCGAATTATTTCTATATATAGTTATAGATTATAAGACAAAAATACCTATGATTAAAGGTTACCTATTATTATAAAGCAAATACTTCAACTTATGTATTTGATGCGATCACGGCTCTCCACAATTTCCTGTCCATCCTAGCTCTTAATAAATGTTGTCATTTTGATATTTCTCTCAAACCTCGTTCTACCATCAATTTACCCCATCAAGTATGTGACGCACTGTTTATTTTTGTTTTTTTTTAAACTCTCTCCCACTTGTCATTGCTATGATCGCCCACGTCCTATGATTTTAAAATTTTCCAAACTTCCCTTCCTCATTACGTGTCCCAAAAATTACAATTGTGTCTTCCTAATGTTAAGTATATGTTTCCTTTTTAGCCTCCCTTTTCTGTAAAACTTAGTCGTTGCCGACATATTCGTTCCAGGGTATAATTCGAAATAGGTAGATTAAAATATATCTATCTTATAACATTTCTCGATATATATTTAGAAAGCTTATAAGATAGACAATATTTTTAATATAGAAATAAGTTTTTTTCTTTAAAACACATTGCATCCCAAGCGGGGCGATAAAGTCACTACGACGCGATCGGTTACAGACTGGAACTGAATGAAGACTTCAGTGAGGGAAAACGGTGATGATACAACAGGTCTCAGGAAGAGAGAAAATAGCCTTTAGGGTTTACGATTACAAAGAATGTAGGTTACTGGGGAAGAATAAAGCAGGAGAGAAAAATTCCAGCTACATCTACCTAATTCAACAATAAAACGAAGAAGCAAATTATAAAATATTTTTAATTGTAGAGAGGATACAAAATGAGAAATGCACAAGCACACAAACACACACACACACACACACACATATTCTCTCTCTTTATCTCTCTCTCTCTCCCTAGATAATATATATATATATATATATATATATATATATATATATATATATATATATATATGTGTGTGTGTGTGTGTATGTATGTATGTGTGTAATTTTGTATTTGGGTAGCAGTCACTCTTTTATACAAGTTTCGTTAAAAATGACTTACAAGTATACTTTCCTTGTTGATTACCGGATCAGGTAATGAAATACTTGTGTATTTTAAAAAACAATCCCTCTTTTATACAAGTTTCGTAAAAACGACTGAAAGGTACTGCTCTTACTTGTATAAAAGGGAGATTACTGGCCAAATACACTTATAATAAATTACATTACATCTAACAGCCAACAGCCAAAAAGAAACACACACACACACACACACACACATATATATATATATATATATATATATATATATATATATATATATATATATATATCAAGGAAATTCTAAGACAAAATGGAAAATTTTTATTTGTGATGCGTTTCTTCCGTTAGTTCATCAGACTGTTTTTTTTGAGGGCGTGGTTTGACTAAAGATGCGCATGATTTTTTCACAATCTAGCCAAATTCGTCTATTTCCTCTCTCTCACTATATACATATATATATATATATATATATATATATATATATATATATATATATATATAGAGAGAGAGAGAGAGAGAGGGGGGGGAGAGAGAGAGAAAGAGAGAGAGAGAGTCCACCCACAAAATATATATATATCAAGAAAGGAAAAACTTATCTTTCGTAGTTTTATCTGATTGTGATAACATTCTTTACTGTAATATTTTGTTGACATATGGTATTACCCCTATAGATGTAGCATATTAAAAGTCCTGAAGGATGACATGTATCTACGTTGGCTGCCCTTAGATAAAATATGATTAAAAAATTGTTGCACATGCAACAATCTTACTGGAGACTTTGGCCAACATTCACAAAGCATTAGTTCGCCATACTAATAAATGTCTGAGAGATAAAGACCAACATTTGGAGCATCTCTTTTGATTGTAAAGTCGAAATCTAATTTGTTTTAATATCGTCGTAATGTCTGAATAAATTTTTATTACAATATCTATACAAGTTTTCCCTTGCCTAACGTGTGTATACATATTTTGAAGGACTCTCTCTCTCTTTATATATATAACTCGAAAAATAAATATTAATTGAATCTGCGAAACATTTATGGATATTATCACTGTTGTTTTACAGATGTATTTTAGACATATTTGAAATTTTACGCATATAATAGTGAGGTTAATTCAACCCTGAAATTTGTCTGTGTTGTAATCGAGAACAAATGAAACGGAAGCACCGTTTCAGCCATTGTTCGGAAACGGAAGTACTGTGTCGGCCATATTGTGTATGCGTAAATACAAAACTGGAATATCAATTCTGCGCTGTTGCAGACCAGCCTTACATTGTTTTGACAGTCTATTTAATCTTTTATAATATTTATAATATTTTCTATCTTCTCGCATAGCTGCACATCTTTTTTTTTTCTTTTTAATCTGTCATTATCAAGAACCGGACATTTTTAATCTAGAAAATCACAATCATAATATTCAGTTTAGCCCTGATATGTTCTTTGTAACCATGGTTTAGGAAGTCTTTTATTTGAGACCTGAGGCGAAGAAAAGTTTTTGTTACAAATTTATTGACCATATTACATGATACCAGTTTTTCTGGCTAGGTGAGTGTCGCACATGAGCTCAAATTCATGCCTATAGAATGATCTTCATAATAAATGTATCAGTATCCTTTGTAATCTCGCCTAATGTGCTTTATATGACTGAAATCGTGGTTGCATCTGTGGTTATTAATAGTGTCTGATATACTCTCCGACACTTAGTTGTTTCGACCCAGTAATGATGATTAAACCTCAGCTCTTATCCGCAGGTTAGAGACACAACGCTTTTCTCAGCTCATGAGCTGGTCAAAGCAGTGCTGCCACCAGCGCACTCCTAATAATGATATGTATTCACAAGGCGTTTTGTGAGGCAGAGAAAATCTTGAAACAGTTTCCGAGTTCACCGACAATAAAAAGGGGCTACTTGAGTTTCTCATTTGTATATTTATTTGATTTTTCCTACAACCTCTTGGTATCTCTCTATTTTCCTCAGGCTCGCTTTCACAATGATTATAACCCAAAATACCGTAATGCCTATCGGGATAATCTTGTGCGAAATTATGCTACCAGGGCGGTAGCTGTCCAAGTGCTTATCATTCTAGTTGGTTTTATTCCACATGAGCTTCACTTACGCATTCTCAGCTACTGAAGGTGGAGAATTCTAGTAAATTATTATTATTATTATTATTATTATTATTATTATTATTATTATTATTATTATTATTGTGTCGTATATTGACGTGGTCAACAGAAATTAATTTCGTGAGACTTGGTGACACAAGATTTCTCGCAGCTCGGGGTGAAGGAAACACTTGTGATAGAACAGTACGGGGCTAGTTTCTGAAGTTCCTCAGTAGGGAGTCGAGTCTTGATGATCATTGCCGTAGAGGATGTACGACTGCAATTGACAATATCTGAAAAAAAATCAGTGGTATAAAATCGACTTCAAAGTGTCAAAAATGTCTCAGATAATAAACGTCAGTATTTTTTACAATATCTGTCCATCTAAAGAAATTTGGTAAAGTGAAGAAAGCTAATAATTTGGCTTTACATAAATTCAGTGACTGTCAAAGGGTGTGATATTTCTGGTATGTTCGTACGACATCTGAATGATTCATTTCCTAGATCAAATTCAATAAATGTCAAAGGGTGTGACATTTTGAAGTATGTTCGTACTACATCTGAATGATACATTTCTAGATCAAATTCAATAAATGTCAAAGGGTGTGACATTTTGAAGTATGTTCGTACTACATCTGAATGATTCATTTCTATATCAAATTCGATAAATGTCAAAGGGTGTGACATTGTGAAGTATGTTCGTACTACATCTGAATGATTCATTTCCTACATCAAATAGTAACATGTTAAGAGGTGGATCCTTTATCCCACTCGTGAAAACCTAATAACAAATTCAAAAGTTTTCAGTGAGAGCCTGGACGTCAGCCATTGGCGTTATCTATGAATGTTTTCGCGAATATAACCACAGATTTATAGCCTATATACCGTTTTGCAAACTGTTACCAGCACTCATTAATCGATGTTGAAAATATAGACCACATGCTTCCAGGATGATGATACAGCTCACCGATATGGGATACGAAACATTTGTATACCCAACATAATCCCCTAATCTATCACCTATTAACTACCGCTTTTTCAAGAAACTTGACAATTTTTAAGCCAAAAGATATTCCGTTATAAAGACAATGCAGAAATTGCACTCAACAATTTCTTAGTGCTCAAAATTTAAGTATCTTATTGGAAAAGTCTAATTAGAAGTGCATGAATAACTCTATTTTATTACTACTATATATATATATATATATATATATATATATATATATATATATATATATATATATATATATATATATAACCTTCCTGGCAAATCGACTATGGTGACATTCGAAACTGGATCTCCTCGTCGGAAAATCAGGAATGATAAGCGATTGATATTTTTTTAATGCTACATTCCTTCAGGAATAAGGTGATCATAGCTTTCCACATATTCCCTTTCTCTAATATCTGTGAACTGTCTGGAATTCTTGGTAAAGATAGGGGTATAAATTCTCGTTGCCTTCTTCCTATATATATATATATATATATATATATATATATATATATATATATATATATATATATATATATATATATATGGTAGTCATAAAATATGGCGATTCGTATGGAACTTTCAGGAAGATATAGATCCAGGGAGAATTCCATGATAAAGACAGATCAAAATTATTATTAATTAATTAATATCAAACACTTAAAATCCTATAGGTAATCATTTTTATTTCATGAGATCTCGAAAAAAAGCAACTGTTAGTGTTCATGGCCCACTAATAAAATCACAAATTACAAAATCACAAATTCTTATTCTTAATAATAATAATAATAATAATAATAATAATAATTATATATATATATATATATATATATATATATATATATATATATATATATATATATACTTTCTGGGTTCCTTTCCTGACTGATGTAAACTGCTTAATTAAGATGATTCTCCAATCAGACATTATTTTCTGAACAACTTCAGATCTTTCTTAGGGCCTTATTTTTTATGTTTGCAAGTAGCTCATTGTTCAATGTCTGTTTCAATGCCCATATAATTTCAAGGTTCGTATAATATGTTTTCTCATACCCGTTAAGAGAGATATTTTTACACAATGCCAGCGTCATGTAGTCAATAAATAAGTTTATTTCGAGGGCACGCAAAAATGAATATCTATACATTGTCTATTAGTTTTCTTACATATGTCAATATGAATGATAGCGTTCCAAAGAGAATTGACCTAATTGTGTTCTATGATATGTTTATGATGATTTCGCCCAATTTCAAGCATGCGGTTCTCTTTATTATTTCCAAACTCATCTTTGATTCTGTTATCGCAAAATTTCGGGCGTTGTGCTCTCCAGCGTTACTCAGGTGTGTGTCGATCCGGATAACCTGCACTGGGCTTCGAATCGATCCCTTTATTTAATCTACGGGGGTTAATTTTTCTAGTTCCCTTTTCCTGTATTTTTAATGTTAGTATTGTTCAATTAATGCTAGCCCCGTTTACACTGAGTCCCAATACACACTTCTCAGTCTGTGGATTGAACTCACAATTGCTCTCTCACAAAATTCTCGAACCAAAGCTTTAATTCCCCAGGCCATTGTCCACAAGCAGTGAGTAGTATCGATCGGAGTGGGGGTGTAAAATGTGATGATATTTTTGCAGTCACTTGTGAACAATATACAGCTTAAGAAAATCTTGACCAGTTATGAAGACAAAAATAAATGTTATGCATCACTGACATTCCACAGTATATACAATGATAGCAGTGTCAAGGGAATAACTCTCTTTTTGATACACTTTGTTTTCAGGCATAATTGTTAAACATTGCCATCCAATTATTAAGACAGAAAAAAAAAGTAGTTAAATGTGTATGATTGTCTATGATTGAATGATGCTATGATGATTTTCTAAGCATAGCTTAGATGTGGCACAAGGCCGAAATTATGGGCCACCCAGTGAGGATAAAACTCACTGCTCAGTTGTCATTGTTCTAGCAAGAGCAGCTTGTTAACCATTACATTACGTAAAGGTGCCCTAATCAATGATGTTATGAGTTGCGATTTTGTAACCCATTTGTTTTATGGACAATGTCAACTTGTAGCATCAGTGATTGCAGTGTCATTTCTTGCACCATTTAACAACAGATTGAAGGTCATTTTTATGCCATCTGCCAATTAGATGTTCTCGAACATATCAGACTTAGATTTAAGAATGGAGTAATGGATAGCGGCTCGGATTGAGGAATCGGAGAGCATATCTCGAATTCTAGTCGAATTCATTAAATTCACTTACATGCTAATACCTTTGGGGAATGTATGAATCATATTCTTCTCCTCCCAGCTATGGGTAAATAGCAGGACTGACCGGGTTCTGTAACCTTGGATAGCAACTTGTCTAAAGCAAAAAGAAACGGCAACCTACCGCCGGAAAAATCTGCCTTGTCAGTCATGTATCGAAAGATGCCTGATCGCCTGCGCTCGTATCACGCATGGCACATAATTAACCGAATTAACTAATCAGCAAACATATCTAGTCAATAAATGATGCCATAAGTAAGGTCAATATAGATCGAAGGATAGTGCGTTGTGGGACATATTCGTTACGGTAAATATGCTAGGCCACAAAAATCTCCTGAGCCGACCAAGTATAGAAATGAATACAATATGGGAACCAGTAATAAGGAGTGCCAGAGAAAAGCGATAATAACAACAAAGTTGCAATATGAGCTATGTTAAAAAGATGAAATGATAACTGCAAAAATTGCAATATGAGCACTGGTAAAAATAGTTGCTGAAGAGATTAGGTTTATAATACCCAGAAGTTAATACACAGGACACATGGAACAGTGGATAAAGGTGTTGGTTCGATCCAGTGTTCATTTCGACATTCGAACCACCTGAAGAAGGCCGGATCGAAGAACGGTCGAAACGTTGTAATAAATATGGCGACAATGATGAGGACAATAATGTAAATAATTTCAGGACAACTTTCAATTTGCAATTGATTCAAATGAACAAAAAGGCAAGAAATGCCATAAACCATCAACTTCTGAAGAATACAGTCATGTCAAAACCTGTCAAAAGCCTTCGAGTTATGCAAGCCTGTGCGGCACCATTTTTATCTAAATCTTTACATATTCTTTCAGCAGTATAGGTTGACAGAAAAACGCAATGACTCAAACTCCTGGTGGTTAGCATCAACCATGCTAATGGAAGTCATAGGTTCTCTTAGATGACTAAAACAAATCACTTTCAATTCAAAGCCATTAAAATTAACAAGCCATACCTTGCTCCAGATAACAAAATATCGGTTATTTTTTTTTTAGATCAGCTGTTAATTCAATATTATCGAACTTATCTGATTTACTATTAAAGCTGGAGTAAATAGTTGTGACATTAGCATAGATTCCATCAGGAAGCCATCAGGGAGCTCATCAATTAGAAAAAATATAGGTCCAAAGGTAGAGCCCTTGAATAGACTGAATAGTGTATCAATGCAAAAATATCTAGAAGAGTGACAATTCAAGAAAACTTATATTTCGCGATTTGATAGGACTGAGTCAGTTCTATAATTCGTCCAGAAATACAACCTTTCGACATGTGAAGAACAGTATGCCAAAGCCTATCAAATGGCTTCAAGATAAACAACGCAACAGCCCGAGCTTCACCATTCTTTCAGCGATAACCGTTAATACATCATCAGTCGACCTAGGAAAGCGAAATATATTTTGTTTATCTGATAGAAGTCCATTAGAGGGGAAATATTTAACCAATTCGGACTCCCAAGATTTAGAAAAAAAAAACGAGTTAGGAAACTAATTGTCTGTTAGAAGGATCAGGCGGTTTGACACATTTTTTAAAAACAGTAAGTACATAAGTGGATTTCCAACAGGCAATGAAAGCAAGAAAAAATACAGGATTTCTTATAGAGTTTAGAGAGAAGAGTAGCGGGTTCAGGAGCCCATTTCTGTAGGTCTATTCCAGGGATACCATCATGTACGCACGCTTTCTGGGGAATCACATTAGAGAGGATAACAGAATGGAAAGACGAAGTTACGAGGGCCAAAAAACAAACAAAAATGACTCTAAATACTCGGCCATGTTGTACGACCACTACTCCCTCTCATGAACATATATAAAAATTATTATTATTAAATATCTGTTGTTGTCTCTAGTTGGGATCATCGAGACATTGTGCACGATCTTTTCTTTAACTACGTTGTATGTGCTTCGTAGGGCCACATACAGTGATCCCTCAGAATGATCTTCTCCTAGACCGCTTGCTATCCAAAGCTATCGGACCCTACAATATTGTTATGGATACATGGTGGAGTTTAATGGATTTCGGCTCGTATTGATAAACCGAGTTCAAAATTCATTACATTCACTTACGTACTAATACTCTTGGGAAACGTAAGAAACCCAGCTTTTCTCTCTCCCAGCTGTGGGTAAATAATAGGACAAGATTCTATAATCTTGGGTTGAAACCGGTCTAAGAGAAAGATAGTTGTGAAAAATAACTGTATGTAGCCCTGGCGAACCAGATAAAATGATGTGTAATTCTTGCAAGTTTGAAATTAAGATATTTTCCCGAATATTCCAACAAAGATATCAGTACCCAGCCTCTTTTTCGCGTTTGGGTTAATGTATAACGCATCGAAATGGTAAGCCGAAGTGCCAAGTTCGAATTCCAGTCGGGTTTGTTCCATTCACTAACGCACTAATACCGTTGGGCGATTATGTATCAATCTTCTCCCTACAAGTATGGGTAAAATAATAGCTTTTGAATCTAGAAAAAAAATCATTTTTCATTCTAAAAGTATTATATAATATTAACTCGTAAAAAGAAAACAAAGAAAAATTAAATATCACAAAATGTTGATGAACAGTATAAAAAATAAATTGTCTTCATTGTTTTAATTCTTCTTTTTATGTCCAGTAGTTTTAGTTATCATTCGAGTCTCCCCATGATAGTTTCCAGCTCCACGATTTTGTATTTATTTCCTTGCAAATAATCATGCATTTATTAAATTCGTTTGTTAGTAGGTTATTGATGTAATTAATACGCATACATCTGTGTTCTCCTCACAGTAATATGATTGGCTTGTGTCAGCCATAAATACAGACTGATTTGGAGGTACATAGACTACGTTTCTTGACGACCCCTATTGACTACGCATATAGTCTTCGCCTATTGCCTACCACTACGACAAGGACCAATCCATTACGGTTACCTGCTAGATTGTTCTACTCGGTTACAGCAGTCGAAAACCACTTTGCTAATTCGAACAAAAATATCCTTTTCCGGGATATGTTAGTTATTATTAAGAACAAACTGAAACGTTTTTCTTATAATTTCCTTTAAGCTACACAGTATTTACTCAGACTCCAGCACAGACGTTGCCTGGAGAGATTAAATTTATTCATCTATTCTCGAATCTCGAGTGTTCTAAGTTTTCTATCTTGTCGTTTTTGACAACTTACAGCAGTTATTAATTGTCGACACTAACACTCTTATTCAAAAACATTCTTCGGAACAAGGTGACGTATTGCTATTTCCTGCAGAGATGTCTAAATTGGTTCATTTATTTGCTAACTCAAAGTTACTATCTAGAAACCGATTTCAAGTGTAACCAACTTCAGTTGGTGTTCTCTGACCGCACACATGCAGATCTCCACAAAACTGACATTTTGACCGAAGCCCCAAGAAACGAAATGCGATTTGCTCAACCAAATAAATAACAGACTGCCTCTTGTCTACAAATATCTATCGACAGTCGACTGCCCAGACAGCCAGAGTGTTGACCCAGAGAACTCGCGAATCTCATTCTTAGCCGTTTTGTTGTTGTGTTTTCCACAGATCTCGTCTGACGTCACATGATAACACCCGCTGGCTTTACGCTGAATAGAAGCGCATTCGAAAATGGCAAATTTGTTAGCGATCATTGTGGCGTTTTATTTATAAGTCATTGGGTTCGATTGATACACAGATAATTCAGAGTGCCCTTTCGAAACTTTTTTCGGGCTCATACCTATTAAAGGTGGAGGATGCTTCAATTTGAGGAAGCTTTGAGTGTAAACCTTTTAAGTCAGCAATCCTGCAATGAGCTTTTGTTCATTTTAATTAGGGGGTTATTATGCACACATATACGGATATATAAATAAGGACGAAGTCATGATAGATAGATATATGAGACAGACATAGATAGAAAGAATATATATATATATATATTATGTTTAACATTCTTTTGATAGATACAAGTATTTAGGTAAATGCTCCGTTTATAATAAACAGTATTAAATAACATTTAGCGGCCTGAATGTCCGAGAAATTTTCATAGAAAATATTCGTCCTTGGACAGGATTCGAACCTGCATCCTATACGGAACCGTCATTTACGCTGACGTGCCTAACCGATCAGACACCAAGGATCGTTCGGTAGACAAGGTCGAATTTACTGCTTATAACGGTTCCGTATAGGATGCAGGTTCGAATCCTGTCCAAGGACGAATATTTTCTATAAAAATTTCTCGAACATTCAGGCGGGTAAATGTTATTTAATACTGTTTATTATAAACAGAGCATTTACTTAAATACTTGTATCTATAAAAAGAACGTTAAACATAAAAAATGTCTTTAATAAATAAATTGTCGGACTTTGTCCATTTCGTAATATATAAATATATATATATATATATATATATATATATATATATATATATATATATATATATTAGATTGGTGCAAAAATAGTTTTGTTTGCTCACATAGTAACATATGTGAGAAAACGACATTATTTTTGCACCAACCTAATATATACATGGTATTATTATTATTATTATTATTATTATTATTATTATTATTATTATTATTATTATTTTATTACGCCAGTTCTGTAAATAAAAGTCTTGGAAATCGGGCTAAATGTTGTTCCCTATGTAGCTGATAAATATCTTATTATGTCTACTCTAAAGTCAGTATAGACGTATACACGGTTAGAATCCAGATTGAGTCATTCGGTATATGCGAGATTATTTAATTTCGCATCAATCTAGCGCCAAAAGTCAACATTACATGTTCTATTCACTGTTTACATATGTAGAACAATCTCAGTTGTGAAAAAGCGATGTTGATTCTAACATCTGTACCCAACCTATATAATATTTCTAGTAATAAAAATGTACTGCCCGTTTAAATGATCTGTTTAATATTCTAGTTTATATAAAGAAGACTGACAAGTTATTTCGATTAAGCATTAAGTTTTCTTGTGTCCGTACAAGGGTTTTCTTTTATGAATACAAAGTGTGTAAAAACTTTCCAAAAGTCCTGCATATACGATCGCTTTCGGCTATTCTTTTACACATTATCAAGGATTATTATTTAATTCTTTATTTTTAGATGAATATTTGGTTTTTGATATCTGTATCTCAAGTTATAGGAATGTTTTTTTTTCCAAATGCGGCCAGTATATTATGGCCGTCTTCGTAGTTAATGTTGGTTTTTGCTTATTATTATTACGGCTTCCATTATTTTTAATATTTTTTTACATCTCGATGAGGCTATTGTACTTGTATTTTCTACGTGTATGTTTCGGGTGGAGTTTGGTAGGCTTTCGTGTGCTTTTAAGTGAGTAACAATTGAGCTATACTCGGGTAGGTGTAATGGGAGTCGTCTAGATAGGGATGTAGTAGTATGACTACTTCATATATATTTCATCAGTATATTGTCATTCAAACATGTTTCATAGAATAATATAGATATATTATGTCTATTTATTTTATGATAATCTTTTCCGTTTCTCCAGTCAGTTAATTGATATTCAGATGAAATTGATCAAGGAAGGCGCCGTAGTTTTTTCTTACTCATGTACTTTCGCAATCATCAGACAAACTTATTGTGTGTGATTACTCTGATGGTGATTTTTAAAAATGGATATTTATACATACATATATATATATATATATATATATATATATATATATATATATATAATTATTTATTTAAAAATATGATACCAACACGCTACATAAGAGTTCTCATGTTTCAAAACAAGAGCCGAAAACTTCAATATAATTATTTGAATTAAATTGAATTAAAGTAAGCTCTGTTACATGAAGTTTTCGGCTCTTGTTTTGAAACATAAGAACTCTATTTATGGTCTACTTTTGTATCGAGAACTATTTCTTTTTAAAAATAATAACAAAAATACTAAAGAACTTTGGATTATTTACCTAACCAGTTCTTTCCTACGTTCGGTTGGCAAGGTTGAATTTACTGCTTATAAAAACCTCAATCTTCCATGGATCTTTGTGGCCGAGTGGTCAAGGCGTGTCAGCGTAAATGACGGTTCCGTATAGGATGCAGGTTCGAATCCTGCCCAAGGACGAATATTTTCTATGAAAATTTCTCGGACATTCAGGCCGGCAAATGTTATTTAATACTGTTTATTATAAACAGAGCATTTACTTAAATACTTGTATCTATAAAAAGAACATTAAACATAAAAAATGTCTTTAATAAATAAATTGTCGGACGTAGTCCATTTCTTAATGTAAATATATGTATGTATGATTTATACATATATCTAAAAATTAAGGAATATATTTTTCTTTATTTCGATTTTTAATATATTAAACGGTACTTTTAGACGTACAAAATTTTTAGAATAAAGATTATTTCAAGTATTAAATATCTTATATATATATATATATATTAAATATCTAATATATATCCATATATCTAATATATATATATATATATATCCATATATATATATATATATATATATATATATATATATATATATATATATATGCATATATATTATCAGCGTTAAATTTCGTTAAATATGTGTGTGTGTTTATATAATAAAACTTAATACTGATAGCATGTACATATATATATATATATATATATATATATATATATGTATATATATATATATGTGTGTGTGTGTGTCTGTTTGTGTATGCGTGTGTGTATGTATAATAATATATGTGTGCGTGTCTGTTTGATTATATAGAGAAACTTGTTACTGAATATATATATATATATATATATATATATATATATATATATATGTATATATATATATATATATGTATTGTCAGTATTAAGTTTCGTTACAAAAAGATGTGTGTGTTTATATAACAAAAATTAATACTGATAAAATATATATACATGATCATTGTTAAATATCGTTATATACAAACACACGTGCATACTTACTTATATATATATATATATATATATATATATATATATATATATATATATATATATATATATATATATATATATATTACCAGTATAAATTTTACTTATATAAAAAAGCACACACATATATAACACATAGATTTTGTCTTGAAATTAATTTATCTTTCTCTTCTTCTGTTTTCTTCCTTGGTCACTAAGCGCAATAATGTTTTCATTCGTTTTTTCTTTCTTTTCAATGATGTATGCTATAATTCGTTCTTTCATATTTTTCTTTTTCTCTTTTATATTTCTCTCTTTTTTTCCTTCCATTGTTTTTTTCTCCCTTATATCCCTTATCTGTCTCTCCCCAGAAACGAAGGAAAAGTAGCTTTTAGTAGAAAAATGTAAGGAAAGGAAAACGATTAAAAACAGAATGATATCAACTAAGGACACATATGAAGCAATAAAAGGTGTTTAATGAAGTCAAAAGACAACTGAAAGACAGCAGTGTGGAAGAACTTTAAAAAATTGTCAAAAATAGAAAATTCAATAAAAAAAAAAACTTGAAGGAAGAAAAGTTCATAAATAGAGACAAAGAACGGAGGAAAGAAAGAAAGAAGGAATAAACAAAAAAGAAGAAAAAATAAGTTAATGAAAGAAAAATTTGAGAAGCAGCGAGAACGAAAGAAGGAAAGAAAGAATGAAAGAATGAATGAACAGGAAGTCTCAAAATAATTGGAAGTAAGAAAATTTAAGGAGCAGAGACAAAAACAATAGGAAAGAATGAACGAAAAGTATGAAGTATGAATGAAAAACTGAGAAGCAGAGATAGAAAAAAGAATGAAAGGAAGAATGGACAAAAAAATTGAAGATAAAAGGAAGATACAAAGAAAGAAAAAACGAAAGAAGGAAAAATAAAAAAAAAACAAAGAAGAATGAAAAAATCTGAATCTTGAAGAAAGAAAAAAACTCTTAAGCAGCGACAAAAAAGAAAGAAAGAAGAAAGAAAAAAAAAGAATGAGCGAAAGAAAGAAAAAATAAATCGAAGACAAAAAAACTAAGAAGCAGAGACAAAAAAGGAGAAAAAAAGGAAAGAATGGTGAAAAAGAAATAAACGAAAAACTGAGAAGAAGTGAAAAAGAAAGAATGGATGAAAGAAAGAAAGAAAGAAAGAAATAATAAACAAAAAAAAGAAAATAACTTTAAGAAAGAAAGAAAAACTGAGATAATACAAAAAAGTAGAAATGAAGGAAAGAAAAAAATGTAGAAAAAGAAAGAATGAAGAATATCTTGAAGACAGAAAGAAAAAATAAGAAGCTAAGTCAAAGAAGAAAAGAAATAAAGAATGAGTAAAAAGAAAGAATGAAAATAACTCGAAGAAAGAAAACTGAGAAGGAGATACAAAAAGGAAAAATAAAGGCAAGAATGATTAAAAAAAAAAAAGATTGAAAAATAAACCGAAGAAACAAAAACTGAGAAACAGAGATAGAAGGAGAAGGAAAGAAAGAAAGATTGAATAAAGAATAAAAGAAATTTGAAGAAACGAATAAAAATTGAAAATCACAGATAAAGAAGGTAAGTAAGAATGTATGAAAAAGAAGAAAGAATGAAAAATTAACTAGAAAACGAAAGAAAAACTGATGAGCAGAAACAGAGCAAGACGGAAAGAAAGAATGAACAAAAGCAAATAATGAAAAAATAATTTGAAGAAAGAAAAATTGCGAAGCAAAGAAAAAAAAATAAAAAAAAAATGAACAAAAAAATAAATAAAAATAACTTCGAAAATGAAAGAAAAACTGAGAAGCAAAGACAAAGAAAAAAATTAACAAAAAGAAAATATCAAGAAAATTTAAAAAAAAAAAACGTAAGTAAGAAAAAGAAAGGAATAAAATATATCAACGAAGAATTAAAAAGAAAGAAAGAAAGAAAGAAAGAGAGAGAGAAAGAAAGAAAGAAAGAAAGAGAGAAAGAAAGAAAGAAAGAAAGAAAGAAAGAAAGAAAGAAAGAAGGAAAGTAATGTAAAAGAGGTAGAAAGAACAGAGGGAAACATTACGAGTGAGGGAAATTGAAAGAAAGAAAGAAAGAAAGAAAGAAAGAAAGAAAGAAAAAGAAAGAAAGAAAGTAAGATAAGAAGTAAAGAAAGAAAAAAAGAAAGAAAGAAAGCAAAGAAAGAAAGGAAAGATAAGAAGTAAAGAAAGAAAAAAAGAAAGAAAGAAAGAAAGAAAGAAAGAAAGAAAGAGAGAAAGAAAGAAAGAAAGAAAGAAAGAGAGAAAGAGAGAAAGAAAGAAAGAAAGAAAGAAAGAAAGAAAGAAAGAAAGAGAGCTGGAGAGGGAATAGAAAAAAAGAATAAGGAAAATAAAGAAATGAAAATAGAATGAAAAAGAAAATGTATAATAATAAAAATTACGACATAAAGTAAGAAAGAAAAGAAATCATAGAAGAGAATAGAATAGAAAGGGAAATCATAATTGACAAAAGAGAAGAAAATTAGTAAAAGAAATACTGCGAATAAACAACACAAGTTTATGAAAGGGAAAATGAAAAAGTTCTTTCACAAAAAGAAAACCTCTTATCAACTCCTGCTCACTGATCAAAAGACGTTCACGGATTTCTCGAGTGATTGATTGAGGTTTGATAGTCTTTGGTTTGCTTTTCGAAAAATATGAAAATAGCGAAATCAAAAAAAATAATAACAAAGAAAATAAATAAAAATCGTAAAGAGAGCGGGCGCGAGAGAGAATGCAACTTAAAGTGAAAGTGAAAGTGAAAATGAAAATGATATGCGAAAATGTCCACGGATGTCAAGTGGAAGTACTCTGAGACGAGAGGAATGGTTCTGTGAGGTCGCCACTTATCCATTTGTGATTCCTTGTGAATTCAAAGCGTTTTGTGGGGCATCTGACGATAAAAGTCGAATTAATTCGTCGATAAAAGAAAACCGGTATTTATCTGTTTCATAGGTAAAATGCGAAATATAGGCAAGCGCACAGACCTATTTACTAGACAACTGCGAAGCAAAACTGATGTCCAGGAAAGCGCGTTATTTAAAAGAAAGACAAAATCAGCGCAGATTTATTTAAATTCTGAACATTTTCTATATGCCATGTGGCTTTAAGACGTTGGTGATCAAGGATCTCCATGATTTCCTGTCCTTTGTAGCTGTTAGTAAATTTTGTCTTTTTGTCATGTCATGCGTTTTTGGTCGATTATGCATTGTTTTTATCTGTTTTTCCTTCACTCTGTCCTGTGAGTCTGTCTATATTTCGGAGATGAGGTATTATGTACAGTATTTACATTAGTCGGTCTATTGTCCTCATCTTTGTCGCCATATTTGTCACAACGTTTTCCCTCTGAAAGTTCTCCACTGCCTTAACCGGGTATTGAACTCACACTCTTTGGGTCTGTCACTGGATCTAACCAACGTCTTTATCCACTGTGCCATGTATCCTCAGGGAAAATAAGCAGGAGATGACTGATAACTGACATCCATCAAACATGGCACGTGGAACTAGAACAGTCTACCCCAGTGATCGAAATAAAGGCTTCAGTTCGAAATTCCAACCACCTGAAGAAGGCCGAAGCGTTGTGACAAATATGGCGACAAAGATGAGGACAATAGTCCGACTAATGTAAATACTGTCCTGTGAGTATCAAATTTTCCAAGCTCACTTTCTTTATTATGTAACTAATGATGCTAAGTACAATTGTTGTTTTAGTTTCCATTTCGTCGTTGCTCACATGTTTAATCCATGATATTCTCAGTATCCTTCTGTAGAACGACATTTCTGTTGCTCCATGTTTCTTCATTATCTGTGAGATTATCCAACATTCTTTCTGGATACTTTGCTTAGATTTTGGAAAAAAAAAACTTACGCTATAAAAACATTAATCAATAAAAAAAAAAGATCAAAGAATCGAGGACAGTCAAATGCATGCAGCTCATTTTATTGTTGGTCATTACTTACACATCACTGGAATTTGTGCTCCGATGTAGCATCTTCCTCTCTGTACGACATCCTCGTGTATTAGTTCGGGTCATTAAAATCGTGACAACTGGGATGTCAAATGTGGGCAGGTGTATCATGATAGTGAAATTCTCAGCCAACAACTGCTGTGCCAAGTTAAACATATAGGAATCTACAGAATGCGGCCAAAACAAGTACTTCATAGTAAAACCTTCAGTCACCATTTTATATTTACATAAACTCTGTCTCTGATATTGAGCAATTTAATCATCAATTTACTATAGTATATAATTAGTTACTGGATTCAGTTGGGGATATATTGGTACTAATTAGCAGCGTATTTAAGTGAACATTTCTAATATAGTTTTTCTGCCAATATGGCATTCAACCGAGCCTTATGTACATTATGGCCATAATATATATATATATATATATATATATATATATGATAAAATATAGTATTTAGTATAGTTTTTAGTTATGCTACATTTACGGATAAATTGCTTAATTTCAGTGATCATGAATATGAAATATAACAGTCTGAACAATGAAAATTGTGTAAATAGTTACTCATATTATATCCCACGCACAGGCACACACACACGCACGCGCAATTATATATAGTGAATTTAGACAGCAATAATTCATTTATGCATGTTTCATTAAAAACGTCAGATAAGGTATTACGATTAAGTTTTATTTTATTTAATTCTTCTTGTGTTCGAACAAGCGTTTTCTTTTTGGGACACAGAGTGTATAGACATTGTCCAAATGCGCTCGGAATTATAGAACATTTAGACAGTGTCCACACACTCTGTGTCCCAAAAAGAAAACACTTGTTAATTTGTCTTTAGTTTTTAATAAAATATGCATATATATATATATATATATATATATATATATATATATATATATATATGAAGGAAAATATACGGAAAAAACAAACAAAAATCGTTATATGCAATTATGCTGTTTTAATGTTAATATGTCAACGTCGGACGTTTCGGTGTAATAAACCATCTTCGGGACATATTCATGAAATATAATTAACATTATCAATTTAACATGAAAAAGATAATGTTAATTACATTTTATGAATATGTCCTGAAGATGGTTTATTAGACCGAAACGTCCGACGTTGACATATTAACATTAAAACAGCATTATTGCATATAAGGATTTTTTTTTTTTCCGTATATTTTTCTTCATACTGTCGGATCTATATCCATATATTTGCTTATATATATATATATATATATATATATATATATATATATATATATATATATATATATATATATATATACACATAAACACACACATACACACATATATATATATATATATATATATATATGTATGAATGATAAAATATACCTTTCAGTTGTGCTATATGCATGGGTAAAGTACTCAATATCAGGGACAGAGGGTATGTAAATATAAAAATGGTGACTGGAAGTTTTTCATTTGAAGTACTTGTTCCGGCAGCATTCTGTATATTCCTATAAGTTTAACTTGATACTGCAGTTTTTGGCTGAGTATTTCACTATCATGACTCCCCTATATACGTTTGACATACCAGTTGTCACGATTTTAATCATCCGAATTAATTCGCCGGTTCAATAGTAACGAACAATCTATATTACTGCTAATATACAACACCACCCCCAACGACGGATATATGTGGCACAAGGCCGAGTTTACCATGGGTTCTCCGAGCTCGTAGTCTCGGCCAAAAATATACCCGGACGGTAAAGCTTCGTCCGGGTTACTCTCTGCTCAAGGCACAGGGTTCGACAGTAACGAACAATTTATTCTACTGTTATATTTAACAGTCCCTTCACAAGGAATGTATCTGGCACAAGTCTGAGGTTAACGTGGGTTTCTACCAGCCCGTAGGCTTGGCCAAAAATATTCCCTTTGAACCCGTATAAACTGGTTTAGGGACTGTCTACCTCCCCAGACGAAACTTTGCAGAGAGTTGGACAATAACGAACAATTTATACTACTTTTATATTTAACAACTCCCATGAGGGTGTATGTGGCACAAGGCCGGTTAATTGTGGGCATTCAGAACCCGCAGGCTCGGCCAAAAATATTCCCTTTGAACCCATCTAGACTGGTTCAGGGACTGTCTACCTTCCCGGAGGAAACTTTGCCCTGTGGCAAAGCTTCGTCCGAGTTCCTCTCCGCCGAGGCAGTGAGTTGGACAGTAACGATCAATTTATACTACTCTTCCCCCAATGCATATTTCCTACTAACTTTACCGTAAGTGGAAGTGTCCACAATAGGTTTATTAGAGAAATGACACCACAAGAACCAAAGAAATTATACATTAAACGCAATAATATTATATACCAGATAAATAAATGAACTAAAATATAAAAAAACAATAAAAATACAAAATAAATATTAAAATAAAATAAAATATAAATAAACAATAAAAATACAAAATAAATATTAAAATAAAATAAAATATAAATAAACAATAAAAATACAAAATAAATATTAAAATGAAATATAAATAAACAATAAAAATACAAAATAAATATTAAAATAAAATATAAATAAACAATAAAAATACAAAATAAATATTAAAATGAAATATAAATAAACAATAAAAATACAAAATAAATATTAAAATAAAATATAAATAAACAATAAAAATACAAAATAAATATTAAAATAAAATATAAATAAACAATAAAAATACAAAATAAATATTAAAATAAAATAAAATATAAATAAACAATAAAAATACAAAATAAATATTAAAATAAAATATAAATAAACAATAAAAATACAAAATAAATATTAAAATAAAATATAAATAAACAATAAAAATACAAAGTAAATATTAAAATAAAATAAAATATAAATAAACAATAAAAATACAAAATAAATATTAAAATAAAATAAAATATAAAGAAAGAATAAAAATACAAAATAAATATTAAAATAAAATAAAATATAAATAAACAATAAAAATACAAAAAATATTAAAATAAAATAAAATATAAATAAATAATAAAATTCAAACAAAATCCAATTACAGATTGAAAAAAAAATACTAAATCGGCAATACTAATAAAACTTCCCTTTATAACATTTTCATGTTCTTCCAGTGTTCTATATATAGAGTGCGCTATAGAAGTAGTTGAATGCTCTGAATCATACAATGTCTTCTACGTCTTCAATCAATGCTGATATCTTGAACAGTTCTTTTTTCCAATATTGAACTCACGTAACTCTGGCAAAATAGTGTGAATACAGCAATGTTTGCTAATAAATAGAGATGAATAATATCAATTTTAATTCCATCAAGTCCAACTTGAAATAAAAAAAAAATATGGCCGACATTGAGCACGCGTCCAAGTTGATAGATTATTCTCGTACCGTTATATTAGACCAATAGAATTTCACCATGGACGATTTATGAACTATATGATTTATAGATAATATTAAGTAAAGTTAAACAAACATAAATTTGACTGAGCAGGCGTCTGCAACGGACGCCTTGTTATACTGTGAGTTTTTGCCCAAATGCAAAGAGGAAAGGTCATAGTCGTTGAAAAATAGGTAGTTTACAACAATGTGGAGGGATAAATTTTTTGACCAGGAGTGTACTTATTTATTCCTAATAGTGTAGCTTATAGTTCAAATCAGTCTCTGCAGTGAAAGTTTTTGTTTGGTCGAATATTTAGAATATAATGAGTATTGTGGATATTTGATGTAACTAGTAAGTACTGCGGTGGTATTATATTTTGATGGTAAGATCATTAAGTATTATGTGTGGACATCGGTCACACACCAACAATTGGGGTAATTGAGTATGAGACAGAAAGTGAGGGTTGAAAGAGAGCGCTGGTCAAAATAGTAAGTGAGGAGAGAAAACAAAAAAAAAAGTCACATGTTAATTCCTCTCGATAAAAACATCTTTGGAGTTTTTTGAGCCAAGCTGAGCCGGATATAATAAAGACCCAACATAGGTTAATTGTACGTATCAATCATACTATATATATATATATATATATATATATATATATATATATATATATATATATATATATATATATATAGGAACACGAAATAATATGTGTGTGTGTGATAGAAAGCCTTTAAGAGAATGTACTCACTTGTATATGCATACTGCGAAGTTTGCTCTTGCAACCCGGATGTTAACGTCTATCTGGTAAGTATAAATATATGTACACATTTACGAACACAGGAAATGTATCTTTTTATGCTTTCAGCTTTGAAGATCTTATTGAACTTAGAATCACAGACACCAGCGTAAATATGGTGTTGGCCAAAAGTTTGCTCTGTTTTTTTAGAAGGCTTTAAAATAATTAATTTAGTACAATTTAAAAGTAGTCTTGGATCACCTCAGGTTAAGCTCTTACGCTCAACAAAAAGACACGATTACCAAGAATCACCTTCTTGCCAAATCTATCATGGTGACACACTAACTTGGGTCTGTAGCTGTAGAGAACAAAACAAGATCTAGATTTAAAATTCAAATGCTAAGCATTGACTCATTGATTTTGTCAGAAATTAAAAAGGCTCGAATTTACAAACTTCGCTTAAAACAAGCGCAAAAGCGAATCCAAAACAAAACTCGTGAAATTTCACACCTTGATGCGAAAGGTTTTTCGGCCAGTAGAAAACTAGGAAACATTTCAAAATAAAATCCAAATAATTTTCAATCTCATTAATAAATTCTTTTACGGACCTTTTCGCGAGCCGACGCGCAGTTCGTTTGTCGTCCAATGGAAAGGCCCGAATCATATCAGGAAGTGAATTCCCAACTGCACTTTTCAAGCCCCACAAACAAAATAAAAGACTGCTAAGTCTCACGTGTCACGAGAGAGAAGGAGATGGGCCTATTAACACATCCATTAACAAACGTCAAGCGTTCGTAATTATTATCTCTACCTTTCTCCCTCACCTCTTTTATACTTGATAAACGAACAGAACATTTTAAGACTGAGCGATTACTTCAAAGACATTCCTACCCTACGATAAGGCTCATACATGCATACATGCATACATATATACAAACATACGTTCCTGCCTACGTACACATAAACTCATTCTTGCAAGGGCTAATACGAACATTTTGACAACCTTGTATCAACCAAAATACATTAATTTTATTTGTAAAGACCTAAATTGTTATATATGTATATAAATTTGTTGTTTCGCTTTATAATTTGATTTTCTTGTTTTATACCCCACTTATGGTGGGTTATCTAACTAACAAGGCCAAATCAAAATAATCTGTTTCAACACTCATACACTTCACTATAACTGATATCCCACTATAGGTCTAATAATCGTAACGAGAATGTTCTTACCGCGCGCCCACTGTCGGTAATATTTTATTATTTCTAACATTAGAAACCTTATAGAATCAAAATCGCTATTATTAATCCTGTCAACTCCGCTGCATTCAAATATTTGACGCAAAATATACTCAATATGGGAGATATAACGTTTATAGAATTTGAGGATATAGAAATCAGCTATGCATTATAAATCTAGCTATCTACATAATATATGTAACAACTCTTTGGGCGGACTCTATATATAGGCCATTTATAGCCTACGAAAAAAGAGAGAAATTTGATTCTGTCCATTTATTTTTCTTACGGTAACTGTTTTACATTTTTTCAGAGTGGACTTGGATCGTGTTTATTTTTATTATTTCTTTATATTTATATTTTATTTTTGCCTTGAAAAAGTCCACATTGGACGAAACGCGTCGGATAATAATAGAGTTTTCCTAATGTCTTTTACCTTTATACATATTGTCTCTCTCTCTCTGTCTCTCACACACTCTCTCTCTCTCTATATATATATATATATATATATATATATATATATATATGAAAGAAAAACAGACCAATTTAAGGTACAATTATGATAATTTATTTCAGCAGAGCCCTTTTAAAGTACGCCGGATCATCAGATAGCACTTCCAAAGATGAAACGAAAAGAAAAATTAAATTAAAATTGATGGGTAGTGTAAGGTTTGAAATTGGACTTAGTCTTCTCAGATGATTTCCTACACACCACACTATTGGTCGACAGAGAAGACACGACCAGTGAGAGCATTCTGTTCTCTATCCTGGGCGCTGATTGGCTTAGTAACAACAGCCTCAGTTCCCAGAATTCTATCTATCGTCATACCCACCCCGCTTAGTTCCGTCAAGACCTACAATATCGCCCTAAACATTCTACACATTCTAAGACTTCTGACAGTGAATCCAAGCGCCACAGGAAGATGCTTACTATAGCAGAGAAAGTAAAGATCCTCGACATGCTGAAAAATGGGAGAAGCTACGCGGCTGTTGACCGCCATTACGGCATCAAACAATCCAATGTTCGCTACATCAAGATGATTTTAAATTGTTTAAAAAGTGTTTAAGAGTGTAGAAAGGGCTTATAAGAGTGCTTAAGAGAGTAGAAAGAGTAGTAGATTGTGCGTGGGGTCTTTATAAAAGCTTTAATATATATAAATGTTAAGAAATATATATTATAGATAAACTAATGAAACACTTTAACCAATCCTGTTTCTACTTCCTGGATCTACACCTATCGCGAGGTGGCGGTGGTGATATGGTATTTCCCTCGATTACCGTTATAGTGCACAATTCGTCAATGATACGCCTGCTGAGATGTTAGCCGAAAAGTAAAATGTTACTTTTTAATTTCGCAAAAATATGCAGTTTGTTTATATATATATATATATATATATATATATATGAAAGGTTGTATTGGTTCAAACGAGAGAAAAGTATGTATATTAAAAAGAAGAGAAGAGAGGTGACGTAAACGTTTTTGGTTGTAATGTGGATTTATTTAGAAAAAGAATATTATGCTTTGTTTTACATAATGTTACACTACACGTGTTTCTGGTCTCATGACCGTCTTCAGGTAAAAGCGGAGATTTCCAGATTTCCACATATTTTTAAAAATAATTATTTTTTTCTTTTGTTTTTCAATGTTAAATATTCTCGATATGAGACATTTTCTGTGTTTGTAATCCGAATTTCTTATATATATATATATATATATATATATATATATATATATATATATATATATATATATATATATATTCGGCTCTTGTTTTGAAACATGGGAACTCGTATGTACCGTTGGAATAATATTTTTAAATAAATAATTATATATATATATATATATATATATATATATATATGTGTGTGTGTGTGTGTGTGTGTGTGAAAATATATAGAAAATAGGAAAGGACGGGTTAGGTTAGTAATCCAAGGTTCTTTAATATTTTAATTATTATTTTTTTTAAATAGTGCTCGATACAAAAGTAGAGCATAAATATAATTATATATTTAAAAATATGATTCCAACACGCTACATAAGAAGTCTCATGTTTCAAAAACAAGAACCGAAAACTTCGATATAATTATTAGAATTAAATTGAGTTAAAGTGAGCTCTGTTTCATCTTCAAGCGAAATTTTGTGGAATAACTTATTTCTGAAATTTACGTGTTTTATATAGGAATAAAAAATTCCCATGGTGACAGCCATCGTGGATATTTGAAATAGGTAGGGGTGTTATCTGCTAATGATATGTATCAACATAGAGTTACTTTCATAGATGTCAAGTCAGGGTAAGGTGAGGGTGTCTAAATTTAAAGTTTTCAATCAGTCAGGTTAACTTGTCTATGAAGATTAATTTATTTTTTTGTTTTATTTCTTTATGAAAGGGTTTTGTGTATATAAAAACATTCGTAACGTTTGTTATTTGACGACTTCATAAAGGGCTATCATTTTTTGTAGGGTGTTAAAACTTTTTATTGGGGCCATGGATTATAAAAGTTAATTTATTGTATGTTAGTTTTTAAGCTAAATTGTTCAATGCGTGAATTTGTTGATGTCGGCAAAAAACCGTTAACTCATGTCTATTGTTTAATAGATTTTTATTATTTAGAAACTTGATAATGTGCAGATGAAACAGAGCTCACTTTAACTCAATTTAATTCTAATAATTATATTGAAGTTTTCGGCTCTTGTTTTTGAAACTTGAGACTTCTTATGTAGCGTGTTGGAATCATATTTTTAAATATATAATTATATATATATATATATATATATATATATATATATATATATATATATATATATATATGCTTTTTTATACATACAAAAATTTAAATGCACTATTTATAATAGACAGTATTAACGACATTTACTGGCCTGAATGTACGAGAAATTTTCATAGAAATATGTGTCCTCCGACACGAATCTTAATAAAATTCCCTAAATGAAGCGAGAAAAAAACAACAACAGAGAAACATGTTGTATAAAGTATATGCAAAAATAAAATCATATATATATGCAATATATAGGCAAATGTTCAACATGAATAAATGCAAACAGAAACCTTATATTCGCCGACGCGTTTCGTCGTGTCACGGACTTCATCAGGGCATATGTGGTGATTTTATTTTGCAGGAATTAGATATGAACAAATAAAAACGGTTTTAGTTTCTAAAATACTTAAAATTCAAGAGACGCTCATAAATATTCATGACGTCAACTGAAGAGTCGACTTAATTATGGAAACTGCTAAATGACGTAAGGTAATGTTTAGTAATCTTAAGTGATTAAATGCCGCTGTTTAATATTTATTTTATAAACTACAGGCTGATGCTTTTATGAGGTGAGAAACGTAGGAATCTGCTGAGGTACACCGGTGTATATACATGCAAAAAATCTGTTATTTCTGTTTAAAATGATCGATATATTTGGGATTACCATACCTTATACATCAAGGAGTAATGTATACATACATACATACATAAAAACACACACACACGCACACACACACACACACACACATATATATATATATATATATATATATATATAGATATGTGTGTTTGGATGTCTTTGTGTGCTGCATCTCTAATCGAAATAGAGTTTGTCAATGCAAGAATACAGGCGTAAGTGTTTTTATGTGCTGAGTTGTTTATACGTGAGTATTAGTGTGTAAGCGTGTGTGCTATGTTTCGATTAAGAAACACGTGCGTTAGAACACAGAGTCACACAGCTTAGCAATAACTTACGTTATTTTCTCTCCTCGTTTTAACTGAACAAAAAGTCGATAAAAAGTAATCATGATAATTCGGTTTTTATATATTTTTCATTTAGAACTTCATCCGCACAAAAGCAATAACTCTTAAGAGCCAAATAAAAAGAGTCATCTGAGCAATAAATTAAATATATATATATATATATATATATATATATATATATATATATATATATATATGTATGTATAATTACTTACCTAAATATAAACATATATATGTATATGTATATATAATTACTTGTATATATAAACCGCCATATGTAAGAACATATGTATATGTATATAATTACATCCGTGTTTATATATATGTATATATATATATATATATATATATATAAATATATATATATATATAGAGAGAGAGAGAGAATTTTTATTTATATAAGTTACACACACACACACACACATATATATATATATATATATATATATATATATATACATACATATATATATATATATATATATATATATATATATATATATATATATATATATATATATATATATCGTCTAATGGCATACATCTCAATACCTTATTTACTCCAGGTGTCTTTTGATCTGAAGGGGTTGAAAAAAAGATCACGCAAAATTTTATGTATTATGGCCGCTTAGAATTTTCAGAATATAGAAAAACGTGTTGGTATATGTATGTACATAAATACACACCTACATGAGTGCTTATGTCTTTGTTAGTGCCATTATGTAGATCTACGTGCATATATATATATATATATATGACTGTTTAAACAGCAGTAGTTATAGAGATATATGCATCTACAAATAAGTGTATGTATGTCTGCATTCAAATATTTCTCATCAATACACACACTTATATATATATATATATATATATATATATATATATATATATATATATATATATCCAAGAACACACTCTTGTGGGCTGATCATTGCGTCTAGTAGGAAACAGTCTGTTGCCTCTGAGAGTTGACTTCAAATAATATATATATATATATATATATATATATATATATGAAATGAAAACATAATCATTTACAATATATATATATATATATATATATATATATATATACATATATATATATATATTATTTGAAGTCAACTCTCAGAGGCAACAGACTGTTTCCTACTAGACGCAATGATCAGCCCACATCTGTTGGCTAGTTTCCCGACTATTTATAAATACGTGCCAGTCGTGCTTTGTGGGAAGTCCATTCAACGGTTATTTTGGCGGGAGTGGTTTATTTATTTATTTGGATTAATTAATCTTGTTTTTCATTTATTTTCATTTTATATATTTTTATTTATTCTTTTCTGGTTTCTATATTTTAGTGAGGTAGTATTTTTTTATTTTGAGAGGCATTCTAATCGTTTATTTAGTGGTTTGTTTTGGTCTGGGAAGTTAATTAGAGCAATTTTTTTGTCCAATGTTCGGATTCATCGTAGTAGTCTAACGATTATGGCAGGAGTGGTTTATTAATTTGTTGAATATTTACTTTATTTATTTACTTGTATTGGCTATTTTTTTATTTTTCTATTCTGACAGTTATTTTGGCTGAAGCAGTTTGGTAATTTGTTTCTTGTTTATTCGCTTTATTGATTAATTTATTTTACTTGTTTTTATTATTTATTTTTATTTTATATATTTTTATTTATTCTTTTCGTTTTTCGACTTTAGGTAACGTGGTAAAAAATTTTGAGATGGTTTCTGATCGTTTATATAGTAGTTTGTTATGATCTGGGAAGGTAATTATAGCTATTTTTCGTCCAATGTTTGGATTGCTTGTTGTAGTTTATTCTGACGGTTATTTTGACGGGAGTCGTTTGTTAATATATTTATTATTTATTTTGTTTTATTTTGATTGATTATTTTTAGTTTTTTTTTTTCTTATTCATTTTTTATTTTCAATTATTCCTTCCAGTCTGTTGGAGAACTTTTTCTTATTTTTCCATATTTTTGTTGTTTTTTCGATTTTGTTTTTAATTTCCTAGATATACTTAGATAGAACTGTGTTGGTCACGTATTTACTATTTGTGAAAGAGCTTTTTTGTGGATAGTTTCTTTGTTTCCATTGTCCTTCAGTTACTCCTATGCATATTTTTTTCATTATATTCTGATTTTACGGTGGCTTGATATATTACGTTGTTTTGTAACCAATTACCGTTTAACGGACATTCATTCATTATTCTGCAGTTACCTGTGTGTTAATTTGTTCGTGTGGTTTGCTGATAGATTTCCTGATTAAATTTCTATCATTATTTGTGCTATGTTCTCCGTGCAACTGTAGCTAATTTTTGCAGTGTTTTTGATGAATGTTTTGTGGACAGTACAAGATCAGAATATCTGACTACAGAGTTTATTAGACGAGCATCGGTATATAATCGTATCTTCTGCATAAATGTTTACAAATCATGTTAGTATATACTTTGGTAGATCATATATATATATATATATATATATATATATATATATATATATATATATATATATGATCTACCAAAGTATATTCTAAGATAATTTGTAAACATTTCTGCCGAAGATTCGACTATATACCGATGCGCGTCTCTCTCTCTCTCTCTATATATATATATATATATATATATATATATATATAGACGCGCCTCTTAACCGATTCATCCACAGATGACCGTTCGGTTAGCAAGGTCTAATTTACTGTATTTAAACTTCAATCTTCCATGAATCTCTCACGTATATTCATATCTGTAAATGTAAACAAATGACGTCACACATTATGAAAATGGACAAAGTTCAACAATTATTTTAAGACATTTTTATGTTTATACATTCTTTTTATACATACATATTTTTAAGTAAATGCTTTGTTTATAATAAACAGTATTAAACAACATTTAACGGCCAGAACCTCCGGGAAATTTTGATAGAAAATATTCGTCCTCCAAAAAGATTCGAACCTGTATCTTATACGGAACCGTCATATAGCCTGACGTGCCTTTTAACCGATTCGGCCACAGAGAAGCGTTCGGTTAGCAACGTCGAATTTACTGCTTTACTTACTTTGATCTGGTAAGGCTTGCCTTTGTATTCGTGCAGCGTTACAATTTTTGTAAAAAAGCTTAGTATCTTCTACCATGTACTCAATTGTGAAAGTAGAATAACATAGTTCAAGACTACCAAGAAAATCAAATGTAGGTATTAAATGACCCATAAGGCGTTGATATGCTGTCAAACAGACAAATTAATCAACAGGTCAGGAAAAATAACAGGCTGTATTAACAATCGAAATTACCCAACTGGAAAATGGCTAGATTATTAGCAGAAATTGCTTGGGGTATTAATTACAAGGGATAGTCCCTCACATTCTTAGTTCTAATAAATGAAGTGCAATTGAAAAGAATGCTAAAAAAAAAAACTGAAAAAAAATTCAAAAGAAATTTTTATCATTAGATCATTAATTGATTTAATCTTTTAAAACTTATTAAACTTTTACGTCTTATTTAAAATCGGGAATATATTTTGGGGATTGTAAGTATTTGAGGTGGGGATAAAATAATGATTGAGTGATACAAGTCATCCTCTAGAACTGGTAATAATTTTAAACAATCAAGAATCGAAATAATGTGAGGTGATTTGTACAATTGGTAAAACATAGAATGTGAACTCGGCGTTTATTGACGTAATATTTACAGCCTTATGTAAATTAATTGAAACAAAACGAATAATTCCGTTATTATTTCCTTTTCCTCGGGATTTTTCAAAAATCTATTTTTAAATTGCTGTCCGCGCTCATGCTATAAAATTAAAGCAAGCAGATAAAGAATTGATGAATTCTCAAGGAGAGGTCAAGATTTATTAGTAGGTAATTGAGCGGTGCCTTTTGATGGTAGCTTTTTTGGGGGCTTAATTCGTAAAAGCACGTTTTTTTCTATAGGTGTATTTACTCTGATGATAAAATGGAATTTACTTTAGTAGGGTGCAATAGTTCGATGCACGCTGATAGATTGATCGCTGAAAGATTGATCAGATATACATATATATATGTATGTATGTATGTACATCTTGAGCAATTTAATTGAAACAAAACGAATAATTTTCGTTATTATTTACTCTTTTGATATTTTTTCAATGAAACATGATTCTGTGCATATATCCATTCCCGCGAAGTCATTCTTTGCAGATCGACCACAGATTCTCGATTGCTTTTAAATCAGAAGAGTTTCATGGCCAGTTTTAATTCTTTGATTTAATCATTTTCATTTACCGATATTTAAGTAAACGCTCTGTTAATTTTCTTAAATCAGTATATTTATTTTCTCCTACCGGCGCGAATATTCGAGAGATCTTATTAAAGGAAAATCCGCCCTCCAGCATGTTTCAGACATGCGTCCCTCTCTACAGGAGAAACCTTCGTTTGATCCGATATGGTTTTTACCGAGTCGGTCACGCCGAGTAAATAAGGGAGTCTTCGATTATGCAAGGACATCGCCGATTAAGTATGGCTAATTTACTGTCTTTTAAACTATTCCCTAGCGTTTTAAGTTCACGAAAGTTCACACCTGCTCATTTTTTACCCGTAACTTAAACTACTAGGTTGGTGCAAAAATAATGACGTAATAATGTCGTTTTTTTAGTTATTTTTAACGTCAAAAAACGACATTGTTACTTTATTATTTTTGCACCAACCTAATACTATTGTATTGGTGCATAATTATCAGGCGTTTTTTGTATCTGAGATATTTAAGTTTCAAGAGTATCATTAGAAAAATGGTTCACAAATTCAAACAAACTTAGTCGATGACATTTGAAAACGCCATTGCGTGCTCGTTTACGCCGTTCAACTGAAAACACTGCTGCAGTGCACGAGAAGGTGGCCGAAAATCCAGACACCTATATTCGTCATCGCACTCAAGAATTGAACATCTCCACAAAAACGTTACATCGTTTCCAACTGCACCCTCGGGTGGTCGATGATGCTGACCAAAATGTCTTTAAGTATGCGAAATGCATTCCTGTTTGAGCGTCCATTTTCGTAATAGTCTTTGATATTGTAACACGTTGTATGATTGTTAATCTTTCCATGGTTGAAATTGCCAAAGACTTAAGTTTTTAAATCTGAAAGGAAAAGAAAAATCACCCTTTATATATATATATATATATATATATATATATATATATATATATATATATATATATATATATATATATATATATAATATTTATTAACAATTATAACATGACATAAATCACTACATAAATACAATAATGTTTCAGCATTCAAGAGATGGTGGTTGACCTAGATTACTGAAATATAATTCTAATAATAAAGCAGTTTATTCTATGTTTTTGTTATAATTGTTAATAAATATTTTTAAGCTCTACTCTATAATGAGCACTCTTTTAGAATATATTTTTGGACATTGCAATTAACCTGCCTAAAGGGTGTTTCATTAAGACGGATCAAAGTCAGCAGTAAATAATTCAGTGTATTGGGGAAAGTGTATTTACTTCTCTATTGCATCATGTTATTTAACTCTCCTCAGATTGATACCCAAACACCCTGAAATGTTTTATTGGGGTTCCGGCACGAATGTCAAGCAAGACACAATGCCGTTTCCGAATTTCTGGCAGAGTGAATTGCGCCATGGTACTCTTATTCTCAAAGAGGCTGCACAACTAACCCTACTATGTTGTGCAGTCAACAAAATCAAAAACGTAGATATGCGCATGCGTGAAATGATAAATATATAACCGCGACAATTTACTCATCGCACCCGGTATATGAAGAATGAGGACAACAATGATGGTATAAAATACTCACTTTATTTTAGTTCTCTTTTGGCATTTGGTGTTATGAGGAACTAAATCCTCATACACCCAAGCGGATTAATATGTATTTATCTCAAAGAATAGCACCATTGGACTATTTTTCTTTGAAGATGATCAGAATGACCCAGTGACAGTGACACTGTCAAAAGAGCGTTATAAAAGAGCTTAATGGCCTTGATGAGATAGAACACTAGTTCCTACAAGATGGTGGTTCTCATCATACTGTTTGTTTAACTTTGTCATGGCTCAGTGGAAAATTTGTGAAACGTTTCATAAGCTGCAAATGTGCAGTTCCATTGCCTGAATCTTAACCCTCATCTCAGATTCTTCCTCTGGGTGATCCTCAAGGAAAAAATCTACCAAAACAAACATCACACCATTGCTGCCTGGAAGGCAACCATCGCTGAGAAGATTCAAGCAATCAACCAAGAGAAATATACACACGTTATCAACAACAGTGACTTCAACTGAACGGCGGACAGCTGGAGCATATACTTCAGGACTCCTCCGGAAAAGTTTTTGTTCAATTCTGGGACTATATGGTTGAATATCCTAAAATATTATCCTTTTACCATTCAATAAATGTAATTGCAATCATTCGTGGTCTTTGATTTGTGTCCAATCATTTTGTTTCAAACATTGTGGAACTCAGTATCATGAAGATTGTGACTATCATGAATGAATTTAATTATTACTGAAAGCGTGTATCTTACCTAATAAACTTGTATAGAAACGACGTATGGGTATTGTTAAATTAACAAATTGTCACTCGAAATTAGAATGGTTGTATTTGCATTGTTTTTATAGCCTTCATATATTTGACATCCAAGGTCAGCTAACAACAAGTTTTTTCTAAAATTGATAGAAAGACTACAGGGCATTTCACAGTTATTGAAACAAAGCAGCGGCCGCTCAGATGGGGAGAGCTTTAGAAGCGTGAGGATCTTGATGAGGAGGAACTGTGGTTTCAGCAGGAGCTGCTCCTCCTCGAACTGCTAATATTACCATGCGTGTTTCGGGAGCGTCTGATCAGACGCAAAGCTGAAGTAGAATGGGCACCTCACTCACCTGATCTGAACCCCCATTCCAAACCGACCAGATTTTTTTCTCTGGGAGATCCTCAAGAACAACATCTACACTGGCAACCCTCACATCACTGCACATAAGGCAGCCATCGCTGAGCGGATTCAAGCGTTCACTTAAGAGGAATGTGCACGCGATATCAACAACTTTGCATTCAGAGTCTGTCTATATTTCTGAAATGAGTTATTATGTACATTACATTATTCGGACTGTTGTCCTCATCTTTGTCGCCATAATTATCACAACGTTTCAGCCGTTGTACGCTCCGCCCTTCAAAAGGTGTTCCTCAAGGACACATGGCACAGTGGATAAAGGCGTTGGTTAGATCCAGTGACAGGACCCAAAGAGTGTGAGTTCAATACCCGGTTAAGGCAGTGGAGAACTTTCAGAGGGAAATTAGCAGGACATAACTAATAACTGACATCCATCAAACATGGCGCGTGGAACTAGAACAGTGTACCCCAGTGAGCGAAATAAAGGGTTCAGTTCGAAATTCCAACCACCTGAAGAAGTCCGGAGCGTACAACGGTCGAAACGTTCTGATAAATATGGCGACAAAGATGAGGACAATAGTCCGAAAAATGTAAATAATGAACTTTGCATTCAACAGTGTCTTCACCTAAATGGTGGACTTCTGAAGCATATAGTTTAGAACTCCTCCTGACATTTTTGGTTCATGTTTGGGGCTAAATGTTTGCAGATCCTAAAATTTTATCCTTTTTACCTTTCAGTAAATTTAATTTGCATTAATCTGTCATTCGTGGTTCTTGATTTTTGCTAAATCATTTTGTTTCAAAAATTGTGAAACACCCTGTGCAAGTAGTTTTCACAGGATTATGTGAATATTTTTCTAAAAGACTTATGGGGTCATATAGTGTGTTACGGAAAGAGCATGCCACGGGCAATAAGTAAAGGAAAAAGAGAAATTAAAGATTGAATCTTTTTAATCTTGCGAGAATTAATATTGCTAAGAGTTACTGTGTATAGGAAGCTGTGTAAAGACATAATTAACCATGACGAGAAAAGATATAGAAGAAGAACATAAGAATGCAAATTATTTGGAAGGTACAATTGAACGGCGGACTTCTGGATCATGTATTCTAGTGTTCCTCTTGAGCATTTTGGTTCATATTTGAGACTAAACAGTTGCAGATCCGAAAATATTATCCGCTCACCTTTCAATAAATGCAATTTCTATTATTAGGTTGGTGCAAAAATAATGTCGGTTTTTGTCGTTAAAACGCCAAAAACCGACATTATTTTTGACCAACCTAACAATTTGAGCATTGATTTGAACTGGATCATATTATTTTAAAAAAATTGTGCAACGCTCTGTATTGGATTGTTATTTCGAAATGCACTCATTGCAACATCATATCCACTCGGAACAAGTAAGGATCCATCGAGATGTTCTGGCTGAAGCCAGTCGATGAATAGAACATATATCAGGTCTGTTTATCTTAAGTCAAGAGAGATTTCCTAAAAATAAACACCTTACCATGAAGCACCATTATTTACTGAGGCGAAGTGAAATAATGAATTAAGCTTTATCAAGGGTTGTGTCATCAAGGGCAAAACCAGCCCGGGGTTCGGAAACTATGAAAATCCTTCGGGGTCATTGAGTTTTAACAACTCAAAATAAAATAATTTATATAAGTAACATTGCTTAATGAACACACATGGAAAACTATTATAAAGAAAAATATATATATATATATTTTTTTTTTTGAGATTTGCCTTATATTGCACAAAGCGAAACAACTTTTACATCGAGCTAGTAAAAGCCTTGAATTTGACGAATACTGGAGGGGGCAACACCTCATTTGTAAAGATCAAAGATTCTGTAGCGCATTATGCAGACGCAAATTGCAATGTTAACCTGGGTAAACTGTGCCTTCGGAGATTACAGATTTCTAAAGAGAAAATAAAATAAATGAGAAAAATAGGTATAAAATGTTTTAAATAAATAAATAAATAGGAAGGCAGGCGAGGAAATAGTTTGAAGCGTTAAAAAAACGGTAGAGAAGTATTTATCAACATAATAGAATTGCGGGAATGTTGGGTCATGTTATGAAAATAGCAGTCGCGGAATGTAAGCAAATATATTGGCAATTTATATGGTCAGAACTATTTAAGGAGTGTTTCTAATGTGTTGTGTTTATTTCCGAAATTGCGACGAAAGTCGATACACGTTACGCTGTGTATTCATATGAAATATGCATTATCTTGCCTTACACAGTTAGATTTGTGAATATTTTAGAGTGTACCTAAATTGAGAATTTGAAAATATTCTAACTCCAATTGACTTCTGTTTATAAATACAAGTTGCAAAATAAAATCATTATATTTACCCTAATAACGTACCTCAGTGGAGAATACGCGATGATGAAGAAAAGATGTCCTTTTTTCTTTATTTTATAGTTTACAAAAGATGCATTCTATTCATATTTGAATTTTTACGGACACACAGACATGCACAAACATATATATATATATATATATATATATATATATATATATATATATATATATATATATATATATATATACGTGTGTGTGTGCAAATTTATATACATTTATGTATCTATAGACCTATTTATCCATCTCAATATCTATCTATCTATCTATCTATCTATTAAAAACCGAACTTTCAAAACCGAAAGCCGAAAACCTCAATATATATATTAAAATAAATTGAGCTGCATAAGAGTTCTCATGTTTCAAAAACGAGAACCGAAATATCTTCAATATAATTATTAAAATTAAATTGAGTTAAAGTATCAAGCCCTAATTTTCGTTTGAGGATGAAGCAGGGCATCATACTTTAATTCAATTTAATTTGAATAATTATATTCAGGTTTTCCGTTCTCGTTTTTGAAACATGAGAATTCTTATGTAGCGAAGGACCCATATTTAAAAAAAATAATTATAATTATACTTCTGTATGGAGCACTGTCTTTTAAAAATAAAAACAAAAGTACTAAAGAGCTCCGGATTATTTACCTAAAGTGTTATTTCCTATTTTTCTACATATCCACACACACACGCACGCAGACATACACGCAGACACACACACAAACACACACATACACACACACACACACACATACACACACACACACACACACACACACACATATATATATATATATATATATATATATATATATATATATATATATATATACATAAAGCGTGTTTCATTAAGACGGATCATAGTCAGAATAATTAAATCATTTATGTATGAAAAATAATATCGCCCAAATGTCCGCCAAGGCATCTGCGGCACACCTCCACTCGATGGTAACAAATTTTTGATGACGTCTCTGCATAGTTGCTCCTCGATCTCACCAATATGCCTTATTATCGCATCCTTCAGCTGTTGAATTGTTGCTTGCATAGACCTTACTTTTGAGATGACCCATAAAGGAAGAAATCTGAAATATATCTTCTAATGGTGCAGCCCCACTAGAATCCATGGTTGCCAGTCGACTAGGTTTAGCGGACCTTCATTATCGATTCTGGAGATCGCGCCTTATCTAGCCTTATTAAGGCTCGTACGCACAAACAGTCGGTCAAGATGACTTTTGATTTCGTGCTAGCACACACATGAACTGTTCCTAAAAGATACGTGTATCCACTTTCACTCGAAAGGTAAACCTGTGCTAAGGTTTTCATGTACTTTCCAAAGGTAGCACACTCTGGGTTCAACTCCCCAGATGGATAACATCAAGAAGTCTAATATGACAAATCGACCATATATATATATATATATATATATATATATATATATATATATATATATATAGTTATTTATTTATTATAGACAAAACCATTTTACTCACTACAAAGATGCAACTTGGTTTCAGTGCATTTCAACAGCACCTCGACGGGTGAGAATCGAAAATTTGTAGTGAGTAAAATATATGATATAATTCTAATAAATAAATAATTATCGCTCTACTATCGGAATCGAGCCCTCATTTGGATTAATGCTGTTAACGTTGGAATTTATGTATTACTTTTGTTCTCACTGCATCGGATATATATATATATATATATATATATATATATATATATATATATATATATATATATAGATAGTTATAGGTATATCTATTTATATGAGATATGAACAAGCTGAGATAGATAGATATTTAGATAATGACAAGGTGAGATAGATAGATAGATAGATAGATAGATAGATAGATAGATAGATAGATAGATAGATAGATATGAATAGGCAGAGATAGATATATACACCGATAAAGAAAGAAAGTAAGAGAGAGGAAGAATAAAATTTACTTTATCGCTGTCTGTTTCATCAGGTTTATGTTAAAATGAAGGTACGCTGCAGACTCCATAATGTATTTGACCCTAGTTTTCAATATCCCAATGTGCATGTTTTCACTGCGATCCTACAGTGTGGCGTACTTTCACGTGACATTGCTTTGTTCCGCTGTTTTGCTTAAACACGTCATTGACCGGCAGTCGCGACGTTGCACTGCTTCGTGACAATTTAAACGCATTCATGGACTACATTCACTACATTAGCGATGGTTTATTCGGGACATGTACTGTCTGTAATAGATAGATAGATAGATAGATAGATAGATAGATAGATAGATAGATAGATAGATAATCAAGAGAATGGTTTAGATAGATAGATAGATAGATAGATAGATAGATAGATAATCAATAGAATGGTTTAGATAGATAGATAGATAGATAGATAATCAAGAGAATGGTTTAGATAGATAGATAGATAGATAGATATGAACAGACTGTGTTAGATAAAGAAATAGAAAAAAGGATATGAACAGACTGTGATATATATATATATATATATATATATATATATATATATATATATATATATATATATATATATATATATAGATAGATAGATAGATATGAACAGACTGTGATATATATATATATATAGATAGATAGATAGATAGATAGATATGAACAGACTGTGATAGATAAAGAAATAGAAAAACGGATATGAACAGACTGTGACATATATATATATATATATATATATATATATATATATATATATATATATATATATATAGAGAGAGAGAGAGAGATAGATAGATAGATGAGAACACATTAAGATAGATGAATATTAAAAATAGTATGTTATATAATATTAATATATATTATATATATATATATGTATATTGAAAATAGTAATATATTAAAGAAAGGATTATATAAATATATATATATATATATATATATATATATATATATATATATATATATGTGTGTGTGTGTGTGTGTGTGTATTTGTGTGTGTACACAGAAAGATACATATAATACTCTATAGACTGTGAAATATAGTGCTCAAGTTTAAATAATAGGGGTATTTATATATATATATATATATATATATGCATATATATATACATATATATATATATGTATATATATATATATATGTATATATATATATATATACATATATATATATATATATATATATATATATACAGATATATATATATATGTATATATATATATATATATATATATATATATACATAATGCCAAGTGTTGTAATTATTATGTTTATTATAATAATACTATAACAGGAAATAAAAATAATTCCAGCACTTAACAATTGCTTCGGCATGAAACTCAAGGTTGTGCTATCAATGTAAGGTATATATATATATATATATATATATATATATATATATATATATATATATATATATATATATATATATATATATATATAAGTGATTTCAATGTTTATATTTATATTTACGAACGCTCTATCTCTGATATTAACACTAATTTTTTTGTTTTTTTTTTAGATTAATATATTAGCTTTTATTAATGGACATGTATCGATTTTTGATGAATAAATCCTTTTCTCTATTTTTAAATTGCTGTATTATCACTGAATAATTATATCTTCGGTTCAAGCTTTCCTTTAACGAATGTTATAACGTGATTGCATTTAGAGTTTTTTTCAGCAATGCCACAGTATTTTATATAATTGTAACACTATAAACATTTTTGTATTGGGGTGTGTAAAGGAACCAGGGGATGAATCTTCTTCGGATGTCAGATGTGACTAACGCTGGATTAATATCAAAACATGCCTCATGTATGTGAAATATTGAAACACTACAGAAACTAGTCAGGTGATTCTCTCCATTGGGATATACCTGTCTCACTTGCCAGTGCAATGTCATGTATCTGGGATGGAGAGTTCTAAAAAAATGAACCTCCCATATGCTAATGACGCAACAATATATGGACGTACCTTCAAAAATCAGGAATGCCGAGATTTCTCATCTTACCAAGCTCGAAGCGGCCGTTGTGAAAAAGAAAACAGGCTTGTAGCATTAAGTACCTCAAAAAACAATTTCGTAACTATTCATCACCGAGCAGGCCATAAATTTACACAGGTCAAGATTAATGTTTGCACTTTCAAAGAGAACCCTTTCCCTGAGTATCTACTGGGAATCAAGATCACCCCAAAGCTTATGCGGAATTTGCAAATGGCGCTGGAAAATTAGTCTGCGCCTTTCAGCACTCCAGAATATACACGAGACCACCTGTCATGCTCTATCTGTAAGGGGCTCGATGAAACGAAAACTGGACTATGGGTGTCCTGTATGTGTTCCTCTTTTTCCGGCCTCGATAATGTACGAAAACAAGCACCTTGCAGTGTAGATGATTATTGATTTTACTTTGAATAACCCCTCCCCTACAGACACAACATCTCAAGCTTTTAGGTAGTCTATCGATATTCCTTAGTTCTAGCAGTTCAGACATTTACATGTACGACCAACCATTTCAGGTATACATCAATCCAAGCTTTGTATAGCATTGCTAAGGAATTATACACCCGAACAGCTTCTTGCCAGTGCTGTTACTTTGTAGATAGGACTCGAAAGAGAATGCTTACTCAAATGCTCTGTCCTGGGTATAACGATAAACTACATCCGCGTCCTGGGTATCACGATAAAGAGCATCCGCATCCTGGGTAGGACGATAAACTACGTCCAACAGCAAGGCCTCTGAACAAGAGGGTTTGAGGATCGTGGAACTATATCTTAATTGCTGGTGTTCCAAAGTCAGCCCAGACTCGGGTGGTAGAACCTTCTAGGTTCCCAGCTATGGGCAAATAGTTAACCATGAAACTAGGGGAAAAACACTATGATAATGCAAAACAGGTTTTAATACCAGAAATACATTGTAAAAAAATTATTTCCAGCAATAAACTTTTGAAGAAGAAAAAACTCTTACGAGCTTTACATTTTGTGGGGAAAAATATTACCAGCAATGAAAATTTTGTCAGCATTAAATAACCCTTGGGGTTGATATACCGTAAAACAAAACAAATGAAACCAAAACATTACTCAAATATTGCAATCTTGGAATCTTAAAGTTGAAGGTCAAACGTCACCTATATCACGTATACACATAAATTCACTTTCTTAACCGTTACTGCTACTACGCACAAAGAACAATCTCATGTAGCCACTCTCTACCTTGAGTGGCTCATGAGTCTTTATTGTGTGAAAATATACTAAAGGAGATAATGTTTTATCTCATCCGTTGTGTTCACAAAATCGCCATACTTCAATTTATTTTGAATCAACCAACAAAAAAAAAAAATCGAGAATGATTTTGAAATATAAAATATTTTTATTTTCGTGTTTTTACATCTTATTTTCTCTCAGCTTGTATGAGTGTTAAATTTTCATGTTGGTAGTTAATTGTTGAGATGAAAAGAAATGTCTTTCCGTCCCATGTACGTGTAAAAAAAGGCAAGTGAAAAAGTGTAAGTGTTACGTAGCTTGGTGAGAAAGAGTGTACGTCTTACGTAGCTGAGTGAAGAAGACTGATGAATATAACGTAGCTTGGTGAGGAAGAGGGTGGAATGAGTAAGGGAATCTCTTTGAAGCCGAGTTGCCGTGAACTGATGTTGCATATATTCGTTTCTATCACCTTACTGGCTTATCTGACCTGGTGATTTTGCTTATATACTCTTCAAAGGGATCACGAAACATGTTTTTTTTTTATAGTCGTCAGGAATGCACCTCATGCATTTTCAAAGAATTATGTTGTTAACTGGAAGGCTGCGCGAATCCTTCAACACTCGATCTTGGGTGTGGGAAAAGTATTGACGCTTCAGAAACTTGCGGCTCTCTGTGAAATTAGCTCCGTTTCGGACTAATATCAAAAACCCAGACAACGGCAATCCATCATTGCTAGAATAACAAGCCCACGAGGCACTCCGGTCTATCGCTGACCATTCTGGCGTTGGCCTTCGCATTCTGTAACGAAATTAATTGTAGTTTGCTTTTTAAATAGTAAAGTGGAAATTATTTATAAGTAAACTTGATATATTGTCCTAAAAAGTTAATTGAAAAACTCTATAATCCTCTGCTTTAAACACTGAAATACATTTTCGCTATAATACTAAATCATCAATTTTACAGACTTATGTCTATCTAGGCTAAGGTTGAATAGTTCGTGTGTCCTCTGTGATAGCGATATAATCATTGAATCAAACTGCAAAGAAAACGATTTCAATAATTTTCCTCCGGAGAACATTTAGATATATGTATTGAAAGTTTCATTTGACCACCAAATTATCACCCCAAGAGAATTACATTTGCCGGTGTAATCGAGTCCGTTTTCTCTTTTAAGAAGCAATTGCGAGCCTGCATACTAGAGGCTACTGCACCAAGCGAATAATATGATTAGGGGTGTGTTAAGCCGAATATCAATGACGCATAAAATATGTCGGTATTTATTGTACAGAATGGAAAATCAATGATATGATTGGTCCATTTAGATGAGAGAAAGCATTGAAAGGGAGTGCAGTGTTGTGTAAATGTCTCCACGTATTAGTCTAATTAGAAGTCCGGTTACCTTAGTGTTGTAGTTAAGGGAGGTATTACCAAAACGTCGAAGCTGAGCGACTCGTCTGCTTTACTACCGAGAATTATGGTGAAACTATATTGTTCTTATGCAACATTCAGTGTTAAAAAAAAACATTTTGACATCGATTCCAAAGTGTTTTTCAGGTTATTGTCCATTTTGATTTTGTTAAATAAACATTACAGCAGATCAATTGTACATCCTTCTTTAAGCGTGCTCCCTTTAACAAAAGTAAGGATATATATATATATATATATATATATATATATATATATATATATATATATATAGAGAGAGAGAGAGAGAGAGAGAGAGAGGTAGATATATATACTCGACTCACCCGTTCAATTAGACGTATGAGGGTCAAGCAGATCAGTTCCTAAGAAACTGAGAGCCCGACACCAGGACATGAGATTTGATTACAATGGTGAAGGTTCTGTGCAGAACCATACACATATTTGAAGGGCCGAATACAGAGACTTGGTGCACTGCGTGCCACTGGGTACCCAAACGACCCGCCGCAGTTGTCTTTCTCCTCGACCAGTTGCCATCCAAGGCTATTTACCCACAGCTGGAGGGGGAAGAAAAGGATTCACACCTTTGCCAAGGGTATTCGCCCGTAAATGAATATAATGGACTTGACTGGAATTCGGTCTCTCTCTTAGATTCCTCAATCAAAGCCGCGATCCATTACTCCACAGTGCCTCCTTTTATATATATATATATATATATATATATATATATATATATATATATATATATATATATATATATACACACACACACAAATGAAGTGAAAACGCAGAAGCGAAAATATCATGCCCGGTGATTGCGCTTAGCATGAAACAGACTGCCACTGTCGCCTTTAGGTTTTGATACAAAGGTTTGACTCATAAACATAGCATGCATTATATATATATATATATATATATATATATATATATATATATATATATATATATATATATATATACACACACACACTCGAGGTTTGATCAAAAACCGTTACTATCATAACGCAGCTGAAGTTTGCTTGGGACAGATTAAGTTATACCATTCTCGCTTGCTTCCCTTGATTATAGCATTGTTCGGAAAGAAACGTTTGTAGAGTTTGGTCGTTTGACTACATCACATAGCTTCCATCAGGGACTACGCCTCGTGCAGCAGATTTTCGGTCCCAACGACAATATTATCCAAATCCGGGAAAAATCATATTCCCCAGAACTCGCCGCTTGCGATTTTTCAACTTTCCAAAAATCAAATTCCACCCGAGATATAATTTCTGAACGGGCAAATTAATACACTACATTGCTTTGTGGTTTTTTTTTTTTTGTCTTTTTTTTTGTAGAGGATTTAGTTGGGTGGTTGTAAGGTTATGACTATGAGGTCAATGCTTTTAATTTTTTTATGATATATGATGAGATTAATTTGTCTATTATTATTAATGGTTTTGAGTGCTTTTTTCATCCTGTTTGTAATTATTGTGCATTTGGCTAAAATATTAATAGTATTAGGTTGGTGCAAAAATAATGACGTAATAATGTCGTTTTTTGAGGTAAAAAATACGTCAAAAAACAACATTATTACGTCATTATTTTGCACCAAACTAATATTATGTTTATTTTCACGTACACAATTATTATTAATATTATCAATTTTATTAGAGGCAGTTTATTGAGATGGATTTGAATGTGTTGATCAATGACGGAATAAGGCAATCCATTATTAACAAGTGTTTATTTAATATATAATTCTTTATAGAATATGATTTTGGAAGAAGATATCATTTGTGTGGGTTGGATTAAGTTTTTATAACGGCTAACTGGTATCGTTGGTGGGGTATTCACTATGATCATTCAGAAAGCATAAGTTATTGCTTGTGGGTTTCCTGTATTGAGGAGTATTAGATTTATGCTTGCTGGAATCAATAAAGGCATCAAGTAATGGAATGTTCTTATTAATTAAAAGGTCTCGTGTAAATTTGATGAGGAGTGACTTTCAAATTCATTTTTATGTTGTGTAATTTGATAAATATTTTTGTCTAAAACAAAAATGTCATCTATGTGTCTTATATATATATATCTATAAAACTATATGTGTGTGTGTGTGTGTGTGTGTGTGTGTGTGTGCCTGCGTGTATGTGTGTAAAAATGTATAGAAAATAGGAAAGAACTTGCCAGGTAAATAATCCAAAGTTCTTTAGTATTTTTGTTATTATTTAAAAAAAAAATAGTGCTCGATACAAAAGTATACCATAAATATAATTATTTATTTAAAAATATGATTCCAACGCTACATAAGAGTTCTCGTGTTTCAAAACAAGAGCCGAAAACTTCAATATAATTATTTGAATTAAACTGAAGTAAAGTACTAATCTCTGTTCCATCTTCAAGCGAAATTTCGCTTCATGAGATCTCTTATGTAGCGTTGGAATCATATATTTAAATAAATAATTATATATATATATATATATATATATATATATATATATATATATATATATATATATATAATTTCACACACTCACAACCAAACACAGAAACACATAAACACACACACACACACACATGCACGCGCGCGCGCGCACACACACACACACACATATATTTTGTTTACTCTTACCGAAGTACTTTCGATCTCTTCCAAGATCAGCCTCAGGGCAAACTCATTGTTTCTATGATCTTTGTTACGGTGACTTTTTTAAAAACACAACGATCACATTTACAATAAGATTGTCTTTGTAATTCACCTAGTAGAGCACTCTAAAAAATGCCACTCTATTTACAAAAGAAGATAATTGTTTACAGAGAAAATGCTTAATGAGCCTGGAATGAAAGCTGTATCTTACAAGGAACTCTCATTTCGCCCGACTTCCTCTACCAGTTTTACTTTGCCAACCAGACGATTTATCTGTAGCTAAATGGTCACATGACGTTTCCGTATAGGATTCAGGTTCGATCCCTGTGGGAGGACACATATTTTCTACGAAATTTGTCGGACATTCAGGACGGTAAATATAATTAATACTATTTTTATAAGCAGTGTGTGCCTGTGTTTGTTTGTGTGTGTGTGTGTGCGTGTGCGTGTGTTAAAATGTTATGGTAATTTACCTACGCATGCATGGGATTTCCCAGCTAAAATAGGAGCAGGCACAGCCTTTTGAAGAGGGAAGTTTTCAGCAGACAGCTCTGACAGTCGGACTGAACATTGCTGCTGTTACACTATCGTTTGTATACGTTTGTATAACTGTTTCTGTTAATATATCTGTTAATATAATATATGTTAATATATGTTAATATAATATATGTTAATATATTCTGTTAATATATCTGTTTAACTCAATTTCTGTCTTTGTGTCTTTATTTCCGGCTTTAACAAGGCCACGACATAAAATAAAGAAGAAAACGTTTTACAGGTACGCTTACAATCCCATAATTTCTTGAATCATTAGATGGACGCATCGTCTCTCTTTGAATTCGGAACGATACTCATATATATATATATATATATATATATATATATATATATATATATATATATATGAAACCACACTTACCGATTAAAATCAAACAACAGAAAATAAAAAATACCAGAATATATTTTTTCCCCATATTCTCTGATGAAGTTTTAATATATCCGAAATATTGATAAACGTTTCCTATTTATTCTTTATTTTATCATATACACACACACACACACACACACACATATATATATATATATATATATATATATATATATATATATATATATATATATATACTAGCAGAATGGTCTGGCGTTGCTCGTGCTTGATGCAAAAATCGCACGGCTAATACAGCAATCGGTGTCACTTAAATTAAAATATTTTTGCCATTCCTGCCTTTAAAGGAGTGCCCTTTGCGGTGCTGATGTGGCTATATGCCTTACTTCTTGCCTATCTCACACAGCGAAGTTTTTCGAAGCTCTATACTAAACATTAAATCTGTTACGAAAAAAGAACTAAACAAAATGAACACAAAACGATCAGCTTTAAAAAAGGACCCGTAACTAGAAAAAACGAATGAAAAAAGAATGTTAACGACAAATACTTTTTCACACCGAACCCAGTTCTGCGGAATCAGAATCAACGTTGATTTTAAGCAAGCGAATGAGATAACTGGAGTAAAGTTCCATGCAGATTTAAATTTTTCCCACTTGTGACGAATGCAGCTATCGACATTTTTTTGCATGCTAGTTAATATTCGTGTCAGTTAGCTGTTGGCTCTTACGCTGGCCAGTAGAATCTATCTGCCTATTCATGGCAGCCAGATATAGGCTCTCACTCTGACCAGTAGAAAATGGCCGCAAACTACATGAAAACTGCGGTAGAATCATAGCGAGGGGCTGGTGCAAGGCCCAAATCTCAATTAGAATATTAACTAATTGGCCAATGTTAATACGTTTTCTCGCTAACAGGAATATGTAATTGAAGGAGATATGGCAGCTACAGATCGAAATTGCAGGAGCCCAAGAACAAAATGTATAGGATTAAATAAATGATCCTTATAAAATGTTTGTTATCAAAGAAAGTTTAAACATTTAACGGTAATTCTGCGAACTACAAGGCGATTGAAAAGTAACTCCCTTTTTTATGCATGTGTGTCCAGCCAGGAATCTTAACTTGAGACCCTGTCATTTATTTTGCTTGGGCTTGGTTAAACGAACGATTCTACTGTACCAAACCAATAACTTAAGACATAATGTCTTTTATAATACAAGAGTAGCTGCTGAAATCAGTTGACGCAATTCCTGGGCAGCTTGAGAAGCTGAGAGCGAAATCTGGCGCTCATATCGAATTTTAAATAAGAGCTCATGTTAAACACTTGTAGACATTGACACAGGTTATCTCCGTACATTCTGTGGCTTAACGTTTGATGATCGATTGTCCAACGCCGACCTTTTTGAGAAATACAAAATTGGTACCATCGAGGCCTTAATAGTGCGATCACAACAACGCTGGGCTGGCCATGTGGCAAGGATTAGTAATAATGGCATACCAAAAGTTCTTTTCTACATTAAACACTATAGTGGTCATAAAAATGCTGGAAGACCATGGCTCAGGTATAAAGATACACTGAAAAGCAACCTTTCTTGCGGCAACATTCAATTCAAGAATTATGAAAAGGTGGGTATGAAGACATCATAGTACCATCCTAGATGCTTATTCATCAAAAATGTACAGTCGAAAGCAAAATAACACAGCTAACAGTGTTCCTGCTGTACTTGGATATAATATATTTTCCTGTACTGTTTGTGGTCTTTTGTGCAATTCTTGAGCCCGTCTCAAAAAGTAATGGCCGTCCCCGACATGCAGATAATTATTTCGTCGTCGCAGGAACGTCATACGTCGAACTCGACGGGAGAATCCCTCATATGACATAACGATACATATTTTTCTATAACACGCACATTTTTGGAGAAACATATACGACAAAGTGGAAACAGTTTTCGTGTTAAACCTTTTATCTTTTGGAACTTCATATAAGTAAATCATCGGACTGCAGTAGCACTCAATATAAATTTAGTATGATAAAATTCAAAAGGATAAAACAGTTTCCACTTTGTAATACAATTTTCACACTTTATATATATATATATATATATATATATATATATATATATATATATGTATGATCAATCTTGTTGTCAATATTGTCATAATTTTGAATGAACCAATCTGTTACATCACCCCCAGCCACATATATATATATATATATATATATATATATATATATATATATATATATATATATATTGACATCCACAGACAGAACTGTTTGGCTGTATCACAGCTCCTCAGTAGGAATAGACGTCCGATTGCTTCAAGCCGGTATCGTAACCCAACTGATTTGACATCAGTCAGATATCTTACCATTGTCGCACGGCAGAAAAGAAGGAGATTTTAAGGTTTTCTCTACATGAAATACTCCAGCCTCTCGGAGAACTCATGTCATACTTGAAACATGAAATAGCAGTAGGAGCAGCTGTTTTTTTTAAAACAAACCTTTCACAAGAGTGATTAACTGGAGCATATATAATCATCCACAGACGGATTAAATAATATTTATTTTGGTCACACCACAAACTCGCTTTCACGACGCTTGACTCTGCATTTGAATGATAACTCTAACATTTTTAAGCATTTTAAAAAAACATGCCTGGCCGCGTACACAATTCCGGAAAATCGTCCTGGAAAACTCAACTATACTTAAACATGAAAACTAGACAAAAACTAAAAATTCTTGAAGCTATATACATAAAACAGTTGAAACCTAACCTGAACAAAATAAACTACAAAATCCCAACAAATATTCTTAAACACCTATAATTAATAACAGAAGCTATTGGTTTATACCAACGGCTTCCCATACTTAATACTTCTCGTTTTCACTCTCGCGTGGTCATGTGTGACATCAGGATCTGCGATGTGATTTTCGCTTCCGCGTCCCGTATACACTAGTTTGTCGTTGCTTTGAAATTGTTCATGCAACAAAAACAAATTATCATTATTGTTTCGTCCGTGCATTGTTTGATATATTGAAATGTAATTGTCATCTTTGATAATGGCTTATGTAAGCCGAAAGCTTAGACAGAATTAAAACATGTATGAATATGGTGATTTCCTTTCGTCTCTTAATGATAATGTTATTAATCGTATCATACAATATGAAAGGAACTTACTTAAAATAAATGGACAAAACTTCTCTATATCATTTATTGAAACATGCATCGAAGAAAAATTTACTGCCTAAATACACACAATATACATATATATATATATGTGTGTGTGTGTGTGTGTGTGAGAGAGAGAGAGCGAGAGAGAGAGAGTGAGAAAGATGCCTATATCTGAAAATTGTGTAACAGTGGAAGCCCATTGAGCCCCATCTGTGAAAGTTGCATATGGACCCATTGACATGATTTCTATCTCCACTAATTGCTTGATTAGAAAAAGATAGCCAATGGGATAAAAACCTGAGAAGAAAGAGAGAAATTTAGAAGGAGTTACTCTTTTTCATACACTTTCAGGAATAATTCTCATTGGTCGAGAAATAATCTAACGCCAGCTTTAATTTTAACCAGGATAATAATCGTAGTGAACGCTTTTTTTAAAACTTACACTAGACACCGCAAGAGTGAAAAGTGCATTCCATGACGTTTTCTTTGTACCAAACAAGAGGAATACAATATTAATGACAAGATAGCATTGCACCTAACCTAGCTCAGAAAATGTCACCAATGGAGCTTGAGAGACAGACGCCGTGTAGTCTGGTTAAACGCGTGACCTTTTCAACTTTTACGAGCAGAGTATGAAATTCAAATGTATAGATCGCCATGTTTCCCATTGTTTGCGTGCGAAACGAACATCACTGGTCCTGGGGAGGCAAGGCCTCAGTGCGGGAGATTGGAGGTTCTGAGAAACGCGGAGCCACGTCTTAATCTCCGTTCCTTCCGAGTCTACCCTGAACATGGGTGGGCGCATCTCTTAGGGTCCCACATATAGGCAAATACTTAACCCCCAAATAAAAATCAACAGTATATTTTTATAGTAAATTGACGGACAAGACATTTTATGATCTACCAAATTTATATATAAAAATAGAAAACACAGAAAATACAAAATTTTATACAAAGTATCTCTCGTTGAAAGCATAAAACCACGTACAAAATACTTAGATTCCGGCATTAAATAACCCAGAGGTGTTGATATGCCGACAAACAAATTCAAACAGCCGAACAAGTAACATTACATTAATCCACGTAATACCTTACAATTTCTTAAAGAAATGAAACTGTATTTCGAAATACAACTTCAACAAAACAACATAAACACACATATCAGCGCCTCTAGTAATTATGTCCACAGGAACATGTATTAGGTTGGTGCAAAAATAATGGCGTTTTCTCACATATGTTACTATGTGAGAAAACGATATTATTTTTGAACCAACCTAATATATGCACAAAAGCTGAGTATCATTTGCCATGTATTCAACTGCGAAAGCAGAATAACAGATATTATATTTTTTATTAGTGAAAAACTCCGAAGAAAATTAAATTTCGACATTAAATGGCCTATGAGAAGTTGGTGTGCCGTTATCTACGAAAATCACTCTAATATTACTAGACAGGTTTTCAGATAAGTCCGTTAATTCTGCCGCTCTCGTCGGAGTTAAACGGCATCTGGGGCATGCTGTACATTTTATTTAATCTTCTCGCCACACCCAATAAACTAATGTCAGTTACAAAATGACCTTCTTCTTCTTCTTCTTCTTCTTCTTCTTCTTCTTCTTCTTCTTCTTCTTCTTCTTCTTCTATGGCTCTTCACAAATCCCTGTTCTTTGTTTTGTCTTTTTTCACCTAAACCTTTATATGATATCCGTTTACTCAAGCTCGCTAGCTAGGTTATGCTTTGATCCTCAAACTGTCATGCGATTATAAAAATTTTCCAAGTCATCTTTCCTCTTTATGTGCCCAAGAAATTTAAATTGTCTCTTCCTGATGTTAATATAAGGGTCCCTTTTTTGCTCCTATTTTTATATAACTTATTCGCTACTCACATATTCTGTTCATAGTATTCTCAGGATCCTTCTATAGAACCATATTCGTGTTGCTTCAAGTTCCTTCATCTCTGATGGCTTTATTCACCATTCCCTGTCACATAGGAGGGTCGATACTATTAATATTTAAGTACTATTTCCTTAATTTCTAACATTTTTTTCTGTTTTTTATTTTTAAATAATTTGCTTAGCTTAAAATGCATAATTTTCTTTCCAAATCCACCGTCCATTTTCAGTGCCTCAATTAAAACAATTTCCAGAAATATTCTTGTTTGATTTTAAGATCCCTAATTTATAATTTCCATGTTGAGCTGTTCCTTCTTGTAACAACCATGTATTCTGTCTTTTTGCAATGCAGGTGAAGTCCTGGATTATTTACATCATTCAACTGTTATCCTCATCTTCATTGCCATATTCCCAAAGTTTCGGCCAGTGTATGTTCCGACCATCTTCAGGTGGTTGTAATTCCGAGTCGGACCCTTTATTTCGCCCGCCGGGGTAGATTGTTCTAGTTCCACGTGCCATGCTTCATCCATTATTTCTCATTAGTTCAACTCTCCTCCTTTTGGTTCACCACTTGTTCAGTCTGGCATTGAGACGTTAGGGTTATAAGTCCCAAATAATTCATACACAGATATCCTCAAAGACACATGCCTTGTGTATACAGACGTTGGTTAGTTCCAGTAACTAGACCCAAAGAGTTGTGAGCTCAATAGCAGGCTATAGCAGTTAAACTAGAACTATCTAATTGCAATCACCGGAAGAAGGCCAGAGCGTACAACGGTTGAAACGTTGTGAATATGGCAATGAAGATGAGGATAACAATAATAATAATAATGTAAATAATGCAAGTAATCATGATATCTCATTTCAGAGATATAAACGGTGAAATTGCTGATTTCTAGTTTTTTCTTTATTAATCTTTCTTAAGTAATATAAAGAACTAAGTGATATTAATAAAAGAAAGACTGTGCTACTGCAATAAATAGAGTAAAGCCTAGCTGGAAGAATTATATTTATAATACAGAGTTCTAAACTCTGTGTATAAATCAGACAGTAAAATCCATGAGACATGAAATTTTGAATATTATTATAAGAATAAAATAAAAATGATATACGGGAATTTTAAGAAATATTTTGTTGGAATATGAATATTATTTATAGTATTTAAATTGTTAAATTATTATAGGGTTGGGATCAGCCCACATAAATCATCAAATGGAAGATTCAAATTAAAATGCTCTGCTTCGATTTTTTTCTCTCTTCGAAGAAAACTCAGAAGCGAAAGTATTTGGCGCCATCATCTCTTATCCAATGAAATCTTCGCATATATCGAGCCAAAGGCCCTCAGCGCTATATATTTTATACTGTTGAAGAAACAATTTTGGAATATACTCGGGATTTTATCGCATTGACTTAAATGCAACACGTCGTTAAGATGATTTTAAAATATTCGAAAGCGGAGAAAAGGTTTCTAATTCATGTTTAGGCGACAGCTATCAGTCAATGATTTCATAAAATATTTTTCTCTACGTTTTCAATAGACATATTGTTTTATTTTCAGTAAAGTCTTTAGTGATGGTGTGAAGCTAAACCAAGAAAAAAAGAGAATAAGAAAATTCGTTGCCAAATCTCAGAGTACTTTTCAATTACACACATATTATTTCCAATTTATCATACATATCCATAAGTCTACCATTCGTCCATGCTTAGAATATTGCTGACAGTTATGGTCCAGTGTCCCTGCTATTTATCTTCAAATCCTTGATAAAATCCAAAGAAGAATCAGCAATATTATCGGTCCTAATGTAGCTGCTCGGCTTCACTCGCTTTTCCACCACCGTAAGGTTGCCTCCCTGTGTCTTTTCTATAAATACCTTTATGGTACTTGTCCGGATGACCTCTTGGCTATGGTACCTGGACTTTTTGAATTTAAGCGCAATACTAGACTGGCGTTAGGATATCTTCAATTTTCAGTTGATCTGGCTAGATGTAACCGTTAATTCTATGCAGTTTCTTTTCTCGCACTTCTCGATTGTGAAACTCCCTAGCGGCTCCATGCTTTTCAGCCAACTTTAATCTGTAAAAATTTTATTACAAAGCCGACCACTGTCTACTGCCAAACTGATTCATTTTTTCTCTTCCCTCTCATTAGTAATGTCTCACCCTGTGTCTTAGTGGCTTTACTGCCTTGCTTGGGTTGAAATCGATAAAATAAAAGAATTAATAGATTTTATTTTAATCCAGCACATTTGTATTAATTTAAATGTTCTGTATTAATAGACAGGCGTATCTTTGTAGATGCCATGTTTATTTTAAATATTAAACAGTATTCTTTTTTGTCTACCAGCCTACATATTCGGGAGAATTTATTAACTAAAACGTGACATCCGGCTTGATTTGAACCAGCAATCACCTGACGTTTAATCCGGCGAGCTTAAACCGGGCGTCTAAGAAAACCTTCACTAACAAACGATCACTTAATTTGACTGAACGAGTAAAGTTTACTTTCATGGCAAAATAGAAGCTCGGCTTTTGGCGTAACTTTTCGTAGCCAACCGGTCATGTATATCGGATTAAACGGCGATTTCTCTCGTAAATGGAGGAAGCAGGTTCATATTCCGCCAATGTTTTATTTTAAGTCGAACCATATTTCGGACCGTAAGAATAAATTTTTTTTTCGCGACTGTATAATGCATTAAATATTAATTTTATTTTTATCAAATAACAATGACTTCTCCATGTACGTGTGCTATTATTTAAAACATACCTGGCGGGGGAGTGTTGGAATCAGACCTTTCTCAAGTCTGTTTGAACATAAGCGAATGTAGCGAAGCAGATACCTCATTCCAATAAACAATCCTCAGGCAGCCAGGCCTCTTATCGTAAGAAAGGTTATGAAAAGCGTGGAACCAACTCTTAATTGCTGTTTTTCCAAGGTCCGCCCTCACCCTAGGAGGTAGCTTCTTTAATGGACCCAGCCAAGGGCAAATATAAGACCTCCCACACAAAAAGAAAACAGAACGTATAAAAATACATTTTTATATTAAAAACTAGCATTACATTTTTATATAAAAAATGACAATCAGTATATATTTAGGTGCTACCATAGCGTGAGATCTACTACAATATGTCGTCTAAGGTGTAGCGCGGCGATCTACCATGCCCTTCCCCTCACGTGGCTATCAGGTCAGGTAAGGTCATGGATCGGATCAGGTGAGGTCTAACATGGCTATTTATATCTGTCTCACATTTTATAAACACGTGACCTGCCGTATAAAAAGAAGCAAATGAAGTTCCCAATGCGATCTCAGTTGGATGCTAAAACGTTGATTCTCAAAAAAGTGCAAGGTGTTGGTAGTCAGCTGTTCTAGTCACATCTTGGTCATTTTTGCTGGAAGATGACGAGAAACATTTCCAAAGATCTTTTCGTGCCATTCCTAGAAGATATACCAAATGTTTATTGCTAAATGTATTGTATTCGATAGCGTGTTTGTTTTTACCTCTCTGCCTTTGATATAAATATAAATAGTATACAGATATATAAATGATAATATAAAGTTTAAATAAATATATATGCACATAGGTAGACTTCACCCTATAGACGAAAGTGGTGGGGAGTAGACGAAACTTGAGATAGACTTCACGCTGTAGACGAACGATAGTTAGACTTCACGCTACAGACGCAAGTGGTGGGGAGTAGACTTCCTGCTATAGACGAAACGGGAGATCGACATCACGCTATAGATGAAACGGGAGATCGACTTCACGCTGTAGACAAAACGGGAGAGGGACTTCACGCTATAGACGAAACGAGAGATAGACTCCGCGCTATAGACGAAACGGGAGATCGATTTCACGCTATAGACGAAACGGGAGAGAGACTTCACGCTATAGACGAAACGGGAGATCGACTTCACGCTATAGACGAAATGAGAGATAGACTTCGCGCTATAGACGAAACGGGAGATAGACTTCACGCTATAGACGAAACGGGAGATAGACTTCACGCTATAGACGAAACGGGAGATCGACTTCACGCTATAGACGAAACGGGAGATAGACTTCGCGCTATAGACGAAACGGGAGATCGATTTCACGCTATAGACGAAACGGGAGATAGACTTCACGCTATAGACGAAACGGGAGATACACTTCACGCTATAGACGAAACAGGAGATAGACGAAACGCTATAGACGAAACGGGAAATAGACTTCAGCTATAGGCGAAACGAGAGGTAAACCTCACGCTATAGTAGCACCCATATATATATATATATATATATATATATATATATATATTAAAAGTTACCAACATTAAATTTTTAAACCAAATTTGGCAAAATACATTTTAAAGCAAAATGACGAATACATTTATCTGTAGATGAAGCCATGGGTGTTCAAAATATATTTAGTTGAAGACATAGAATTGCGTTCAAAATGTTTTGATACCTACATATAGGTGTTTATATGCCGACAAAAATAACAAAAAAAAACCCCAAAAAAACGATCAAGCCAAATCACTTAGCCCCTATTTGAAAATACTGAAGCCGTCAAAATAATGTCTTATCTTAATGAAGTAGATTGATGCTAAAACATAAAAGACCTCTATAAACTGTATATCTCTATAAAAAAAAAAAAAAAAAAAACCTCTATAAACTGTATATCTACAAAGCGTGCTTTTATTCTCAATTTATAAAATTATGTAGAAAATATCTCTAGCTGAAAGTTTAAAACTGAAATTGCGCTTAAATTTTGTAGAGTTCGGCATATAGTTAACTAATATAGATGTAGATATGCCGCTGAACTAAAACAACCAAAATGTTTAAATTTCGGCGGTAAAAACCCATATAGGTTTTGATATCTGTGTATATTTTATATGTCTCCTCAAGGACACATGGCACAGTGGATAAAGGCGTTGGTTAGATCCAGTGACAGGACCCAAAAAAGTGTGTGAGTTCAATACCCGCTTAAGGCAGTGGAGAACTTTCAGAGGGAAAATTAACAAGAGATAACTGACAACTGATATCTATTAGACATAGCACGTGGAACTAGAACTGTCTACCCCAGCGAGCGAAATAAAGGGTTTATTTCGACATTCCAACCGCATGAAGAAGGACGGAGCGTACAACGGCCGAAACGTAGTGATATATATGGCAACAATGATGAAGACAATAGTTTGTTTAACGGCAATATCAACTACTCATGGGTTATTTTATACGGAAATTTATTTTTCTTGCGAGTTTTGAAGTAATCAGTATGTATACGTTATTCTGCTTGCAGAGAACTTGGCAGAGTATTCTCAGCTTTTGTGCATATACATGCTTATGTGGACAGAAATACTTGAGGCGGTGATATGTGTGTTTTATGTTGAAGCTTTGTAGAAGTTATTTTTTTCAATACAGTTCGATTTTCTGTACATATTTCTGAGATGAGGTATTTTAATTTATTTAGATTATTTACATTGTTGGGACTGTTGTCCTAATGTATTGCCATAGTGAGGACATTTCGGCCGTTGCACGCCCCAGCTTTATTCAGATGATTGAATCCAGTGGACGAAATACTGAGCTCAGTTCGAAATTGCAATCACCTGAAGAAGGCCGGAGCGGGCAACGGCCGAAACGCTGTCAATATGGCATTAAATATGAGGACAACAGCCAGAACAAAGTAAATCATGTTACTTGTTAGTTTGATTTCTTTAAGAAATTGTAGGCTATCGTATGGATTAATGTCATAAAAGAGTTCTTCCATGTAGGATAATTGGTTGATTCTGTTTAGTATCATATTAAGCACTTTTAACGATAAAATGAGGTAGACTTCACGCTGTAGACGAAACGGGAGGTAGACCACGCTATAGACGAAGCGGGTGGTAGACTAAACGCTATAGACGAAACGGGAGGTAGACCACACTATAGACGAAGCGGGATATAGGCTTCACGCTATCGATAAAAAAGGGAGGTAGACTTCACGCTATAGACGAAACGGGAGGTAGACTTAACGCTATAGACGAAACGGGAGGTAGACCACGCTATAGACGAAGCGGGATATAGGCTTTACGCTATCGATAAAAAAGGGAGGTAGACCTCACGCTATAGACGAAACGGGAGGTAGACTTAACGCTATAGACGAAACGGGAGGTAGACCACGCTATAGACGAAGCGGGAGGTGGGCTTCACGCTATCGATAAAAAAGAGAGGTAGACTTCACGCTATAGACAAAACGGGAGATAGACTTCATGCTATAGACCATACATTTTAAACCAAACATGCGTATCGAGTAAAAACGAAATTATCGTTGTTTATTTTGCTATAAAATGTTTTGTTGGTATTTTTTTATATAAAAATGTATTATTGGTGATTTTATATATAGAAATGTATTTTTATACTTTGATAAAGTTTGTTTTTTTGTTTGTTGGTTCATTATTTTCCTATATCTGGGACTCTAATAGCTGCTATAACCCTGGATCAGCATTGACGTGAAAACAAGTAAGAGTTGGATCCACGCTCCTCAAAATCTCCAATCTCCCGATGAGAGACCTTGATGTCGGATGTAGTTTATCGTCATACCAAGGACTAGCAGTTATAGGGATTTTCCAAGCGTTGCTGAGACGTGGTACAAGACCGAAAGTATGGGGCATCCAGTAAGGACTAGCAGTTGTCCATTGGTTCCACGCTCCCCCAAATCTCTAATGTCCTGATCAGAGGCTTTGATGCCAGATGTCGATTATCATCTTACCCAGGACAAGCAGTTATTAGGTGGTTCTACGCTCCTCAAAACATCGAATATTTCGATCAGATGCCTTGCTGGTGGATATAGTTTTCCGTCATGACCAGGACTAGACAGAAAATTTTTTTGATAAACTGTATCAAATTGATATTATTAAAGATATATTTGATATCGAAATTCTCTTCTTGCGTATCGAGTAAAAGCTAAATTACTAAATTCCCCATCTCATTTTTCAGCTTATTCGTTAACAAAATAAACACCGTGCCTCGTCGATTTGAACTCTTCTAAGAAATTCTAATTACCCTCGTCTATACTGTTTAGCGTCTATAGCATTAGTCTTATTAATATTAGGTTGGTGCAAAAATAATGACGTAATAATGTCGTTTTTTCTCGTATTTTTTAACCTCAAAAACGACATTATTACGTCATTATTTTTGCACCAACCTAATATTATCTTTCAAATAATTTCATGACATCTACTGCAAATTTAAAATTTCTTTTTGGCGATGATCACTTACGTAACGTTTGGAAACAAAAAAAAAGACGTTATAATTTATTCACAAACCTTTTGTCAAGCCTATATATTTTATCAGACTTTTTGAGTGCGTTTTCATGTTCAGGTGACATGAATTATTTGCTTACAAAACTAAAATTCGTTTCTTTTCTTTCCAATGAATTATTACACTCGAAATATTTCACTTTTGTTTCCTTCAATATATTTTTTTTTTAAATTTCACTTACGCCTGATTGCCCTTTCTCCCTTCTTTTCTCTATTCTTCGTTGCAAAATCCGATAGCTTTCAGAGTATTTAGCTCTGTGGGCAGGAATTGGGAATTCATCCGTGAGAGTTTTGGTTCGAGATTAACCGCTGGCTGCCGGAAGATCTGCTCTAAACAGATGTATTAACGTGTTCAGGAGTTATTCAATTATTTCCCCTCTATTATTTATCAATCAACCACTTATGTTAGTACAAAAAAGCAGATATAATTAATTTATCATCTATTCTATTAGGCTGCTCTGGTAGAAATTAGTATTTTACTATTACGAATCAACCGACTAAGGCAACGCCAAGGCTGAATGATACGAAACAGCGTGTAGAATTAGTTTAACATTTCTCCTAGTAGTCTGTCCGGAAAGGTATGTATTCCACTGTGATGAATTATGAATTAACCAAAAATTTAAAATTATTATTGAATGATACTTAATGTTGTCTAGAATCAGTTTATATTTATTCTATTGGTATGTTAGTAAAATAATTAGTACCCCATGCTATTATTTATGAATCAACAAACCAAGTTAGACCAAAGTCAGTGATACGAAACAGTGTCTAGAATTGGTTTAACACGTCTGTTAGGTTGGTGCAAATATAATGACGTAATAATGTCGTTTTTTGACGTTAAAGAATACGTCAAAAAACGACATTATTACGTCATTATTTTTGCACCAACCTAATATTAACCACTCCGGAAAGTAATTATGTATTCCACTTTTATGTATCATGGTGATTTTTAATCGTACCTTGTGGCACAAAAGCCAAAAGTATTAGGTACCAAGTGAGGATCGAATTCACTATTCCCTTGTATGTGTTGGATTGAGACAACTTTGCTAACTATTACACCGTCGAATTTCGCTTTTTTTTCTAAGCGTACCTTTGCTGTGATACAAAGTCAAAAGTATGGGAAACCCATTGAGAAACAAACTCATTACTAAGTCGATCTATTTATTGTAACAATACAGCAATCGATATGAGAAAACTCTTTCATGGAATCAATCCATACAATATTCTACGATGTTTTAAAGAAATCAAACTTTCAAAATATTACTTCAACAAAACCAGGGTGAAAGCCCCTCTTAGGACCGTAGCTATGTGCAAATAGTTAACCCCCAACAAAACAAAACAAAACAAAACTACAGAAGTAAAGTATAAATATACATTTTTAAAGCAAAAATACCACCAATATATACATACATACACACACAACACACACACACACACACACACACACATATATATATATATATATATTTGCGTTTGTGTGTGTATGTGTTTGTGTATGTATGTGTATAATTAAAAACAATACGTATTTATAGTAAAATTTATAGTAATATATATATATATGCGTTTGTGGGTGGATGTGTGTGTGTTTGTGTATGTATGTGTATAATTAAAAACAATACCTATTTATAGTAAAATTTATAGTAATATATATATATATATATATATATATATATATATATATATATATATATATATATATATGCGTTTGTGTGTGCATGTGTGTGTGTTTGTGTATGTATGTGTATAATTTTATATTAAAATTACCAACAATACATTAATTGACATGAGAAAACTTTTTCTTGGAATCAATCAATGTAATATCCTACGATTTCTTAAAGAAATCAAACTGTATTCCAAAATATAACTTCAAAAAAATTAAAATAAAGCATAAAACATACATATCAAAACCTTTAGTAATTATGACCGCACAAATATGTACATTACTTCAAAGCTCTCAAGAAAATAAAATTTTGCCATTAAATGACTCATAAGGAGTTGCTATGCCATTAAATAAACAATTCAATTTTTCCCTGTTAATTTACATGTTCTAGACCGTTACATTATTATTTAATTAGTTTTTGCTTTTATGAATGTTTGAAACATAATACTTTTATTGTTATGGTTTCATAGCATCAGTATTCAGATAGCAACGTCTACTTCGCTTTTTACGCGATTCTTTTGCGTTTCATAATATCATTTTGTTGTAAGCGCTTCCATCAATGATTTTAAATAATACTTCATTCAAATGAATTCAATCACCAAAGCATTATTCTGGCTTTAAACTCAAACTTAGAGCTAAATATATTTCTGCCATGATTCTTCAATGGAAGAAAAAACATTTTCCTGGAGTTCCTCGCTATATTTCAGCTAAATTTCGCATTCCAATTTTTATGTGTTGTAAAAATTCCCTTCATTTTTTAAAAAATAAATTTCTTTATTCATATAAAAAAATAATGTCATCATGACTCAGCCCTCAAAAAATCTCCCTGGCTTACTACGCCAACCTTCATATACATTCCGTATTGCAGTTTTATGCTGTTGCCACTGTTGCCATCGTTTTTTTTAAAGAAATGTTTTATTCATATGATTACCATGATATCACGATTCAGCCACCATAGCATTTCCCTGGTTATCCATGTTACATTTCATTCAAATGTTGCGTCTTATTTTCCTACGTCCACCATTAAAAAAAATATTGCATTCATAAAAATTCATAGCATCGATATTCAGCCAGTAAAAAAATCTCCTTGGCTCTATACACATACTTTTCTATAGATTTCGTTTATATGTTGTAAGTTTTTCCACAATTTAAAAAAAAAAGGGACAATTCTTTATGCTTAAAAATCTGTTTCATCAAATTTTTCTACACCCCACCTTTCATTTAAAGAGAGCGTTGATTTTTTTTATGCTGCATATATTTCCACCATTTTTATATTAATAAAAAAAATATTCTTTATTCGTATACATTCCTAACATACTTATTTAGTCAGGGAACTACTTACCCATGGATTTTATACCGTCTACTTCCCCACGGCTAAAATGTACATTTTAATATTTTTGTATTATTTCGAACTGTTTTTCTTATCTTTCTTGATATTAGTGTTATTATTGCTGTCCATTATTTTAAGTTTTAAAAGTTTCAAAAATTTTTACAAAAGACATATACATTTAAAGCATTATTAATGAGTTGACACAGCAGGTTCCCGGTTTTTCTGCCACCTTTTATATAAATTTTGTTTTCCAGTAAAAAAAAAAAAAATCCGATTTTGATTCAATGAATACTTCAAGGAATTATTCAACATCTACCCTTTGCTATGAGTGAGTGCTCACCAAACAAAGAATGTTGCCTGAAACGAAAGAGGTTGGTAGACCTGGGGAGTCGGTTCGATAAGATTTTTTTTTCCTTCATAACTCCATTTGCAAATTGAAAATGGTATATTATATGCAGAAACTTATTGGTTGATATACCTGCACAGAAATATGTTTTTCCTCAACCAAAACATCAGTTAGACGAACTCATTGATCATAGGCTGTATTTTCCTGTATGTTAGCTTGTTTCCATTGTAGTTTATGTAAAATATAATTCTTCATCCAATTCAGAGTTGTTTTTTTTTTTAAGTTCTGAAGGTGTCTTCGTTATTCTTTGATCTTGATAGTCTTGGATATGACGACAAACTACATCCGACTACACGAAGCCTCTGATCGGGATATAGGAGGTTTTTCTGTTGTTCTTCCCAGGCCCACCCTAACGAATGGTAGCAGCCCCTGTAAGGGTCCCAACTATGGGAAAACTATTAAACCCACAAACAAAAATCAAAGAACTAGGAATGTACAAATATTAACGTTTATAATAAAAAGTACTAGCATTACAATTTTGTAGTTGAATCACCAACAATACATTTTATAATAAAATTACCAACAATACATTTCCATAGCAAAATGACTAGCAATACATTTTAAAGCAAGGTGATCCATAATACATGTCATAGCAAAATGACCAACAATACATTTCATAACAAAATGACCAACAATACATTTCATAGCAAAATGACAAGTAATACATTTCATAGGAAAATGACAACGATACATTTCTATAGTAAAATAGCTATCAATACATTTTCATAGCAAAATGACCAGCAATACAGTTTAAAGCAAAGTGACCAACAATACATTTCATAGCAAAATGACCAGTAATAAATTTCACAGCAAACTGACCAGTAATACATTTCATAGCAAAGTGACCAACAATACATTTCATAGCAAAATGACTAGCAATACATTTCATAGCAAAATGACCAACAATAAGTATTATAGCTTTCCCTGTGGTCTGAGGCTTCCAATACTCCGACTTGCACCTCTAAAGACGGTTAACATCCTCCACCATCAATGAGACGTCTTGGGTATGACGATAAACTTTATCTATGGGAAAATTTTAAACCCCCAAACACAAATCAAAGAACTGGGAATGCAAAAATATTAATGTTTATAAAACTTACTAGCAAAACATTTTTGATGCGCAATTAAAAAAATACATTTTATAATAAAATTACCAACAATATATTTCTATTGAGAAATTACCAGCAATCCATTTTTATCGTATAATAGCCATCAATATATTTGCATAGCAAAATGACCAACAATACATTTGATAGCAAAATGACCTAGTAATATACTTTATAGCAAAATCACCAATAATACATTTTAAAGCAAAATGACAAGCAATATATTTTAAAGCAAAGTGACCAGCAATACATTTCCTAGCAAAATGACTAAAAAAAACTTTTATAGTTTGTCCTGTCGTCTGGAGCTTCGAATACGCCAACTGCACCTCTAAAGAGGTTTAATATCCACCACCACCGATGAGACGTCCTGAGTATGACGATAAACTAAATCCGTGTCCTGGGTATGACGATAAACTACATCCTAATAATTTTAGGTCAGTCAGTAACATTTGACCGGCGGTTTCGAAATCATATATCACGGACTGACGAATCTTGCGTTCGAAAGATGTCTTCATCTTATGGGTAGATTTATTAACCACTGGTACAATTCTCCATACTCTTATCATTTCTCTAAATCTAGCAGTTACGCAAGAAACCATATTAGCAATCTTTCTCGATATGAACTAACAACGAACAAGTTAGGACAGCTAAGTATATTTGATTGTTCTTAACGCGGGTGGAAACAGTTCGACATTCATTCCATGGCTGCTCTGCTTCTCAAAATATTTGGCAAAATATACGGTCAATTTCAAAGAGGATTCCTGAACAAGGATTCTCGTCAGTTCCAAAACACTTACCTGAAGAAAAAGAAGAGATATCATCATCAACCACATTTGAGTACCCTTTGACCGCCTTGGCCAACAACCCCAGGGAGATAGGTATATTTCTTTCAGTGTTGGTAACGTACACTCGCCAACATTCCATAAAACATGGCAAACAGATGAGAAGTTATAATCGGGAAATAGTTCTTTTCTAGCAAACAGTAAACTCAATAAACTTTCTCTGTATTATCTGTGAATTAACCATCATTATAGTATATATTAAAATTAAAGCAATGACATACATTGTCAAAAAGTCATTTTGCTATGATTAAACCCATTTTTCGTAAAGGGAAACACATTTATCAATCCTCGTTACATTTTGTAATAGTATTTTGGAAAAGAAAAAATCAGCTGATTTATTATAATTTCTCTATGAAATAATTCCGTTCTTTTTAATTAATATTATAATTTGAATGTTCATATTCAGATTTTAGCATTAAATGACCCATAGAGAGGTTTATATACCGATATGAAAGAACGAAGGCAAAGCCCATATAAGACATATATTCTACCAAAAAAACAACATGAGAAAAACTATTTGAAATTACTCAAACCATCAACATAATGTCTTACCGTAAAGAAATAGGTTTATACTAAAGCATAAAAGTCCTAGAATAGATCATCTACAATATATATATATATATATATATATATATATATATAAGTGAACATAGAAGTCAACACTTAGAGGCGACAGTCTGTTTCATGCTATATGCAATCGTCAGGCCACGACGATTGCATATAGCATGAAACAGACTGTCGCCTCTAAGTGTTGACTTCTATGTTCACTTTTATATTTACACACGCTCTATCTCTGATATTGAGCACTTTATTCCATAAATATAGCACACCTTAAGACTATATTTCTTTATATATATATATATATATATATATATATATATATATATATATATATATATTGTAGATGAAATATTCTAGGTCTTTTATGTTTTAGTATAAACCTATTTCAAAAATACATTGCAATAGTAAAATAGCTATCAATACATTTTAATAGCAAAATGACCAACAATAAATTTTATACCTTGCCCTGTCGCCTGAGGCTTCTAACATGCCGTCTGCACTTCTAAATAGGGTTAAGATCAACCACCACCAATGAGACTTCCTCGGATTGAATATAACCTAAATCCCTATCTTGGGTTTAACGATAAACTACATCTTGTAGCAAGACTTCTTATCAGGAAGTTTGAAGCTCTGGAAACACCTACGTATTGAAGGGGTTCCCAGTTTCAACCTGACCATGGGTGGTAGCACCTTTTAGGGTTCCAGCTATAGGGGAAATATTTAACACCCAAACTGTGGTCAAGACACTATAAAAGTCTAAAAATAGTTTTTTAAAACCTCAATACATTTTAGAAAAAATATTACCAGCAAACCAATTTTGGAAAAAATATTACCAGCAATATATTTAAAAAAATATATATATATATATATATATATATATATATATATATATATATATATATATATATATATATATATATATATATCAGCAATACATTTATGGAAAAAACAAAAAACAAATTATCAGCAATACATGTATGAAAAATTCGGCTGATTAATCATAATTTGTCTATAAAATAATATATATATGTAGAAAATATCTGTTGTTGAAGGCGTAAAATTGAAATTGTGCTTAAATTATTTAGAGTTCGCTATCTAATCAATCAATTCAAACAATAAAGCCAAAAAACTGAACCCCTATAAGACATATATTCTACCAGAAAAACATGAGAAAAACGATTTGAAAAACCGTCAACATAATGTCTTATCTTAAAGTAGATTTATACTAAAACATAAAAGACCTCTATAAACTGTATATCTATAAAGCGTGTTTTTACCCTTAAAGTATAAAATTATGTTGAAAGTATCTGTTGTTGAAGGCTTAAAATAAAAATTGCGCTTAAATTATTTACAGTTAGGTATTTAATTGACCCGTATAGATCTTGGTATGCCGCTAAACTAACACAACCAAATCAAATATTTCCCCCTGAACTCGAAATCTTAAAACGTCATAAAATATTCCTATCATATATTTGAACCTATTGCCTCCTTATCAGGATCTTAAGTGATTCGTATAATTTTGTTTTGCTTCTCCTGCAGCGTTCCCGGTTTTACTATTGAGTATAAGGAGTGTCAAGAGTTTAATTTATACATACCAATGATATTCACCCAAAATGTATCGGTGATTCTTCGCTGAAAATACTTACAGTATGTAATATGAACAAGGAATAAAGGATAATTATATAATAGCACTTCTAAGATTTCTCGAATATTCTGCAAATATAAAACTGAAAACATAAAGAAATATTTGTATTACATATACACAGTTATAACTATTTTTACAGGATTTATTTTACGCGACTTTATTTCTTTTCTTTTAATCGGAATAACCCCAAGTAAGGGAATAAAGCCACTGAGACACAAGGGGTTACAGAGTGTGGAACAATTAGGAACAGAAATAATGATGATGAGCAGAAAGAAAAAGGAGTAATCGGGTGACATTTCATTGTAATCAGATTGGCTGGAAAGTATAGAGCCAGGAGTGATTTCCACAAGGGAAAAGTGCGTGAAAAGAAACTGTTAGCGCAGAATTTGCGGTTACATCTAGCCAGCTCAATTGTAAATTAAGAATATCTCGACACCTGTTTAGTGTTGCGCTTAAATTCCAAAACTCTGCGTAACATCACGAAGAGCTCGTTCGAAAAATTACGACGACAAACGTCAATTTTTTTTTTATCCGTACTCTTGCTTGAGATGATATCGCAGCTATTTTGAAAAAAAATGATATAAACGCCAACTGATCTAGACATGGAGAATTCCTACTCACTAAATAAGCCTCCTGACCGGAATCGAAACTGTATACCATTTCCCCCCCAATGACATCACTCCTTCTGCCATGAAAAATACGGAAAACCGTGATAGAGCAAATTTCAATTAACTCATTGCAAAGAGCTTTAACATACCAACGAGGATTAAAAAAAAACCCAGGGCATTTATAATAATAGGCGTTCACTGTTGATTCTCCGGAACACGCAGACCCCAACTCTAACGCTAGCTATATGATGTTATAAAACTCTTCATTTAGGAAACAATCCATTCATAACTAAAGAAAGCTATTCCGGCTTTTCTTATTTCAAAACAAGCTTAGTGATTAGATTCCGCAATATAAAATCTGAAACTATCCCAGTCAGCTCATAGACATGGTAAGATTTTCTAAAGAAATAAAACATCTGGGTATACCTTTGATTTTAGCATCCATTTTGGCATTGCTCGAAAAATCCCAAGAAAGGTAAAGCTTCAGCAGAACATCTGCCAGAATTAAAGTCATAAAGTGTTCAAGAGGGCTTCCACGATGTTCAGTTATATCGGGAACACGTGTAGTCTCATCCACGTTCTGCGTCATCTTATATGCGATGTAGAAGCCAGGATGGTATTAATCATCTTCATCCGTTTTCTTTGAGTAACCTCTCCGATATTCAGATAACTGTTCGCGACTTTGTTGTGATTAGTGCAAGGTTTCGGACGTTGTAGCCTCTGGACTTCATCAAATCTTTATCAATACGATGAACCATCAGGGATTTTCGAATTGAATCCTTTATTAAATCAACTCCCCCGTAGATTAGATGAAGACTTCAGTTCGAATTTCTCTGGATATATCCCGAATGAACAGACACCTGAATCAGACTGGAGAGCCGAACAGCCGAATCGTTGTGATAATAATAATAATAATAATAATAATAATAATAATAATAATAATAATAAATGCTGGTAATAGTCCAAATATAAATAAAGTAAGTACTGACAACTACTTATCGAAAAAATAATGAAGACGTAAAAAAACATTATATGACTCAACACATTGTATACCAAAAAATTGATAAAAACTATAGATTAAATTAACATCAATCATATCGATCAACACTGTCGAAAATAAAATTGAACCAGTTTTTCAAAAGAGATACAGTGGAACCGTCAAAATGTGACAAATTATAAAAAAAGAAAAAGAAAAGTCACCAATGCTCCAGAAACAGAAATAAGTAGACACATATAACTGCAAAGAATTACGAATGCCCACTGAACTGCATACAATCCATCGTTAATATACGAGAGAGACTACATTAATGCCCAAATGAAACAAACTAATAGTATATAAGAATAATTGAAGTGCGCGGAGGGCATATAATAATGCAATCATAAAAATTTCGTTTAATACAAAAATCTATGCAAATAGCACAACCCTATCAAAATATATATTGGAACTCAAAAAGTACAATCGCACATACAATAAAAATAACACGAAAAATAAAAGAACTGGAAAAAGCTTTATATGTCTGCAAACATTACTTATATATCAGATAATATATAAATATAAAAAGACGTATCGGCAGTTGGCTTTAGTTACTAGTAAGGCGTGAAACTGATGTTGCTTCATGTGTACATCACCCTTCTATCACGGAGACTGGGAAATCTTCTCCTATAGATATAGCAAATTTTAATTGTCTATATTTATAGAAAAAAGTATATATTATAATATTCATGTGTATATTTACACAGATATCACTACGCACGCACAAAAGCACCCACAGACACATGCAGGCACAGACACACACACACACACACACACACATATATATATAATAATAATAATAATAATAATAATAATAATAATAATGATGATAAAAAGGCTTAAACACTAATACCCATGGTCATAATTTATTCCATTGGAATCGTAAATACGATCCAATTCATCAGACCTACAAATTCAAAAAGAAAACGGAAGATAACAACCCCGGAAATAAAAATAGAATTTAGAGAGAGTGTAAGTATGAGAGTGTGGGACGAATGTTAGTTCGAAAGAGAGGGGTAACATACGAGAGAATTTGGGAGATTAAAACATAACAGGGAGGGATTTTTAAAACTAGGTATGAGTGGAAGGGGGAAAATGAATGTTGTCGGATGTCTAATACATTAAAGATACATTTCCTGGTGACATACACACACCATGGACGATCTAATGTTAAAGATCAGAATAAGAAGGAGGGAGAGGTAAGGAAAGAAGTGGTGGGGGAGAAAGATGGGACGGGTGAAATTAAAATTGAAAGGGTCGCTGTGTAATTGAGAAAATTTGACAAAAATAATATCGACTACAGGTTACAAATCAAATATAAACATATAAACAATAAATATGACGATTATCTAAACTAGCAAGGACCAATATTTTTATGTTCAAAACACTTGCAAATACACACATACACAATAACTTATACACGTATATACATACACATAGGCATGCACCTACATACACACATACATATACCCATGTACACATATAGACATATATCCACATATCCACACATTACACATATACATATACATACACACACACATATACACCATATACACATATACATATATCTGATTCAATTTCTTAGCTCTATCTCTGATACTAAGCGCTTTCTAATAAGTACCGCGCATACAATATACAAATAATTACACCTACATATATACATATACACATACACATATACACACATACATAAACACACGCATATATATATATATACATATATATATATATATATATATATATATATATATATATATATACATATATATATATATATATATATATATATATATACATACACACACACACATACATACATGTACATACCCCCACACACACATATATATATATATACACAGATACACACATACACACACATATACATATATATATACACATATACATACATATACATATATACACACACATACATATATATAAATATATACATACACATACATACACATATATCCACCTATACCCATATACACACATTTTCCACATACATATACATAAATACATACACATGCACACATATACACATATATACATACACACACACATAAATACATATATATATATATATATATATATGTATACAAAAATGCACACACATACCTACATATACACACATACATCCATACGCATCCAGTTCTTACACATTTACCCACATATATACATACGTACATACGCATACGTGCACAGACTAAGTACAAATAACTAGGCGTATTGCCTAGGTAGGCGTCCTATTTATTTTTTGCCGGTTTACTTGTTCCTTTTCATACGATATTTCCAGATTTTTAATTAAGTGTTGATTATTAATTAAGCCATTGTTGATATATATATATATATATATATATATATATATATATATATATATATATATATGAAGAAAAATATACGGAAAAAATAAACAAAAAGAGTACGACTAATCAAAACAGATAACTGAATTTTTTCAAGTTCAGTGTTCCGTTTCGCCGACGTGACGCCGACGTGATCATATTGAAACGGATTCGTACTCTTATGTCCATCGTCTTTTCATGTTGAATTAAATAAAGTCTAATGTTAATTTTGTTTTATGAATATGTCCTTAAGATGGTCTACTAGACCGAAACGTCCGACGTTGACATTATATTAACATTAAAACAGCATAATTGCATATTAGGATTTTTGTTTCTTTTTTCCATTATATTTTTCTTCATAATGTCAGATATATATTCATATATTTGCTTATATATATATATATATATATATATATATATATATATATATATATATATATATATATATATATATATTAAGAAATGGACAAAGTCCGACAATTTATTTGTTAAAGACATTTTTTATGTTTAACGCTCTTTTTATAGATACAAGTATTTAAGTAAATGCCCTGTTTATAATAAACAGTATTAATAACATTTACCGGCCTGAATGCCAGAGAAATTTTCATAGAAAATATTCGTCCTTTGACAGGATTCGAACCTGCATCCTATACGGAACCGCCATTTAGCCGGGCGTTCCTAACCGATTCGGCCACAAAGGAAGATTGAAGTTTATAAGCAGTAAATTCGACCTTGTCCACCAAATGCTCCTTTGTGGCCGAATCGGTTAGGCACGCCCGGCTAAATGGCGGTCCCGTATAGGATGCAGGTTCGAATCCTGTCAAAAGACGAATATTTTCGATAAAAAATTCTCGGACATTCATGCCGGTAAATGTTATTTAATACTGTTTATTATAAACAGTGCATTTACTTAAATACTTGCATCTATAAAAAGAACGTTAAACATAAAAAATGGCTTTAATATATATATATATTGTATTTGGGCAACGAACTTTCTTTTATACAAGTTTCGTTAAAAACGCCTGACAATGTACTACGATTAAGCTTTTTATTTATTTTTTCTTGAGTTCGTACAAGTTTTTTCTTCTCTGGACGCATTCGTCCTTAACAACTTGTGTATGTGCATATATATGTGAGCATATATATATATATATATATATATATATATATATATATATATATATATATATATTAGGTTGGTACAAAAATAATGAGGTTTTTGACGTTAAAAATACGTCAAAAAACGTCATTATATTTGCACCTACCTACTATGTAAAGAATATTTCATTGCTTCATACGTTTTTATGACATTACTCATGCATATGCACAGTATGTCAAGTTTGCCCTTTTTAATATATTTAGAATTAACTTTATATATGTAAATATATGTCTATATAAATGAAGCAGGATGAAAATAGCGCTAACCCTAAATACATAAATAATCAGGTCACTGGTAGATTAAATAAGTTCAGATTAAGCTTCATGGAACTTACAGTATTTAGAGCTTTACTTAACATCTATTTATTCGGTTGGGTTTCGTTTATTTAACGGAATATCCACTACTTATGGCTCCTTAAATGCCGAAATTCAATTTTTTGGGGAGCTTTTGAAATCTTTTTTTTTAAGAAAATATATTGCGTATTTCTCTTCCTTAACAATAGCGATTTGCTCTTCTTTTTTTTATTAAGAAAATGTATTGCTAGCTATTTTACAAAAAAAAAAAAAAAAAAAAAAGAGTTTATATACATCAGTAATGTTTTTTCCCTGGTTTGGGTGTTCAATATTTACCCATAGCTGGGGCGCTACCACGTACTATGACCCGAGGTCAAGTTGTACAGCAATTAAGATGTGGTATCGCGCTCCTCAAAACCTTTCAATCAGAGGCCTTGCTGCTGTATGTATTAGGTTGGTGCAAAAATAATATCGTTTTCTCACATAGTAACATATGCGAGAAAACGACATTATTTTTGCACCAACCTAATAGTTTATCATCATACCCAGTACATAACATCGCTTAGACTCATCGAAATAAAACACAGCTCTATATACCCATCTCTGATATTTCTACAATTTCACATAAACGAATAATGTGCTTTTCTTGACACTGCTGGCGAGCAAAACAAAAAAAATTGCGAGTGATCAACTGCTCTTGACACGTGGCCATGTCACTATACTTGTTTGTCGTCCAGTATAACATGAACATGCTATGTAGAGGCAGAGGTTCCCACCCTAATGACCTTCCAATCTTGATGAGGTGGCGTGATATATGGCGTGATTGACACGTGAATGTCCGAAGTAGCTCTTTTATGTATGTTGAAGCATACCTACGGACGATAATGGGTATGTTCGCATTCACCTAATTACAGTAGTAAATACTGTATGTTGGTGTGCATCTGTGCTGGCCAAACTCTCTGCCTCTGGGCATAGAGGACCCGTAGACAAGGCTATATCGAAAGGCAGAGTCTCGTTTCAGGACACCGTTTTAAACGAGGTCTACAAGGAATTTTTGGCCGAGCCTACGGGCTCGGATACCCCACATTAAATTTGACCCTGTGCCACATCTGACCACGTCGGGTATTTGGTATTTATCCTGCAGTTGGAGATTCGTCTTCAGCTGTGTTCGTCAAACTCCCCAGACGAGGCTACGTCAAAAGGCAGAGTCTCGTCGCGGGAAACAGCTACCCGACACCGTTTTAAACGAGGTCTACAAGGAATTTTTTCCCAGCCTACGGGCTCGGATACCCCACATTAAATCCGACCTTGTGCCAAATCTGACCGCGTATATCCTATAGTTTGAGATTCATTGTGAAATTCTCTTGGCGCAGTTTTAGCAACTGACTACTTCTATGCGCCGCAGCCGTATCTTATATGTGTTGTTCTTGTAATAAGTATTATTTTTCATTACCAACTTTCGTGTAATTATTCTATTCAGTAACTTTCTCTAGTTTACAACAGTATAATAATAAATGAATTTATGGAATCGCGGCCAAGTTTTTAGTATGTTGGCTTTCGGAATCATGGTCGTTTCATTATCGGTCTGACGAGGTGATCGGTCTGACGAGGTGATCCCAGCATCTTTGAATAGTGCCTGGAAACCATCCACTGGGTTGACCCAAGGCTCGTGAGTGAAACTGAGGGAATTCGTCATAGTCCTGAAAGTGCGACACTGAGATCCGTAGCTTTTGGAATGTCCTTGGCCATCCCAATACGGGATAGTCATGGACACATCACAAAAGCTGGACAGAGTACTGCAAGACAGGAAGATTTCTTTGGTAACAAAGAAAAGAATACTGAGCTGTTACTTGACATCTGTCCTTCTGCACGACAGCGAATGTTGGACGATTTCCTCAAAGATGAAAAAGCGACTCGAGGGAACAGAGATTTGGTTCTACAGAAGGATGCTAAGGATATCATACACTGAGCGTTTCAGTAACGATGAGACCGTAAAGAGTTTGCAAACAAGGAAGAAGCTTATACTTCATATCAGGAAGAGGCAGCTGAAGTTTCTGGGACACATAATGAGGAAGGAGGGTCTGGAGATTCCGATACTCACGGGTCGAATAGAGTAAAAGAGATACAAGAGAAAACAACGCATAACATACCTAGCGGGGTTAAGCAAGTGGATGATAGAACATGGTCTGGCGGAGGAAACAGAGGGGAGGAACTTGTTGGGCGCTGCAAGGGATAGATGTAGGTGGAGAGCCATGATCGCGTACGTCTTGAAAGGACATGTTACAAAAAGGAAGAGAGACCGAGTGTATGAGCGTCGATGGTGCGTTCTCTTCCAGAAACTGTAACTGTTGTTGGCTCAACATGTATGCAGTATAAACCGAATTTGGGCTCTCTGGGTGTTGAACCAGTAGAAATGTGTCTGCGTTAGCGTCGTCTGCAACGGGGATTGTTTAGACGCCCTAGCCGACAGGCATACTCAAATACTGGAGTACTTATATATATATATATATATATATATATATATATATATGTGTGTGTGTGTGTGTGTGTGTGTGTGTGTGTGTGTGAATAGCAGGACAGACTGGTTTGAATAGCAACTGGTCTAGAAGGACAGCTCTGAATTCAACACTCCGGAGTGTCGTTTGAGAACCTTATGGCACATTGTGAGCAGGTCTCTGTATTGGGTTCTTCGAAAAGTGCTGTTGATCCTAAACAAAACCTTCACCACGATAATCATATATGCAGGTGTCAGGGTGTCGGTTCCTAGGAACTGTGTTGCTTGATTCTCATATGTCGAATACGACAGTTTAATCCAACATATATATGTAAAAAAGCGTTTATCGGGATATATTTCAAAATCACGTCAGTAATTAATTTTTCTCGTGCATTTGATATTCGACATGATTTATATGTTTAGCATTGCAAGAATTCACAAGTATGTGATTGTCTTTAAATGTTTTGAAAAAAAAGAATTAATGTCAATTTCAAACACAGTTGTGATGCCATATTTAATAAATTTCCTTTCATTCTTTTAAAATTTCCATGTCTTGTAAGAAGAAGAAAAAAAGATTTTTAAGGTCGACAATTCCGTTCTGATATTAAAAAAAACTCCCTAAGGAATGCTTTCTTTATCGCATGTGTAATTCTGTTTCTTTTGCAAAGATCACAGACTCGCACGCCTATTCACCTCAAAAGATACTTGCTTCTGTTTTGCAATTGATACTTCACAGACAGAAAATCAAAGAATTTAACCGCGCCTGGTGCCGGCAAAATTAAAAGCAACATCCAAAAATTTCATTTATGGTTTCTCCTTTTAACAGTTTCCGCTCTTTTGTATTTCTGATATAATGTGATCGCATTTCCTTTTATGGTCCGCCAATCAAACCGACGCATTTATTTTTATTGAACTTTCTCGCTCGAATTATCTAATTAACCAATTTTGGGCAAATGAAACCATCTCCGGTTGGTCATAGCTCCAGTAACGCACATTAGATTAACTCAACTAATTCTGCTCTACCTAAAATTGTATCAATTCTAAAAATAATGTTAAAAATCACTTCAACATATCATATTTACTCTTCATTCACTCGCCCCCTAGCAAATTCAAATGCTGAACTAATCTATTCTCCATTTCTGTCGGACCAACTAAACTACGCATAAATAGCCCAATTTAGTTTTGATAAATAAGAACAAATCCTAAGACCTACTTTGGGAATCTTACGTGATCACACACGAACTAATAAAATGTATCACAAAACTAATATATCAGAAATAAATCAATTTAACACTTCCCTACTCCAGCTGTTCCACCGGCACATTCCTTTTGACTCCGGCGACTGTAAGATTCCTATTAACATTCTTGATCAGCGATAATTGCATGCTCTATTTTTTCTTCTATAAAATCACAGAGAAAAATACATAAGAACCATTTCAGCAAATGTTATACAATTTTAAATTTAATGTTATAGATTTTTCAATTTCATATAGATTTTTTTAATTTAACTGAGGAACCGGAGAACCTAGTAAGTATGCCAGTCGAATACATTACATTGTCTTACGTGCTAATTACCCTGGGAAAGGTATGAATCCTCTTTTTCTTCACCCCCAATCAGCTATGGGTAAATACCAGGACAAACCGAGTTCTAAAAAAATCTTGGACGGCAAATGGTCTACCGCAGATAGAAATGGCAACCTACTGCGGAAAAAAATATCCTTCGTCAGTCATGTATGTAAACATTCATGATAGCCTAAGCGTGTATCACGAATGGCACATTACTGACTGACTGAAGGAGACATACTTTTCCCAAGCATATTTCTAACTTGGAGGTTTCATATAATTTATTATCGGTCGGCATACAATCTATTTCTTTCAACTATTTTCTTTTCACCATTTCATCTTCTGTTAAGAATCGTTTCCCTTCAGGAACTCGGCTATGATGACCCTCCACAATATTCTGTTCTGCCATCCATTCATTGTGGGGTTTATTCGATGTTACCCTTTGCAAATCTTGACTTCCATACGTCTTATGAGTGCCAACTATCCAAGCTCTCTTTCCTTATGATTAGCTAGTTTAATCCGCCATCTTTGTTTAAACATTACGGTATCCTCAGGCGATTGTTATCAACTGAACTCCTAAGGCATTGTTTCTATATTTTTAAACATTACGAACGATACGTTTTTTTTAAAAGATAAATGAACAAATGCATGACGTTGGGTGTGATAGAAAGTGAGTAGGCGAATGTGAACAAGGAAGAAGAAGAAGAAGAATAAGGGGAAGAAGAAGGAGAAGAAGAAGGGGAAGAAAAGGAAGGGGAGTATAAATGTATTGGTGGTGGGGTTAATTGAAATGTACATACCTTTAATTTTTTTCCAGCCTCATACGAGCTTAAGAGGAATGTTTTTTAGCATGACACCTACCTTCGGATATCTGGTTCAAAAGGTTCTTTGGATCCGGAAATGTCATTATTGCTAATTTTTCCCGTTGGCAGTGGTTGCAAATATTATTGTGGTTGCTATGACTCTTCTCCTTTTTTTTTTTTTAAGTTTTCTAGCTTACAGTTCGATTGCTGTTTTTTTTTTTTTTTTTTTTTTTTTGAATTCCACTCGATTGGAGAGCCGGGTTCGAATTTCAGTTGAATCCATTACATTCATTTACGTGAGAAACGTGTACATCTTTTTCTTCTCCCCCCAGCTATGGTCAAATAGCAGGACAGACCGGGTTCTATAGCCTTGAATTGCAACTGGTTTACCCTAGAAAGAAATGGTGACCTACTGCGTAAAAAAATCTGCTTCTTCAGTCATGTATCGCCTAAGCGTGTATCACGAATGGCACATTACTGACTGACTGAAGGAGACATACTTTTCCCAAGCATATTTCTAACTTGGAGGTTTCATATAATTTATTATCGGTCGGCATACAATCTATTTCTTTCAACTATTTTCTTTTCACCATTTCATCTTCTGTTAAGAATCGTTTCCCTTCAGGGACTCGGCTATGATGACCCTCCACAACCTTCTCTTCTGCCATCCATTCATTGTGGGGTTTATTCGATGTTACCCTTTGCAAATCTTGATTTCACTACGTCTTATGAGTGCCAATTATCCAAGCTCTCTTTCCTCATAATATGCCCGTAAATTATCATTTTCATTTTCTGATTCTATATACGAAAATCTTTGTTTCTGGTTTCATTGAAAATATCCCAATGCTTAACAGTTCTATGAATTTTATTGCTGGTATTCTTCTGAAAGTCCATCTCTCTTGCCTGAAATCTATTATGTTGGTGCAAAAATAATATCGTTTTTGACATATTTTTAACGTCAAAAAACGATATTATTTTTGCACCAACCTAATACATTACATCTGAAAATACCGTAATTCCCCACGTAAAATAATAAAGGTATGAATCATCTTCTTCTCTGTCCCACCTCAGCTTTTGGTAAATAGCAGGACAGACCAGGTTCGAAAACCTTTGATGGCAACTGGTTTACCGCAGTAAGAAATGGCAACCTACAGCAGGAAAAAAAAACATCTGCCACGTCAGTCATGTATCGAAAGATACATGATAGCCTAAGTGTTTATCACGCATGGCACATAACTAACTGACTGACAGTTAACTGCCAGTCGGGAATCGAATTTTGTTTTCCTTCTATTTGATAAACATTATGTATTCTGTTTTTTAGATGCAATGAAATTTAGGGCCAATAATCAATTTCACTTTCATTTTCTCCATTGACCTGAGTCAGAAATTCTACTTTCATTTTCATTTCTCTCTCAGTTTTTAAAGTTGTACTGTTTTCTTTCTGGAATATATTCTTGAAATACTCTTCTTCTCCCACCAGGTAAATAGCAGGAGAGATCGCGTTCTATAGCCTTGGATGGCAACTGTTCTACCGCAGATTTAAATGGCAACTTACTGAAAGACAAAATCTGCCTCGTCAGGCATGTAAGGAAAGTTACATGATCGTCTAAGCGTTGATCACGCATGACACATAACTGATTGAATAGACAAGCTTTTCTTGGACATTAATTTGTCTGAAAAACAATTAGGGATTGTTCATTTTGAGAACGTGTTTCTGAAAAAACATTTTCAAAAGAAATGTATTTCAAAAATGTAAACATTTTAAATAGTAGTAATTTCTGAAGAAGTAATGGATTTTTTTTATCATCACTTTAAAGTTTGTTTTTTTTACCAGATACCCATATTTGAGCAGAAGTTCTATTTATTTTCAGCCTGAATAATAGGGAAATATTTTTAAATAAAAATATGCCCTCTCCAACAGGATTCGAACCTGCGTGCCTGCAACATTCTTGGCCGATTCGCTTTAAAGTAAGTCGGATCTAACGATGGTTTCTGTTGAAACAGAGATGCAAATGTGTATACTGCCAGAAAGCGTATGTTTTCCTTTAAAAAGTCTTCGATATACACTTCTTCCTTTATATATATCGGTAAAACGAAGTAGTGACTTTTCCCCTTATTTCTTCTCAATCAAAACGAATAGTTCATTATCTATAAGTTAATGGCTGGAGATAAGGGTCGTGCGAACTAACGATAGGAATGACGAGCATCATTATAATAGGATAATACTCAAAATTACTTCAGAATGAAAAGTGTAAATAGTTGGAATGAACTGAAGAAGATGTGAGCCTAAGGAAAGTTAATGAATAAAAATTTATTTTAGAAAAGAAAATCCTCTTTTGTTTATTCACGGTATATTTTTTATTTATACCAAATTGTTCTTAAATACAACGTCATCTGTAGCCTAACGATGAATCAATCTATCAATTGATTGGAGATCAAAAGCTACTTGTTAAATATGTCTGGAATAAAAAGACGTGGCGGAATATAAATTGTAAATTTGCTGGTCACTTTGAGTTTAATCTATTGAGTGTGAAAAGATGTCATGCCATTCGCGACGTAGCACTGCTCAAATAAAAGCAACTCAAGGTGGAACTTGAAATTATTTCGCCTATTCAGGTCTCAGCACCTAAAATCGGTGTATTATCCTCCCTCCTTCTCTCTATATATATTATCTATCTATAACACTCACTCTCTCTCCCGCTCTCTCGCTCTCTCTATCTATCTATCTATCTATCTATCTATATATATATATATATATATATATATATATATATATATATATATATATATTATTCTCCATATTTATTACAACGTTTCTGCCGTTGTACACTCCGGCCTTCTTCAGGCGGTTGGAATGTCGAACTGAACCTTTTATTTCGTCATAAAGGGTTCAGTTTGACATTCCAACCAACTGAAGAAGGGCGGGGCGTACAACGGCCGAAATGTTGTAGTAAATATAGCGACAAAGATCAAGGCAATAGTCCGAATAATGTAAATAATGTACATAATACCTCATCTCAGAAATATGGACACACACACACACACACACACATATATATATATATATATATATATATATATATATATATATATATATATATATGTATATATATATATAGTCGACTCTCCAGTGGTATTCGACGTATGTGGGTCAAGCAGCTCGGTTCTTAGGAAGCGGCAGACAAGGCACCAGCATATATAAATTGATTATAGTGGTGAAGGCTTTCTGCAGAACCAACCACAAAGGGCCGAATACAGAGACGTGGTGCACTAGGTGCCACAAGGTCCCCAAACGATACTCCTTAGGTTTTGAATTCAGAGTTGTCCTTCCCCTAGATAAGCTGCCGTCGATGGCTATAGAAATCAGTCTGTTTGGCTATTTCTCTATAGCTAGAGGGAGAAGAAGAGGATTAATACCTTTCCCAAGGGTATTATCACTTAAGTGAATGTAATGGATTCCTATTCCTCAATCCTAGGTCCTATCCACTACTCCACCGTGCATGCATTTATATATATATATATATATATATATATATATATATATATATATATATATATGTGTGTGTGTATTGGTTGAACTCATCAACATATCTTGTCTAGCTTCTTTACATTTCTCTATTATCTTTATCTTTTTCTTTCTCTCTTTTTTTCTTTTGGAGAAGAGCTTATATCTTGCGTCTTTCTTTCATCCTCGCTCTTCTTTTTTCTTTCTTTTATCTTTTTTGAAGCGGCTCTATCTTGTCTTTCTTTTCTCTTTTTCGACTATATCTTGTGTTTTTCTTCCTTTTTTTTTTGAGAGGAGACTATATCTTATGTCTTCCTTCCTTGCTTTTCTTTTTTTCTTCTTCTTCGCGCGAAAAGAGATATTATGTAAGTAAATATTAAAAATGGTAATAACCCTCATGTGCCACCGTCTGATGAGATGCGACGATATGCATCGAAACATGAATGTATTTATGTAGCGGGTCTACATATATGTTCGAATTTAATATCCTATAATAAAGAATTATCGCTCTACTATTGTATTGAGCCCTTTTTTTTTAAAATTAATGTTGTGAAGGTTTATATTTTTGTTTTATTCGTCCTCATTTCATTTGTATGTGTCTAAAAATTATTTCGGTTGAGTGAATTTGTGATTATTACTGCTGCTGATGCAGGACTCTTTGTTAAGACGTATCAAGTACTCCCAGTAACTGGCGTGTTTATCTAAGAACAAATACGTCTAAATTCACCTTCATCTCTGTTATGTAGAATATATAAGGGTTATTATATCAAATTAGTCGGGTTTTGATCTCGGCTCGAGGCAATCGGATGTCTAGCCTCACTGATGAGCTGCGGAACAGTCTGCAAGTTGATGACTATATATATATATATATATATATATATATATATATTCTAGTCGACTCCATTACATTCACTTACATGCTAATACCCTGGTAAAAATATGAATCCTCGTTTTCTCCTTCCAGCTATAGGTTAATAACAAGACAGACTGAGTTCCATAGCCTTGGATGCGTGACAATATTTACGTCGCTAGAAAGAAAGAAGAAAAAAAAAGAAAGGCGAGAATTAAATTTAGGTGATAAGAAGCCATCACGAAAAGGACACTAAGCGGTGTTATTTTTCTGACACGAAAAAGTGGTAAGATTTTTAATTCAATTGTCGAGAAAGTAAAACACAGAATTTAATCTGATTTATGTTACGGGGCGGAGAGTAAGATATGCCCAATCTGCCCATGGCAATGGTAAATGGAATTTTCAAGTTCAACAAGTTACCTCCCGCAGAATTCTAAAGAGATAAAAATAAAAATTAATTAAGCACGCACTGTCCGAGAAAAACAAAAGTGTCCGCTGACCACCATGAAGGAAAGGTTAAGCCTTTGTCTATATGCTGAATATCATTGAGATGAGCATCTGTTTATCGTCAGGGCTGGCTATGATAGCGAAAATATTTTATCGGATCAGTAATTGGCACCAAGAATGCAAATACGTCCAAATGGCCACCTACTTGAGGCTGGCGAAAATCTGATTGACGAATTCCAGGTGATTCGGTTAAGATAAGAGTCTAGGGTGTGAGGTCTCCTCGAAGAAAAGAAAGAAAAGAAAAAAAAAAACGGGAAGATAATTTTTTTTTCTTTGAGCAAGATTTTTTAAACGGAGGCTAGTGTGGCCACACCCACGCTGCTGAGCGCCCATTGGCTGAATGGTGGCATGAGCGTTAGGCGGAGGTAATCATGTGAAGAAGGAGTGGAGGCCTGTTGCGCCCCCTGAAGAGAAAGGTGTGAGATGCCACTGGGAGATAGAGGGGAAACCCGTTGACACCCTCTGAGGGCATGGTGAGATACCAATATGAGAACAGAAGAAGGTGGGAAGACGAAAGACTTCCAAAAATGGAAAATAATAAAATGTTCCTGACCGAAAACAAAGAAGTGGATTGTGGGTTTAGAATCATCAAGGAACCTCAAACCCCGACAAGCCCACCCCGGTTTTGGTCGGCGTCCATATAAGCAGAGTCGAAGGGAGTTAAGTTCAGTTCGAGTTCCAGTTAAGTTGAGTGGGGTTGGAGACAGACAGGCAAGCAGTTGCAGTCAGCTGAGAGCTCTGAAGACCCGCCTCGCAGAAGCTAAGATTCATGCAATTCCGAAATCAACTTCTAGCCAAGAACAATTTATTTTTGAAGAACGACTTAGACTCACACTAACAAAACAAGTTTTACGAATATCACCAGAAGATACACCAAGATCCAGTTTCTTAAAGAACAAACAACTTAAGATGTTAAGACTCGCCTAACAAACACAAAGTGTCACGAATCCATATAGCGGGTTGGGAAGAAGACGCAGTCCTATATTCAGCAACCAGATATAAAATATTGTTATCCTTCTTTTAACACATTTGAAATTTTCGAGTTATTATTTTCTTTTCTTTTACATATACTTGTGCGGTGTTGCCTTTGATCGAACTCGGCTTGCATTACGGCCCATCGACTGATTGATTTTGTCTGCCTAAGATCAATTCACAACGTGGGTAGGTTAGACTGGAAATCAAAACAGTTACTTCGGTAACCAGACGTTGGAGGCGAGCTGGGAACGACAAGGCTGATACCAAATCTAACCAGATTCCCATCCGAATCACTAAAAGGTTAGAACGTCACATTTGGTGCCGCGACCAATACCAAGCCAGTTGGTCATCACAGGACAGTATAGCGCGACGGACGCGGCTAGGCAGACGTCACATTTGGCACAGCGACACCAGGGGGACGTCACAGATGGCAACTAGTCTAGGAGAAGAACAACTCTGAATTCAGAGCCTGCACGTAGTGAACCAGGTCTCTGTATTCGACCCTTCAAATTGTTTGGATAGTTCTTCACAATACCTTCACTAATATAATCAAATCATATGCTAGTGACGGGGTGTCGAATTCGACGAGAAGAGTCATATATATATATATATATATATATATATATATATATATATATATATATATATATAAAGAGAGAGAGAGACAGAGATAGATAGATAGATAGATAGATAGATAGATAGATATAAACACTTTTTGCAAGACAGCCTTACGCTTCGTATATTACATTTTGAAAGGTTGTATTAACATCATTGCTGCCACACAGCATCTTTGACAATGGGGCGTTTCGCTTCGGATGAACATTTACCAAAGTTCCACGGTTACCTAGAAAACATGGCAGCAACGTGCTAGTCGCAGAGTTTTATTTAATTAGGCAGTTTAGAGTTGAACATGTCGTGGGGGTCATGGAGATTATATTTACCATAGCAACACGAATCCATTAACTTGTTCAATTATACCAAATCAAAAATGCGTCATATTTAACTGAGAAAAAAAATAAGCTAACGTATATGACTCAAATTCACGTCTTTCTAACATCTTCATATACAGTTCAGACTAACACATTTTTCTTGTACACCATTGTGCAAATTAACTGAAACGAATAATTCTGTTCTTATTTACTTTTTCCTCATTTCCCTATAAAGCATGACCCAGTGCAGATGTCAGTCCATTTCACGAAGTTGTTCCTGCCAGATTGACCACAGATTCTCGACTGGATTTAAATCAGGAAAGTTTTCCGAGGAAGTAGATAGTACTTTGATTTGCTCACTGATAATGCTTGCTATTGTGCTCGTGCGACGTTACAATTTTCGTACGTGGCCTTGGAGTAACGCCCATCGCAGACAATGGCCGAAGGACAACTAATCGACAGTCGAGACAATAGCATAAGGGCGAGATGAAAATCTAATGCAATCACGGACGACGAAATATTTTTTCAAGGCGAAACAAATTTCATCCTACACCCCGAAAATACATTCATATCGCTTGCCTTTGTGTTCGTGCAGCGTTATAATTTTCGTACGCTTCCTTGGAGTAACGTCCATCGCAGACCATTGTCGTACGAGAAATAATCGACAGTCGAGACAATAGTATCTGGGTGTAATGAAAATTTGATGCAGTCACGGATGACGCAATATTTTCAAGGCCAAACAAATTCAATCATACACTCTGAAAACAGATTCATCATACTGCACACCACTGCAAATGACCTAATCTGAGGAAAAAATAGAAATCGATTACACCCTGTCACTCAAGTGGGTCTAAAACTGACCGTATCGTGAAAGACAGAAAACTAATGCAGTTTTTTCAATTAATTTGCACAAGGATATATATGTTGTGTGTCAATATCTGAGTATGTGAATGGGAAATCCACTCTACTCAGTGACATTGTCAACAAATTATTCACTCTGATTCATTTTTGCCAAAGTTGATAGGTTATTAGATGGCAATAGAAACCTTGTCGACTCTCGTGACGTCTCTTCAAAATTTCAACTTTCTCTTCGTGTTGAAGGTTATGCGGTCTTCCAACGTAACCGATCCCTAAATATGACTCGGTTGTATGCCAATGTCTCTTAATGATATTCAATCGACACAGTGAGGGTTATCAGCACATTTCTCCCTCTCTCTGACTCGTTCTTGGACTAAGTTGTTACGTTATAGGATGGTAAATGCAATCCTGTCGTGTCTCATGGTATGCCTATTAGATTTCAACTTTCTCTTCAACGATGGTTTTAAGGTTTTCCAACAGACTTATTACCTAAATCGATAGTATGCCAGTGCCTTTCTATTAGTTTGGTGCAAAAATAATGACGTAATAATGTCGTTTTTTGACGTATTTTTTAACGTCAAAAAACGACATTACTACGTCATTATTTTTGCCCCAACCAAATATGCTCTTTCAATCGACTCATTGACGTTGTCAACAAATTTTTCCGTCCGCCTTCTTTTGCCTAAGCTGCTACCCTCTAGGATCGCACTAGAAAGCTTGTTGACTCTTGTGGCGTTCCTATAAGATTTCAAATTCATCTTGTCTATGATCGTTATGCGGTCTTTCATCGGGCCTGCTACTTGATTAATGCTGACTGGCACAGCGCCATTTGTGTTACGGTCTCCGTAAATGCCCCGGATTCTTCTGTAGCAACTCTTTTCTTATTACTGGATTCTTCGCATTAATTCTGTTACTAATGCCCAGGATTCGTTGGCGTACAGAAAGATGTATAAACCACATAACAGTCTCAACTTTGATTGAAAGCAGTTGCTCTTGTCTTCTCAGATATTTTTGCGACAGCAACCACTGTGTATTTTCTTAAATTTTGCAGTCCTTTCACTGATAATCAAGCTACTGTATTTGACTTATCTCTCTTTTTAACTACTGACTTTTATCTTGGGTGGAATGCGTTTGCCATTGTTCATCATGATCTCGTTTTTTTCCGCATGCGACATTTGGAGGATATTTCCTGCAATTGTTTCACTAAACTGACGATATCCTCTTATATATATATTGTAATAAATTTAATTTTGTTCACAGAAATAATCATTTTCGTAATGCTCGTTGTAGTAGAGACTTTGTAATCGCAGATACAATCTATAGTAACGCCGTTGAACAATACTGGTGTCAGACGCCTTCTAATAACACTCCCACTAATAGTACTTTCTCGATAATACTCGCTTAAATAGTAACCACCGAATTGTGATCTGAATAGTAATCCGTGTAGTGATCAGTATAGAGAATAGTGTAGAGAAGAGAATCGCGAAGCATGTGTAATAGAGTAGAAATAGTGATCAATTAAATGTCACGGTAATTCTCATATATATATATATATATATATATATATATATATATATATATATATATATATATATATATATATATAATTTTCTTAAAATCAATTGATCTACTTATTTAAAATGGGATCACCTGTGTTTGCTTTTTTGCGATCTATGTTCAAACTATAGTATCAGCAGCGACACTTCCCTCCTATGCAACCCTAACCAAGCCGTAAATAAGATTTTAAAGTTAAATTGAGTGTTAATATAGACAGATCCTTGTCTTCTCCTAATGCGTTAATGAATCCTATTTAATTTATCCAACAACAAAAATTTATTTTTCGGATATTCTAATTTAAGTTTATTTTAATTAATTCGAAGAAGATGAATTGGTATCATAAAAAATAACCGTTTATTTACTCCTGGACTTTGTTAAACAAACATCAGCTAATCATGGGTATGTCGTTTCAGGTCTCTCTCTGAACATTCGATCATCTTTTTGAGAGTTTTCTAGGAGAATCTCCGTTCTCCGTCCCTAAGGTAGGCGATTATATAACTTCTTGTTATCATGTCGTCTTGTCTGCGCATATCAGACATTCAGTTGAGTTCACGTCCTATATCGGTTGATACACACAACGGCTTTATTTCAGACCTCATTCCACACTTGGCGGCGTTGAAGCCACTTTGTACGTCAACCTTCGAGTAACCTAGGTCTTTTGACTTTCTGAGTTGACAAAAAACGCATAACTTACTTTCGTCTTTCTTAAAGTTAACCCAGTACACATTCAGATCAACTCATTTGCGAGAATGTTCATCTGGTTTGAAACCTCTAGTATTTCGTGGCTTGAATAATATCTAACAACACACACAAAACTAATATTAACGCTAACAATAACATAAAAGTTACATGAGTTCAAATATCCCAAATAAAAATGTATATATAAATAAATATAATTTTATTTACAGACGTAAAGCATTATTATTATTTTGACAATAACTCTAATAAAAAATATGAATAAACTTGGAATAAAATATGCAAGGAAAGCAAATGTGTTAATAAAGGTCTATCTAGGGTATATAAGAAAGTACACCAGGTGTGCAAATAATTGAAACAATCGTTTTAGTTTCCTTTCTTTCACCTTACGATCATTTTTAGACCCACTGAACCGACAGGGTGTAATTGATATCTCTTTTTCAATCAGATTAGGAAATTGTCAGTGGTGTGCAGTAATATGAATACATTTTCACGGTGTTTGTTTGGCCTTAAAAATATTGCATCATCCATGATTGCATCAGATTTTCATTACACCCAGATACTATTGTCTCGACTGTTGATTATTTCTCGTACGACCATTGTCTGCGAAGGACGTTACTCCAAGGAAGCGTACGAAAATTTTAACGCTGCACGAACACAAAGGCAAGCGATATGAATGTATTTTCGGGGTGTAGGATGAAATTTGTTTCGCGTTGAAAAAATATTTCGTCGTCCGTTATTGCATCAGATTTTCGTCACTCCTAGACACTATAAACTCGACTCACGGTATTTGTCCTACAGCCATTGTCTTCGATAGACATTACTCCAAGGAATCGTACGAAAATTGTAACGCTGCACGAACACAAAGGCAAGCCTTACCAGTAACTAAATTAAAGTACTATGGACTGCCTCTGAAACTCTCCTGATTTAAATCCAATCGAGAATGTGTGGTCAATCTGGGGGAACGACTTCATGGAATGGGCATACGAAGTACTAACATGTGTACTGGATCATGTTTCATTCGAAAAATACGAAATAAAAGTAAATAATAACGGAATTATTAGTTTTGTTTCAATTAATTTGCACAACGGTGTAAATCATAAGTAAATTGTATAGAAATGTCTAATTGTAACTCTTACAAAAACATACTCACCATTCTCCAAGGGTTCAAATTTCCAAGATAACTGTGAATGCATTAATAAATTAAAATTTATTTATGAATATTAAATTCGATCATTTCGACAATATAATACTGGAAGTTGCTCTCGAAAACGACTTCCAATCTGTTATCTTTTAATCATCAAAGAGAACCAATTTTGCTCTCCATCAACATGGCTGATGCTAACCTCCAGGAGAGCAACTCGTTACGGCGTTTTGGTTTCACGTTTTCTACTGCTCTTAAATGGATCAATTTTATCGAACCAATTGCTACGCCTACTGCTAAGAATGTTGGTTCACTCTATCGGGCCAGGCAATTTTTCACATCGTAATCAATTTTATTCATTTTTAAATCTACCATTCGTCCGTGCATTGTATATATTGCTACTATAGCTGGTCCGATGCTCCGTCTATATATCTTGGGATCTTCGATTAAGCACAAATAGGGTGTGTCATGTCATCGATTCTGACCTAGTAGACGCGAAAGAGTTATGTTATTTAACATACGAGACGAGGAATGAAACACGAGAATTAGGCGAGATTTGGATGATAAAAAGGGAAAGAGACAAAGAAATCACATTAAAAAAAAAAAAAAAAACGTTCTTTTTGTTGTTTTGTTTCTTAAGTGGGAAGGCGGATTTATCTGGGAGGGGATAGACGTTTGATACAGAAAGACGAAGATTAGTGACTGAAAAAAAAAAAAGATATCTGAGAAACGGGGTAAATATGCGAACATATAATTACTAAAATGGAAGAAAAAGAACATAGATCAAAAGGCGGGAAATCTCCTGACGAAAAAATACATAAAGTGGCTAAACTTTTTATTCCCGCTCTTTGTAATATAATCGCCTATTGTACCAAGTTCCCTTGAATGAGTGCATTTAAAACACGTATTAGTTATTCATGATCTCCCTCTGCCTCTCTTTCACCATCTTCCTCTGATTCAATATTTCTAACTCTCTTTCTCTCACTCTTACAATTTTACGCCCTGCATCTAGCCCTCTCTCTCTCTCTCTCTCTCTCTCTCTCTCTCTATATATATATATATATATATATATATATATATATATATATATATATCTTTTTCTCTCTTTCTTCCTCTGTTTTCTCTATATATATCACTCACTTCTCTTTCTTTCTACATCTCTTTTTCTCTCCGTTTTACTCCCTATCTCTCATTATCTGTCTCGCTCTTTTTCAGGGCTCTCCCTTTTCATTTCTCATCTTCTCTTTTTCTCCCTCTTTACCTCTCCATCTCTCTCTCTCTCTCTCTCTCTCTATCTGTTTATCTATGTTTATTTCTGTTTCCCTCATATTCTCTTTCATGCTCTCTGTTTCTCTCTGTGTTTCTTTTTTGTCAGTTTTTCTCCGTTTTTCTCTCTCATTTTTATTCAGACTACCTATGTCTATATCCATATTGTTTTCTCTCTATTTTCTTTCTTTCCTCTCTCTATCTCACCATGTATTTTCTGCTCTCTTATTCTTTCATTCTCTCTGTTCTTCTCTATTTACCTCTATGTTACCTCTCTCCCTGTTCCGACATGTTTTCTCTCCCTCTTGCTCTCTCCTTTTCTCTTTTTCTTTTCTCTCTATTCTACTCGCTCTATTCATACCTCATTTTTTTCACACTCTGCATATGCTATGTTTATTCAAGATTAGCCCGAGCGCAACTTACAATATTTAGTTCCATAATTCTAATTTGCTTTTTATCCTCGAAGATATTATTTTTCTTTACGAGTTAAATATTCTTAAATGTATGAACATATAAAAGTTGAAGTAGAAACATTAGGGGGAAAAAAGCCTGACTTCGTGTGGTAATCACTACGTTTAGAACCAGATCAGGTCGAAATTCGAGAACTCTTGTCATATTTAGGCGGGGGCTGCCCAGTTCCCACCTTCCAGTTCAAATGCGTCTACGAAGGCTTTGGGGTGGGGACGAATTATTTTCCACCCTCCAACCTATCTCTCTCATGGTCGGGATTTCAAAAGCTTCTCGCTGCCTTATCGCTACTTCCATGGAATATGCGCGAACGAATTACATTCCTTGGTTTCGCCAGTTCTAAACTTCACTGCAAGGACCAGTTTTTCACCGGACGCCCCCCCCCCAAAAGGTTCAAACCGACGAAAAATTAAATAAAAATGTAATTAAAACATTCGTTGCGGCCATGAAGAATGCGTTCAAGCATTAAAAAACAGTCGCAACCTGGTGTTGTCCTAAGTGTCTAATTTTATATTGATGACAGTACTTTTCCTGATATTCAGCATTATATGTAGCATATACTTATATGTAGCATGACTTACAACTATAATTGTCTCATGTATGTGTTATTCAGGATGGCGGTCGTCTTTGAGTATAGAATCCAGAGGTTAGCAGTGAATATTACGAAGACAGTAGGGAAGCGTTGTTCAGGTTAGCAGTGGATATCACGGTAAAGTAGCAGAGCGTAGTTCAGTCGTTCTTCCTTTTGCTCATTCCCCTGACAAGTTGGCACTGGACATTCGGAGAGAGTAAACAAAATGGCCACCTTTATACACGACGGATTGAATATTCTACGTCTTCTGATTGGTTAACTCTTCTCTTGGTGGACTATAAAATGAGTCAAGTCATTTTGACTGGCTCACTAGTACATATATCCAAAAAAACTGCAACAGTATATACCGGATGTAACAACAAATGATCCACATCATGTAACAGCAGACTTGTCCATCACACATAATGTTTAATATCTAAACACCACTAAACTAAATGATCTTTTTTTTTTCTCCAGGTTTTTAGATAACACGTTTAGCCACCTTGACACTATTTGTCGTAGGAAACACTGAAAAAATCATTTGGTTTATTCAGCTAGAAAGAGAACAGGTGAAAATCATTTTCTGTCAGCGCCCTTATCTTCCAAATGAGCAATGGTGAGAGGAAAAAGATCATTCAAGGTTTCAGTATTAGTACGAACATTAATAAACTGGCATCTTTCTTCAAAGTCCATTCAAGAACCATCAGGAGAACTGTGAATAAGTTTTAAAAAGAGGCAAATCTGGATAAGGAGATCACAAAGGGATTATCATTTCAACTTAGCGTTAAAGAGATCAATTAGAAAAGATCCAACTCAATTCACGTGAAAGAGGAGTTTCAGTTATGACAGTCCAAAAAGCATTGAAAAAATACTTGAAAATGTAATCGTACATGAAATCTATAAGGCACCTTGTTACTCCAGGACAGAAAGTTAGACGATAAGAGATGATGAAGATCATCTTGAATATGTTGGAAAATGACCCTGGAATAATACATAGATATTTGAATCTAATTTCAATCGTTCATGAACTTCTGATCCTTAGCTGTTTGATAAATGATGAACAGGTTATTTTCGTTTATGATCGACTTCCTCTCGATTCTTCTGTTAAGCTTGGAGAGAAATTATACATTCTTATTGGTAAAGTTCGAGTCCAAAAGTCTTATAAAAAAAAAACCCCAAAAAAACTCGGAGAATTCAAATAACATAACTTTAATAATTTCTGCGTTTCAGAGTTTAATCTAACAAATGGACAATTTTGCTTTCTCAAGATTTGGATAAATTTGCAGAGAGAGAGAGAAAGAGAGGGTGTCCATAAAGTTGGTGTGCCCCTTAAATAATTTATAACTTCAAAGTGCACATGAACTTTATTGACATCCTCTCTCTTTCTCTGTCTCTCTCCCCCTCCTCTCTCTCTCTCTCTCTCTCTATATATATATATATATATATATATATGTATGTATATTAATAAAAGAAAGAACAGTAAGATGTATAATCCGGTGTTCTTATAGATATTTTTATTTTTACAAAATAGTGCTCAATGTAAATTTACAGAGCATTAATATTATAAATTAATAGACTTAAAATATTCGCTTGAAGATGAAATGGAACTAATGTCTTGAATTTAATTACAAAATTCGGGGATTTTAGCTTCCATTTTTGAAACATGGTTGGAACTGTGTCGCGAAAAACCATATTTTAAGTCTATTAATTTATAATATATATATATATATATATATATATATATATATATATATATATGCACTGCGTACCAAATTATTATCGAGATATTTTCTGATATTTCAAAAATCCTCCAATCAATTCACACACATTTTTCACACAACGTTGGCAATACTGACCTGCGCAATCACTGAATTTTTTGTACTGATCTGCGAAATGTAAACAAACTGGCGCCATATTTGTTATCAGCACGGTGATTTCAGAGTGATAAATTATTCGAAAGGTTCAGTAAAATTTCCAGAATTGTGCAAACAAAACGTTTATTAATGTTGCAAGTGAATGTTTATGATCAAAAGAACCTAATAAATAAGATAATCGAACAAATAATAACAGATACAAACAAAGGCACAGTTATAAACAAATTAATAGGGAATGTGCTTTCCCTGTTTTGAAATTACTTGAAGAAGTCTACGATCTATAGAATTTGTTAATTGTAGGATGTCATCTGCTGTAATGCCGCGAGATATGTCAAGAATTGCTTTCCACAACTCAGCGTTGCTCCTGAATTGTCGTCCGTTGGCGTACAGTCTTCACTAATGTTTATCCAATAATACCACCCCAGATCATTATGCCTCCACCGCCTTGTTGGCGTCTCAAACGCTGATAGCGATTCTGTCCGTTCATTACCCAGCCTTTGCACCATCTATTTGGCCCATCAAGTGTTGCTCGAGTTTCGTCTGTGCACAAAACCTTAGAGAAGTCAATCTTCATATTGTCCTCGGCCCATTTCAATCGATTTTGAATGTGATTTCTCGTCAACGGAGGCTTCGATACAGGTTTGACTGCTGTTGCTATTGCCCTCAGATATCGACACCGAGTACTTTTAGACACAGTAGGATCCCCAATGCACATTTAAAGGACTGGAAAGTCCAGGGTGCTTCGTGGCCTCTCGCTTAAGTCGTGACATGAGACGACGTGAAATAACCTTCGGCTTGCCTTTATCTGCTTTTTTTGCGTTCTTGTGTAGGGTCGGCGGTGAACTTTTTTTTTGATGACACCTCCCTATCATTTTAGAAATTTCTAGGGTAGATTTACCTTTTGAGGGTTCTGAGGTGATAGTTTTCTTTTCAGCATCACTTAAACTGCTTTTACGGCCCATCTTTTCACTAAATTCTTACACTTTTCTAATAATTTGGCACTCTCAAATCACCATGCTGATAACAAATACGGCGCCAGTTTTTTTTATCTTGCGTAGATCAGTACGAAAATTTCAGTCATTGCGCAGGTCTGGGTTGCCAACATGTGTGTGAAATTTTGTGTGAATTGATTGGAATGTTTTTGAAATATCAAAAAAAAAGTTATCTCGATAATAATTTGGCACGCAGTGTATATTCTAAAGAAGTAATGTGTATTTTTTAAATATATGTTGTTTTTTTTTAAGTTACCTTCTTCCACCTTTTTGCTGAAGAGGCAGGGTCGACAAGGAAGAAGGTGGGTTTGAATTCAGAGCTTCATTCTCCTACACATGATGGCACCCAATTGATTCTAGTCTGACCTGCTATTTTACCCATAGCTAGGGAAACGGTTCGTTTACTAAAATATTCAGACTTTCTGGTTATGCATTACACTGGGAAAGCTGAAGAACATTGGAAAGCGTGTGTAACGAACCTGACCCGATTTCGAACACGCGTCACCGATTTCTCTATCCCGGGTTCACATGTAACAAAATAAAATCTTTCGAAAAAGAGTCAGTCTGATTGACAGTCAACGCAAAATAAGAATGAGATCAAAGTGACGAAATAAATACGTGTTGTGGGAATCTTGGGGCCGATGGAAGACAAATTTGAAAAGGCCACGGTTCCTTCAATAAGCCAATATCTGTTCATAGATCTCGGAAATATTAGTCTTATCTCGATTTTCTAAAATAACCGTGTGAGAAAACGGATAAAGAGACAGGCGAATCATTTGAGAGATTTTTATTTATCTTTTTACAGTGAGATTCACTCTGTACAATTTCGTTGTAATTTTCTTCAAAACAGAAGAAAATTAGGAAGGCTAGATTGAGAGAGAGTCTGATAAACAAAGAAGAGTTTTATTAAATACTCATACAGAGAACGGAAAATATTGATTAAATCAAATAGTCCTCAAATTTATAATTATTTCTATATTATATATATATATATAAAATGTAGCACAAAGCCAAATTCATATGCTGTCTTAATATTAAACTTAACTAATCAAGAACCCAAACATAGCACAATATTCCTAACAAAAAAAACTCCTTTCTTCTAACGAGTCTTATTACAACCTGAATGATACAACCATGTCTCTATAGAATTTAAATATCTAAACCCGATAATAATACCTCTATGTCTCTATGAAATTTAAAAATCTAAACCACAACAATACCTCCATGTCGCTATGGAATATAAATATCTAAACGCCAATAATACCTCCATGTCTCTATGGAATTTAAAAATCTCAACCCCAGTAATACCTCCATGTCTCTATGGAATTTAAAAATTAAAACATCAATAATACCTCCATGTCACTATGGAAGTTAAAAATCAAAATCCCAGTAATACCTCCATGTCTCTATGGAATTTAAAAATCTCAGCCCCAGTAATACCTCCATGTCTCTATGGAATTTAAAAATTAAAACATCAATAATACCTCCATGTCACTATGGAAGTTAAAAATCAAAATCCCAGTAATACCTCCATGTCTCTATGGAATATAAAAATCTAAACGCCAATAATACCTCCATGTCTCTATGGAATTTAAAAATCTCAGCCGCAGTAATACCTCCATGTCTCTATGGAATTTAAAAATTAAAACATCAATAATACCTCCATGTCTCTATGGAATATAAAAATCTAAACGCCAATAATACCTCAATGTCTCTATGGAATTTCAAAATCTAAACCCAAATAATATCTCTATGTCTCTATGGAATCATAACTAGTTCCCATATGTACAATTCTCGTATGAGTGGGGAGGGGAAAACAACATTTAAAAAATCAAATCCTAAATATGTATTTACAATATGAATAAAAATCTATTTACAAGAAACTAAGTAAAATAGTAATAGTAATAACTCCCCACCCAATAATTAAATGTGGCAGAAACACCAGTTAACTGGACGAAATCAATGCGGTATTTAATAAAATGAAACACTCATTCGACTAAAAAACTCTCGCTCAAACACGCACTCATTCATACACTATTACAAATATGAAACCCACACCAAAAATCAACAGGTGTCCCACATTCACCAAGAACTGACGGAGGATCTGAGGGGGGATTGATGGGGAGAGGCATAAAAGGGACCTATGTGTATACTTTCACTCAGTAAGTTAACTTAAAGAAAAAACTAAACGACATATAAAAACCTTAAACGGCACTACTTTGTGGTTTTGTGATTTTGAAATTTTTTAATATACTGATGAAAGTTTGAACAGGGGATGGAATAGAGGTACTGGATGGGTAGGTTTGTCCTTAGATGGTGATTTCGGCATCGGAGCCTTTAGGGTAGTCATTTAGAAAGGAGTGGGAGATAGAGATCTCACCACTGAATGAGGAGCCATGATTGTTGTTTGCGGATGGAGAAGGTGCCGAGGAAGAAAGGCTTTTCCTTTAGTGCCTCTTTCAGCTGCTGTAACTTCTCGGCTTTGTCAAATGATGGTTCATATCTAATTCTTTGTTGTCTAAGATGATCTGTGTATTTGTTCGGAAGATCTCCTTTTTAGAGGGAGTAGGATGTTTGTGCCATTACCCGCATTGGTTTTTGTGGAACGAGCTACCGCTGCAGCACAAAGCTTCTCTCTAGCCTTGCCAACAACATCCCCTTTCCCCTTTTTCTTTCTCCGCAACCACAAAAGAAGCGGGAAAAGGCTTTTCGGGGAAGGGTATCAGTGAGACGAACCCAACATAGGGGTTTTACCACACCAGTCTCAGTCGCTGGCATACCCCGTACAGGCGAGACGGAAATAACTCGACTCGACCAGCAGGAAGAGGGGACGTGACTAGTCTCTCCACACTTCCAGCAAGTTGGTCCATGGCCGTTACGATAATAGGCATTTTCTGGCCCTCTACATCTAGACAGTTGGGGATAGAGACGAGTTCCTTATGATCTATCATCAAGCCCATCCCCCGGTCTGTTAGTAAGAGGAAGCACTATCTGTCCGAATTAGCACAGATATGAGATCAAGTGCACACCAGTGATCTGAGGAAGGACGACATATTCCGATACAGGCTCCTACGCCTGCCCCCATATTCTGTTCTCAGAATAAGCTCTTTGGTTATTAAATTTCGGCTAATTAGGGCTTAGCAGAGAGCAGGCATGAGTAACAGTATTTTATGACTCTCTGTGGTTTAAACACCAGGGACGTCAACGACTTATAACGGTGTCTTTTGTGATGCCACAAATTTTGCACAAAAGCTTGTCCACCACAAAGACTGACACAATTTATAGTTCGACTTTCTGTAATCTTTCGGGATAGGTCAAAACCCACGTTCTGTCTTGTCTTTCTCCAAGCACTGAGTAATGTTGATTATGCATTTCGGGAGGAGGGACTTTCAACAAGAGTGCTTCTCGCCGACCGCTACGTTATCGTCTTTCTTTTTTGCTTCTATAGATTTTGTATCCTCATTCGAATTTTGGCTTTTCTCGGTCACCATACTTGGCAATTTCATCTACCATATATTCTTTGACGTTAGGCTTGGTAATATCCATTTTTTGATTTTTACAGCTAATATTCTTTTGCTCAGATCATAAAAAGTATCAGCGTTTAAATTAGAATTTTTCGTTTTATTCGTTTCTTGGGACAGAATACATTTTTCTGATTGACCTACGTTGGGTAGCCATTCTTACATATGATATAAAATAGAAGAAAGAATTCTTCAAAATGAAATAAGAAATTTAAAAATATAACAAAATAAAACAAAAATAGACAAAAACTTGGTTCAAATGAAAAAAAACTTTTAGAACTGGAAAATGATTAATTAAAAAGAATAAAACGCAAACAGAAAAGTACATATTGTAGAACTGACAAAAAATGAAACACAATGCGTAATATATAAACGTATAAAAAGGTCTAATTTTATTAATTAAAACAGCCAAAAACAGGGTCAAAATAATACAAAGTTCGAAACACTTACGAATAACAAGTCTTACCACTTGAGCCAAAATGGCCGATATTACACGTGCAAAATGTCTTGCTAAGAAAATAAAAAAAAAACAACTCCAAATAAAACAAAGTAGGAAAAAACGGAAATACAGATGAACGATATAACGCGTAAAAATATACAAAGGTATACAAACGTTATAAAACGCTAAACAGAAATTAATGTCGGGTAGGAAATATAAAATAAACAGAAAAAATAAGTTCAATATAACTAAAAATGATGAAGTAAATCAAGCGACATAATAAAAATTAGTTAAAAATTATAGTCAATAAATTATAAGTATTTTAAAATGCGTAGTTTTAAATTCTACTATATATATATATATATATATATATATATATATATATATATATATATATATATATATACACACACACACACATATATGTATATAAATTCGGTTCGTGGAATAGAAAATATTACCACTTATGGATGACTTGTTTCTTGTACAGAATCAATTGCACTTTTTGTGATCACCAAATGAAAAATAAATCGTACACATAGTGAGCTGCAACAACTGATCACTTTTACTGAACATTTTATATCATGTAGCATTGAGTAACTGCACGTGTGTTTAAAATATATATATATATATATATATATATATATTAGAGGTAAATATACACATACATATGTAAAAGTCATTCGCAGAGAGTACTGTTTCGCTGTATCAAAGCTTCTCAGTGCGACTAGACAAACGAATGCCTCAAGCTCGGATCGAAATCCAACCGATTTGGAGTCAGTCAGAGATTCTACCCCTGAGACATCTTCACTCGACATAATGAATCAGCCAAGTCTAGCGTATTGTATTTCCTAACGTAGACAAACGCCAAGTAACATTAATGCACCATTCATTTTACTGAAGACCTTCGTATTTATGTATATTAAACACTAATTTAAAATGATGGATAGATAGTAATTATTTATAATCACATGGCTTGATAGGTTTTAGTATATCATATATAAAGAGTAAAAAAAAAACCCTCAACCATACGAAACAATGGCGGCGGCACTTGAAGCCAAGACATATGTCGTCAAATTACAACACCTCCAAACCAGCCTTTCTAGAAATATGTATTCTTCTGTGTAACGTGCTAATTCGGGGCATTTTATCTAGAAAGAAACTGACTGCATTTGATGTGCTCTATCGTTTCAAAAGTTAGATCAGACCAAAAAATTGAGTATTTATGCTATATCCAACGTTATCAGAGTTACAGATCGTTTACGCGGTGTTAATTTCCACCCTGCAGCTTCTTTCTCCACATTCGCAACGTCACAAACTTAACGCTACTCTATCACTATTTAAATGGTATATGTTTAACCGAGCGTTATTTTGAAGGGCTACCAAATCAGACCTTCGCATCCAAGACCAGCCTTGCTACACCTACATGGTTGCACCTAGGCTTCCCGTTGGTCAAAAAAGGCCTTCGACTCAGAAAGCATTTTATGGGAATACAATTTCAGCTCGCTGAGCAAGTAAGTTCCTACTCCCATTTTTTTCCAGAGTATCACGTTTGTATCCAATGATCTGTCTAACGGCAAACACTAGAAAATAAATAGGATTAGTGAGGTACTGTTACTGATGATCATTAAGCCAGTTTTTATCACAAAACTAGTTACGACTCTTGTTAAAATAACTTATTTTCTGGTAAGGATATACGTTGCTGGGCTTTTAATCGTCACCCGAATAAGTAATATAGAAGCAATTCCTCACACTATCAGTGATGATTGATGCCAGAACTTTTAGTGGTAATGACTATGTTTCCTCCGTACAAGAAGGTAATCGATATCTTGACGCCAATGGTTGGAGTGGATATTATCTATAACTAGTGTAATAGAGACAGATTGATTTTGACATAAGTGTTGCATGAGACGTTATGGACAGAAAGGAAATGCTCCAGATATATACTATTAATTCTCGTTAATAATTGAGGGTGTATTAGAAGTTTAGGATGATTACCAGGTTCAAGAACCATAGTAATTCTTCAAATACTTTTAAAGAAATAAAAAAAAGGAATTCGTTTTGTCTACTTTCGGAGAATGAATCATTTAAAGGTATTACAAACTAAGACGATAATTCATATAAATGTATCTTTCTAATAAAAATAACATTTTTAGAATGTTATACGCCTTTAGAATGTACGGGGTGATTGCTTTCCATATATGCTCTTTCTACATTATTTTTTTTTAATTGTCATGGCTTTGTTTTAGGAAAGATAGTGACGCAGGGTCC
>OZ010603.1:35588617-35601117 GCA_963932145.1 Acanthosepion lycidas
ACTACACATGCGGTTGACTGTGAGACTTTGACAATTTAAATTTTTAAAAATATATTTGAAATTTGTTTTTATCTGTTGGTTTTTTTAATAGTGTTTTGTGTTTTCGTTTCGTAATGTGTTTTGTGTATAACAATCTTGCCATTTTTATTTAAATTATTTTACCTTTTTTGTCTTGTTTCCATCATCTCTATCATTCATTATCGCACATTTGGATAACAGAAGATCTGCCAAGAATGAGAAAACGTTGTAGGAACCTAGAAGTATATTTACTCTGTATGAACTAACGATTAAAACATTTTCAGGACATTTTCCACACGGTTAATTTGTCTTCTTGTTATATATTAATTAATATTTTCTTCTCATTATATATAATGTCATACTTATATATTGTGTTCATTCAATATAAATAAAAATCATGTTACATGTTTACTTCTTTCTCCATGTATTGTAAATAGGAGCTATTACCCTTAGGATCATATACAGAGTTGTTTTGTTGATTATAGTTGCTTAGTTCAATGTCGCATTAAGGTGTGAGGTTAGGAAAAAATATGTCTTGAAGAGCTAATGTGACAACTTAAATTTAGCAGAACTCTTGACTAGTCTTTTTCTTCTCTCTTTAGGCCTTGTGCTACATTTTATGTATTTATGCAAGAATAAATATTGTTCCGGGTAGTCTGTTCGAGAGCAATCAGATTCAGTTGGCCGAGCTGCAAGAATTTAACTCTGTCTTTTACCAAAATCCTAAACTCTGCATGTAGCATAGTTCAATGGCGAAAATGACTTTACTGAAACTCTATCGTTTTTTTTTTTTCATACACAGCAAACTGAATACATTGATGAAGCATTGCGTGTGTATTCTAATTCTTCAGCCAATGGTTAAACGCCGGTGCCAACAAAACAATAAACTCCGTTGATTGCTTGAAGTTCACCTAGTAGGGAAAACCATCTAGTCCTGGAGTTCTATCTCGAACGACATGTTTATGCGGTTCCCAAATTTCTGCTCAAAAGACGGCCTCTTCACGCCCAGACCATTCAGCAGTCTCAAGAGGAAAGAATTCGTCTGAATAAGTGTCGAACTTAACAGGAATCGATCCTAGCTCCCTGGTAAACAGCTCCTGAAAATAAAAGCTTCAAGATTTGTTGTTACTCGTCGTCCGTCCGGTGTTGTGACGCTTGGGATATATCGATCCGACGCGTTATGCAACAGGTCTTGCCACAGTTCAGCTGCTATACGTCGCCCCGGAAGAAATACCTTTTTAAACAGCCCCTAAAAGCAAGAGCTTGGTCCTTCTTGATAAGTAAGGTCACCAACTAGGGCCTAGGTGCGGGTATTTCCCCACTATTTCACGATTTGATTGCACACGCTAATCTAGATTCGGCTGCGTTCTGCTCTCCTGAACTATCTAATTAAGGCCTATGCATATAATGTGCGGCAAATGGGCACCCCGAGGCGGTGTAATCGTTAGCAAGCTTGTCTCGCTAGAACAATTACGACTGATTAATGTTTTCGATACTCACTAGGTGCCCCAAACTTTAGGCCTTGTGCAATATCTAAGCTATGCCTAGAAAATCATTGGGTACCCCAAGGCGGTGTAATGGTTATCAAGGTTGTCTCGCTAGAACAATTACGACTGATTAGTGAGTTCGATCCTCACTGAGTGCCCCATACTTTTGGCCTTGTACCATATCTAAGCTACGCTTGGAAAATCATTATAATCTGCGGCGAATGACTTAAACATAGACTTAAGATGGCCTCCATGACAACATACGTCATTAAATCACTCTGTAGAGTTAGTATAAGCTGTTCCCCAAAATCCTCACTTCAATTGTTTCATTTCCAGTAACCTGTTGATCTTAGCTTAGGCTTATCTAATTTTGACAGCACTCAGACCAGCCTATCGTCCAAGTAAACTATTAAATGGAAATCGACTATTAGTTGGTTGATGTAACCGGACCGCCCCTATTTGTTCAAGTCCGCAAGATTTCCAGGTGTTGTTCATTTAAATAATTTAGATAAACTTATTGACCAGATCAGCTCCATCGATAAAATGCTTAAACATTAAATATGTTACCCGATGTTTCCCCACTGACATCTGAATCCGGATGAAGGACGAGTTCGAATCACACGCTAAAACTACCTGCCGAAATCTCGCCAAAAACAGCTTTCCAATGAAACGAAGAGTCTTACTTTTTATGGTAACATCAAACACGCAAAGACTGTGCTCCTACTTCGGGAATTCAAATGTACACCAAAGTCTCAAAGACCCTCTCACCAGGCGACAAATTTCTCTGAAGCGACTATAAAAATAAACTGGGGAAAACTACCGAGGGTTAATGGAAAAGACGCTTCTACAACAACAGGCTGAGTCTGAATAACAGAAAATACGTAATTAACACCGATCTTTCTACGTACTAATTAGACGTCATTAGACGCAGAAGGGAAGTATAAACTACCCTATGGAAAATACTGTCAACACCAGACAATATAAAACAATTGGTGAAGTTTTCAAAGTGTGCCTAAGTGAAAAACCTTTAGCCTACAGCGAATTTGAAACCAACCTTTGAATAAAATAAGCAAGTTTATAGCCGCATGTCGGCATGATAACAATTATTTAATTAAAAACTTACCTCCGGCGTAGTAGATAACTCCCGAACCCTGGATTATATAAATCATATTACAGATATCGGTTCAAAAGGATACGTGCCGGCATTGCTGAGGGAAGGCGGGGCTGAGGCAGTTTTTCCACGGTCTTGCTGTTAAATCTACCTCGTATCTAGTGTCACATTAGTTAGCAAAAGGTGCGTTTCAAAAAAAATATAACTTCTGTTACATTCGGTACCGACGCGTTGAAAAATATCTATACTCACTTTTGTTCTCTGGAGGTCACATTATTTTATTTAATTTAATTTATTTATTTATTTTATTCCTTTTCAATTGCAAACTTTCTTTAAAATCCAGTAAATTTGCTTTTCTGCCATATGTTAGTATAGTGTCTTAGACCAACACATTTTTCTTGTACACGCTTATTATAAAATAAAGACGTAATAATGTCGTTTTTTGACGTATTTTTAACGTCAAAAAACGACATTATTACGTCATTATTTTTGCACCAACTTAATAATTGAAAAAAAAAACGAATAATTTCAATTTTATTTACTTTTTTCCGTATTTTTCCAATGAAACTTGACCCAGTGAACATATTTGTACTTCGTATGTCCATTCCTGGAAGTTATTCTTTGCAGATGGACCACAGATTCTCAAATTAGATTTAAATCAGCAGAGTTTCAGGGCCAATCTATAATACTTTCATCTACTCACTTTCATTTCCCCATATTTAAGTAGATGCTCCGTTAATTTTTTTTTTTTTTTTTACAGCAGTATATTCATTTTCTCTTATCAGGCCGAATAATCGAGAAATCTTATTAAACGAAAATCCGCCCTCCAGCACGTTTTAGACATGCGTCCCACTTTACAGGAGAAACCTTCGTTTGACCCGATGTACTTTTACCGTCACGGTGACGTCGAGTATGCAAGGGTATCGCCGATTAAGTATGACTAATTTACTGCCTTTTAAAGGATCCACTCGCGTTTTAAATTCACAAAAGTTCATAAAGGCTCAATTGTTTTTGTCCGTAACTTAAACTCTGCTTTTAAGAAATACAGTTGTATTGGTGCATAATTATCAGGCGTTGTTTTAAGTGAGTTATTTGTTAACAACGTGTTAAAATTTCAAGAGTGCAGTTGAAAAAATGTTCCTAAATCAAACAAAATGGGTCTGTGGCAGATGTAAAATCACCATTATCTGCTCGTTTACGCCGTTCAGCTGAAAATATTGCTGCAGTGCACGAGAATGTGGCCGAAAATCCAGACACCTCTATTGGTAATCGCGCTCAGGAATTCAACCTCTCCAAAACAACGTTACATCGTTTCCAATTGCACTCTCGGTTGATCGATTATATTGACCAAAAAAATCGGCACGTTTTTTCGATAGGTGTATTTACTCTGATGGTAAATTGTGAGGCACACTTTACTTTAGTAGGATTCAATAGATCCATTCAAGCAGATCGATTTATCTCAGTGCATATATGTATATATACATATATATATATATATATATATATATATATATGTGTGTGTGTGTGTGTGTGTGTGTGCGCGTGCGTGCGTGTGTGTACACATTTGAGCAAATTAATTGTAACAAAGCGAATAATTTCGATATTATTTAGTGTTTTTCGTATTTTTTCAATGAAACATGACTCAAACCAGATGTGAGTACTTCGTATGTTAATGCCACAAATTCTTTCCTTGCTGGCTGACAGAAAATTTTCAATTGGATTTAAATCCGGAGAGATTTCGAGCCAGTCGATAGTACTTTGATTTGCACACTGATAAGGCTTGCCATTGCGTTCGTGCAGCGTTACAATTTTCGTACACGTCCTTAGTATAACGTACATCGGAGACAATGGCTGTAGGATAACTAATCGACAGTTGAGACAATAGTGTTTGATCGTGATAAAAATCTAATGCAATCACGGATGACGCAATATTTTTCAAGTCCAAAAAATTTCCTCATCCACCCTGGAAACAGATTCATATTCCTACACACCATTGCAAATGACCCAATCTGAGGAAAAAATAGATATGGATTACATCCTGTCATTCCAGTGAGTCTAATACTGGCCGTATGATGAAAGAAAGGAAAGCTGTTGTTTCAATTAATTTGCAAAAAGTTGTATATTTCTCACCGTTCGCATGAGGTTTATTTTTTCTAAATAAAAAATCCTGTATTAATATCTCCTCATCACAAGTTTGTAAGAATGGGGTATTATGGTTAGGATTTCATGGATAGTTTTTTGATGAATCTGGTATCTGTGTATTTTTGCATGAACGCGGTATTATGGTCTAAGTCAGGGGGGAGGAGAATTTTGGAGAAAACGGAGCAGAAAGCTATGCAGCGTCTCAGTGGAGAGCCGTGATACGTAATATAAGAAATTATTTCAACCCCCCGAACGCTCCGTCCGGAAGACTGCTCTGGTCTGGAGGATTAAAGAAAAAAACAAAACAAAAAAAAACAAAGAAGTTGATGTTAAATTAGGTAAACAAGCTTCCTTATTTTACTACAGGAATAACACGATAAAAACTAGCACAATCAATAGAAAATGCAAATTCCTTACTACAAAAAAATACAGTTAGAAATGTCAAATTATTTAAGGTAACTCTTGTTTCTGCTTATTGTTTGATAACTTTTTTCTATCAGGTAAAATATTTGTCGTCGACGGAAGCAAAAAAAAAAAATCATTGTTAAACGACTTTTAGTATATTTCATTTTCGAAAAATGATGTTCACAAGTATATGTTCTCTCAAATAATGACACCATCATTTTCGAATTATGCTTTTATATTTTTCACTTCGCAAAACATTTCTTGTAGCAGTCAGCAACGGCTTCAGAATGAAATTTTGATTTAAAATTTATCACGTTCTAAGTTAATTAACTTCAGCTGATATCTTCTTCTGCCACTTGTTCCACAAGTTGATTAGATAATTAGTGTCCAGGTGTTATGTTAGGGGGTTGGACCAACATTCTTCGCGGAAAAGAGATTGCCGACCCATGATCTAAGGGTTATAAAATCTATGGTATGGCCAGTGAAAATGAATAATTAAGTTAAGGACAGTGATGTCCTTAATTAGCCAACACTGGTCAACACGATTTTTGGTGCCAAGAAACAAGACACATTTTTTGCTAATTTGATTGTTCTGATTCCGAAAATGACTTTAGTTTTTCATGGTTAGCTACCATATTTGCCGGAGTGAAATTGCTAATTTTTTGGAAAAAAAAGATCAATTTACGATCTTGGCTGATCGTAAAATTTATTTAATAAAGGTCGTAAAAACCAATCAATGTTTCAAGTAGGCCGAGCAATTTATGTAACCTTCCTGTATAATAAACTATTTTTATAAAACATGTTTTTGAGTTAACATTTTTAAAATAGATGCCCCGATCTTTTCATTTGTCATCAAAGTTCAAATTAACTGATAAACTTTATCAGTAATATAAGATAATTAAGTAAATATGATAATTAAGGCGGCATATATAAATGAAACCCTAAAATCTTCTGTATGAAATTCATAACTTTATCCCATCCTTTTTATCCTTTCACTAAAGAAGGAAACCAAGTACATTGAGAGCATTTTGTTTAAGCAGTTGTAAAGAAACTCCAACTAAAGACATCCCAACTGAATGCACCTATTCTATTGTACATGATACTGCTGGTATATCAAAAGTGACTTAAATAGCATTGAACATGACAGACAAGAAAGAGAAAAAAACATTTACCATAGTTCTTGTATACATGAAGTTTTTATTTCTGCTGTTAGTTTATTAAATGATTTGATGAAAATACTTGTTGGTCTTGGTATATTCAATCATGTTATTTTTAAAGACTTAGGATATGATTGTTATTGCAAAAATAGTATTTCTCAATAAGCAGACGAATATTTGTTGGTTTAAATACGAATTGAGAGGTTTATACGATTTTATATGAGAAATATTGCCATCGGTCAATATCATATATACAGAAAACAAATGAATTTTTTTTCCAAAAATGAGGGATTTTTGTACAGCAAAAACGGTAGCTAACCAAGAAAATGTAAGGTTATTTTCAGAATCAGTGCCCTCAAATTAGTTAAAATGGCGTTTGGTGTTTCGACACCATTTTAAAATTGTCTTTTGGCTGACCAGTGTAATTAGTGTCCAGTTGTTATATTAGTGAGCCGGGTAAGCAACCTCCACGGGTCAATGGTTGCTGTATCCTGGTCTAAGTTTTATAAAAAACTATGGTAAAATCAGTGAAAGTGAATAATTACGTTAAAGTTAAGAAAAGTGTTGTCTAAACTTACCCATTTTGCCCTTGTCTTGAATTTTGTGTAATTGATACAGAAATAGTGACAGCTAAAACAGACCAGATACAGAACACACATGCGACCTCTGCAACAGAGATTCACTCCTGCATCGGCCTCTACAGTCACAGACGTCGATACTCCAGCCAAGCAGACAACCAGGTTGATAACCATGGTCAACCCTGACCGACGGAGGGCTACAAAATAAATAAATGTTAATAATAAATATATATGGATCAAATCCTCTTGTTATTTGTTACTTTGAGTAGCTTATATTGATATTACTGAATTGATATATGTTTGCAATATATTATGCATTACATATTGTTTTTTTGGCTCTTTCGACTTCGGCATTAAGCCCTCAGTTCATTTTAGATTTTTGGCTTATTTTTACATTTTTCTCTTACTATATATTTATTTACACACACACACACACACACACACACACACACACACACACACACACACACACACACACACACACACACAATCTATCTTTCTCTCTCTCTTTCTTTCTCTCTCTCTCTATCTATCAAATACACTCACACACATACCTATATATATACGTGTGTATGTTTATGTATATATATATATATATATATATATATATATATATATATATATATATGTAAGCAAATATATGGATATAGATCCGAGAGTATGAAGAAAAATATACGGAAAAAACAAACAACATTCCTTATATGCAATTATGCTGTTTTAATGTTAATATAATGTCAACGTCGGACGTTTCGGTCTAATAAACCATCTTCAGGACATATTCATAAAATATAATTAACATTCTCATGTTGAATTGATAACAAACAGTAATTTTAATTTATTTGTAACAAACATATATTTCTGATGAAAGATTGAGGAGAATTTGAAATATCAAATATATATATAAATAAATAAATACTTTCATAAAATAAAACATAATTTTTTTAATTTGCAACTTTTCCTATATATACATATTAAGAAAGTATACGTGGCTTCTCATTATGCTATATATATATATATATATATATATATATATATATATATATATATATATATATATATATATATATACCAGCATTTTTACTTTTAAGAGTCTTCTTCTGATAGACAAGGGTGCTGCATTCTATCAGTATCTATATACGTGTTTATGGCGCACACCCCATCTTTGTCATATTCCCGACGTTTCGGCCGCTGTACGCCCCGGCTGTCATCAGGTGATATTTCTATGATAAGTGGTATAGTCGTTGAAAGCGTTGGTTGATTGATCTCGAGTATTGACTTGACTCAAAGAGTTGGAAATGCAAACCCTTGCTGCAGCAGAGAGAACAATGACTTAGTGACTTATCAAGGGGAACCAACTAAAAAAAATCCTGATATATCCAGAGGTATGGAACGTGGAATTAGATCAATGTAACTCCGTGGACTAGATAAAAGGTTCGGTACGAAATTCTAACATATCTCACCTGAAGAAGGCCGGTGCATATAACGAATAAAATGTCGGGAATATTGCAATAAAAATATGGATGACAGCTCTAACTCTAAAATTAGTGAAATAAGTTAACATATTTCTTGGATTTATTATTCATTTTCTGAGAGACAAATCAATCCAGCTTGAGAATCCTTGCCTTGAGTTGAGGATACAATGATTGTGTTGGATCAAAGCATAACTTGATTTGATTTGAAGTATGTAAATAATTTCCTTTCTATACACAAGAATTTATGCATCGCAAATGCTGTTTTCCTGTGTCGAGAAAACATGTTTAAAAGCTTACCCATGTTACTTCATGTGAAAGACATTTGCCTCGCATTGCTTTTTTTATTTATAAATCTCTCAAACAACATTCACAACTGAATGATCCGTTTTTTTATCATTTGTGTTTCATCTACATTCAAAGATTTCAAATTCCATCGGTTTCTGATTGTTTTTTATCGCTTTCGTTAGCGATATTTATCCAGGAATTCAGTATCTTATTTGACTTAACCTCCCTAAACAATTTCATGTATCAGTTCACGACGACTGAAACATTATCGTGAGAGTCCGCGTATAATCGGTTAGCAGTGAAATAGAAATAACAACGAATAAGAACACCGTGAAAGCATATGGATACCCAGATCGCGCTAGATCAATGACTGTTCGATTCTTACGGGACGCTCCATACTTTCGCCGTTGTGCCCCATCTAATGTACGCTTAGTAGATTTAGTCTATAAATAGGTCCAAAATCTATTATTGCAAACGTATTTATTTTGGACAACAATTACAATATACCTCACCAGAACTGACAGCATTTAAAATGGGAATATCTCAGTAACTATACGTTCCAAGCAGTGACACTATTTAGCTATGGTAATTGGCTAACTAATTAAGCATGGAAATTAAAAACGAGAAATACTTAAGGCGAGAAAATCTATAACGAAAGACATATTGAGCGATGTTATTTTTTTTAACAAAAGAAAAATGGGTAAAGATTTCATTTTCATTTGCGAAGAAAGGTATCTTTTTTCGCAGAAGATAGAACATTCGTAAGCTCTCGGGTCTGTCAGAATTAATTTATGCCATGACGCCACAAGGAAAGTAGAGTACGGGTAAAGATAACAATCTGCCCACGGCAATAATGAAAATTTCAATTTGGTCAAGAGGCATACAAAGCAGCGTTCTAGAAAATAATCGAGACTGGATGCGACCGAGAAAGAATTAGGTGAGAACACCCCAAAGAAAAGAGACGGAAAAGGGGAAAGAGAAAAAGAAAAAGAATAAGCCATTAACTATCTTTCGGAGATAACATTTGGTTTTGGAAGGAGAAAATTCTGTTGTATGTCTGAAACTTGTCGGACAAAAGTTTTTAACCTGGACAAGCTGTTGCCGACAGAATTCGTTGATGTTGAGAAAGACAAAGAGATTTAGTTGACCATCCCCCAGATAATAAGTCGGCGAAAATCACATTAATGAATCCCAGATGACATCAAGTTAAGATAAAAAAATGAATGTCCACAGTACGATTCATAAGAATTCTGATCGATGGAGGAGAGAGAAAGAAAAAAGAAGATAATTGTAAACTGAGGCCACTGTAGCCACACCAACACAGCCGAGCGTATATTGGCTGAGTGGTGGCGTGAGTGATGGGCGAAGTTAAACATATGAGAAACCTGTTGACGCCCTCTGAGGGGATTGGTGTGAGATACCAATATGAGAAAGGAAGAATTTAGGAGGACACTTCCCTTACGAACCACAACCACAAAGAATGGGAGAACCCCTCTAAAAGAGAAAGTAATTGACTTCCAAAAATAGGAAGTGATAAATTTTCCTGTCCGAAAACAAAGAAAATCCTTATTGCGGATTTGGAATTATCGAGGAACCCAAACCACGACAGGCCCCCACCCGGTTTTGCTCGGCGTCCATATAAACGAACGTCCCCAGAGTTGCAGAGTACAGTTGGAGTAGAGTTAGAGTTGGAGTCACAGACTTGAGTTGCAGATCAAATCACAACGTGGGTAGGTTAGACTAGAAATCAAAGCAGTTACTTAGGTAACCAGACGTCGGAGGCAAGCTGGGAACGGCAAGGCTGATATCGAATCTAACCAGGTATCGACCGCGACCAAGACAACCAGAGGGGTTAGTGTCACACATAGTTCCGTGGTAAACCAAATTTCCATCCGAACCGGCCAAGAGTTAGATCGTCACAGGATAGCACAGGAGCAGAGACTGGCTTGAAGTCACAAAGCATACGACATTAAAAATACGTCAGGTTGAACAATAAAAGATTTATTTATCAAAATTGGAACTAGATATTCAAACAGATGGTGATTTATAACCGATTTTATAAAAGTTTATTATGTGCACCACCTGTGACACAACACATGTAAAATCGGTAATCGAGGTCCTGCCAAACACGCTGTAACATGCTTTCCGTAACTTTCGTCAGCGCCTCAGGGATTCGTTACGCAAGTTTCTATCTGCTTGTAGGAGGAGAGAGATATAGACCTGTCCTTTCACATAGTCCCATAGAAAAAAATCAAAAGGTCTCAAGTTAAGTGAACGCGGTGGCCATTTCAACAATACATTGTTTTATCATTGGAAGACGTGATCCGTCTTCCTGGTAGATTGTTATTGAGATAGGTGCGCACTATCGGATTTGAGGTCATTTGAGCGAGAATTGACTTTATTATTAATGATTCAAACCCAATATATATATATATCTACATGTATATGTGAATGTACGTCTGTGTCTAGGTAGGTAGGTAGGTAGGTTCACACATAACAATATAAATAAGATACATCAACCCAGAACCTGTATATGAATGATATGATCCCCGTTTATAAATTCCAGTTGCATAAGGTCTTTTTAATTTTTTACAAGCTTTCGTCTGTTCCTACAGACATCATCAGGTATGGAAGTAGATTTTGTTCTTGTTTTTACTCTCAGTAATAAGAGGACAACGAAAATAGAAATGTAATCCAAAAAAATGCTATGAGAAATGTGTTATTGTTTTGGAACGTGCGGTCGCAACGCTAAGTTTGAATTTAAATTTTAAGGTTCTGTGTTTTTGTACAAATATAGCAATAGGAGAATTCTATTTTACTGGTAGATTTTCCGTGAATATGGCATGAACTATATTGTTCAATAATTACAGTAATATCACACTTAATATCCGAGAGTTGCACGTTGGATCAGTTATTTTAATTTCAATTAAAAGGTTCATGAATTTATAAATTATATCTGAACCTTTTAATTGAAATTATATATATATATATATATATATAAAATTAGTACAGGCGATCCTAAAAATCCATTTGGTTATAATTTATTTCATGAATATACAAATATTTATCTCTTCATACCAAACTTTTTTTAAGAGACCGAGACAATTTATCCAGACAAATGATAAAGGGGGACGAAAAAAGAAGGAAGAAAAAAAAAAAACAATAATCTTTAAAGAGGAAGAAAGAAAAGTAAGAATTTCAATATAAAGTTTTAAAAGAATTTTTTGGTGTGGAAGGGAAATAGAGAGAGTGAGTGGAAGAGAGGGGGAGAAATTAGTGCGTGAGAGAGGGAGGGAAAGAAAAGAATGGAAAGAAAGAAGAATTAAACATGGGTCGATAGGAAGACCTAGAAATGATTTTTTTCTTTAAGGACTGAACAAGTTAAAATGCAGGGTGAGGAAGATAGCGATCAGATTTAAAACTGATACAATTAATTGTTTGATATTCATGTCATTTTCGATAGTGAAACAATCATCATCACAATTTCAAATTGAAGATAATAATAATAATAATAATAATAATAATAATAATAATAAGAAGAAGAAGAAGAAGAAGAAGAAGAAGAAGAAGAAGAAGAATTGAGATAAAAAAATGAAAAACGTTAAATAAGATAAAATGAAAATAAAATATTCCTCTGTTACTTACATTGAGTTCTATATGGATTAATATCCTCTCTGATATTATCCTTATTTGTTATCAATTGATATATATATATATATATATATATATATATATATATATATATATATATATATATATATATATGTAAAGTATTACTTTAATACCTATACTCGGGCGGTATGAAAAAATTCTGGATAATAAATTTTTCAATAAAAAAAATATTT
>OZ010603.1:35606117-35633617 GCA_963932145.1 Acanthosepion lycidas
TTCGGTTAGCAAGGTCGATTTTACTGTTTTTAAGCACAATTCTCCACGATTTTTCTTCTGATTTTGTAACATATTTATGTTATAATTTTCAAATAAATTTTATTTCCTCTACTCTGTATTGAGCACTCTTTTAAGAATTGTATTTTGGTTATTGAAATTTATTCCGTATACACCAATCCTATTCTTGGATATATATATATATATATATATATATATATATATATATATATATATATATATATATATATATATATATATAAGATTCCTAGCCATATGGCCAGGTAATAATAAAAAGCGTAACTTGAGTAGAACTGGGTGCCCGGTAATTGTATTCAGAATGTTCACTTATAAGGCAACCGCTAATATTACTATTTCCATTTGCTTTAGCATTTAACTTGTCTTTTAATAAACGTCTAATCTCTTGCCGCATAAATTTTGCTATTCAATTTACAATACGATATTTTGGGGTTACCGACACCGTCTCTCCATCGCAAAAAGTTAACTATTCAGAGCTTATACAATAGAGGACTTTTTGTAACGTCTCTCTTGATTCGAAACTGAGATCTGTGAATTAATTTTTTTTTAAATTGCTCTTATCAGACCAGCATCTGAGTCTCACTGGATCTTCAAAGAAATTCTTAACTTTTCTTTTAGAAGAATTCTATTAATTTTTTAACCAAGAAATATAAGAACATTGTTCTTTTTTTAATTACTGAATCATGATCTTTCATTTCGTCTCTTAAATTAATCACATTATATCTTCTCTTTAGCCAAGTGTCATTGACAACATAGCGTTCATTCTTGCGTAGTGTGACCATTTTTAAGTAAAACTTATGGATTTTATTATTAAAGGAGTTGACCGCGCGTGAATGGCACTGAAGTGGGGACCACTCTATTTAATAAGTTTTACTATATATAGCAAAATATCAAAAGTGTGACAAGCACAGTGTTCATCCAAGAGCCAATTTCTAAAATCGATTCTACGGAGCGATAGTATTCAGTAAGTTGCTTTCTGTTGCCAGAGGTGCCAGTAACGATCGAACAATCTATAATTTTACACAGAGTGTGTGCAAAATTTCACAGCGCCATCTGTAAAAAGTCGAAGACTAAGCATGCGTTTTCATTTAACATAATTAATTAATAAAATTTATACGCACTTAATAAAATGTCATTTCAAGAGAAAAAATCTGAAGACACATGTGAATGAGGAAAAGGCCTTTGAGAAACGAAGCGAGGAATTAAATGACAGAATAATATACTCAGAAGCAAAGAAAAGAGTACAGGACACCTATGTATTTATAATATACATATCTAGAAAATTATATATTTTAGTTTTAAAGGTTTTCAGAGTCATCGCAATTTTTAACGTTTCACTCAGAGAATTTCTTCGTAGGAAACTGACAGTCATGGATGGTCTGATGAACACGGATGCTAATTTGATAAAATATAATTCTCTGCCAGTTTCGCTTTAAGCATTTTATCCTGATGTGTTGATTTAACATATTTCTTCTGAGGTTATTTACATGTATCATATAACTTACATTATATATATATATATATATATATATATATATATATACAATATACATTATATATATATATATATATATATATATATATATATATATATATATATATATATATATATATATACATTATATATAAATATATATATATATACAATATACATTATGTAAGCAAATATATGGATAATAGATGCGACAGTATGAAGAAAAATATACGGAAAAAACAAACAAAAATCCTTATATGCAATTATGCTGTTTTAATGTTGATATAATGTCAACGTCGGAAGATGGTTTATTAGACCGAAACGTCCGACGTTGGCATTATATTAACATTAAAACAGCATAATTGCATATAAGGTTTTTTGTTTGTTTTTTCCGTAATATACATTATATATATATATATATATATATATATATATATATATATATATATATATATATATATATATATACAATATACATTATATATATATATATATGTATATATATATATATATATATATATATATATGTATATATATATATATATATATATAATCTAAATGACATATATATATATATATATATATATATATATATATATATACACTATATATATATATACACTATATATATATATATATATATATATATATATATATATATATATATATATATACACTATATATATAAATATATATATATATATATATATATATATATATATATATATATATATATATATTCGTTTCACCTTTTGGAAGTGATGTCTCATGATCCAGCGTTATTAAATTATTTCAATGTTTTTCTTTAATATCTCTCTCTCTCTCTCTCTCTCTCTCTATATATATATATATATATATATATATATATATATATATATTTATAATTGGAAAATTGAAATAATGTCCGAAAATTGTTTAATATATTATTTGTTCATACATTTTTTTAATAGATGCAATATATGTATAGTAAATGCTATGTCTTTAATTTGACAGTATTAAATATATTTACATGTCTGAATGTCCGTGAAATTTCATAGAAAATATACGATCTCCGACAGGAATCGCACATGTTTTTTTAGACGGAACCATCGTTTAATCTAAGTATACCTGTGGGGGAACGCACATTATCTCTCTCTCTCTCTCTCTCTCTCTCTCTGTGCCTATATTATATATATATATATATATATATATATATATATATATATATATATATATATAAGGACAGAGAGAAAGGCACATTCTAACGAATTGTTTACGGATGTAAACAAAAGCCAGTAGCCAACAACAGTGCCCGGTGTATATATATATATATATATATATATATATATATATATATATATATATATATATATATATCGGGTGTAACACCATAATTGTCCATCTCAAAAAATGTTTACTTATCCTGTGACCACTTTGCGTAAGAATCACAAGAAATCCTTAGTTATTCTCTAGAAAGTGAACAGAATAATATCGTTTTGAGTCAGACCCAATGTTTTCCCAAATGAGCAATTCCTGAGAGGAAAATAACATTCAGGCCTTCAGCAATGATACCAAAATTCATACTCTGGCTTTCATTCCATTCAGGAATGATCAAGCAACGGTGAGTAAGCTTGAAAAAGAAAGTACAGTAGAGATGATACCTGGATCAGGAGGTCACAACTGGAAGAGGGATTATCATTCAAATTTAGATATAAAGAGATCAATTAGAAAATATCCAACTCAATCCATAAGACATTTGGCACGTAAGAAAGGTGTTTCAGTTATGTCCGTCCAAAAAGCACTGAAAAAAGACTTGAAAATAAAATTGTACGTGAAACGCGTGAGGCACCTTGTTACTCCAGAACAAAAAAATAGAGGGCTAGAGAGGGCGACGATCATCTTGAATCAGTTTGAAAATGACCCTGAAATTATATTAGGTTGGTGTAAAAATAATGACGTAATGATGTCGTTTTTTGACGTTAAAAAATACGTCAAAAAACGACATCATTACGTCATTATTTTTGCACCAACCTAATATTAATATATATATATATATATATATATATATATATATATATATATATATATATATATATATATATATGAATGAACGTAATTTCAAGCTATCATGATCTTCCGATCTTTAGCTATGATTAATTAATGATGAGCATGTCTTCTTCGTTTATGATCGATTTCATCACGATTTTTCTGTTATGGTTAGAGTGTAATTATACATTCTTATTGTTCAAAGTAGAGCACAATAGTGTTATAAAACCCTCAGGCAATTCCAGTAAAATGCATTTAATAATTACTAAGATACAAAGGCTCAGAACTTAATCTAACATATGAACAATTTTGTCGTTAGACGATTTGGACAATTTATATGTATAGCATATAATATATAAGACAAAAGGTACATTTTTCATAACCAACGCGTTTCGATCCTCAACAGATGTTATTAAGGTCAATGTATAGATTTTATTTGCAAGATATATATAAACCAAAGTAAAGTATTAGAAAATATCGTTATGTTTGCAACTTTTAAATTTAAGAATACGCAAAAATTTACTTTAAGCCACTGCGTAAAGAAAGATAAACTATGGTGGACGCAAAGTGATAAATTTAATTACCTATTAAATGAATGTGTTGTTGCATCTGAAGTTTTATGTATCTATTCATTAATTTATTTATAATAATGTTTTTTTTTTATTTATTATTTTATTGTATTTGATAAATTCTTTATAACTATCTTGATTTGAGAAACGATGAATACCGTTGGCAAGAATCGATTATTTATTTCGTTAGTTATTTTTTCTTTTAATAAGTGACACATTCTTGAACTCAAAGTTTTTGTTGTATATACATCCATATATATTTTTAGAATATATATAAACACACACACACACACACACACACACACACACATATATATATATATATATATATATATATATATATGAACTAAATTATAATAATTATTTTTTATGTCTTTGACATATGCATCTCACATACACACAAATACAGGAAAAGTAGGATTTATGTATGGTAGGGCAAAAGGAAAGTAATCACTGCTACCTACCTGTATACGTCAAAGCGTTTGTTTGAATGTGGTAAAAGCAAAATTATTCCGGAATTAAGCGATTACTTCCTTTTAGCCCTATCAGATATGTATAAACATATATATATATATATATATATATATATATATATATATATATATATATATATATATTGCTCAGTGAATATATACATGGCTTGTGTATACTAGATTCTACTATTTTATTGTTGAATTGGCTAAATACAACCGCCACTTCTACTCCAACAGTTTCATTTTTCGCACTTCCCACATATGTAACTTCCTTTCGTTTACTTGCTTACCTGACGACTACAATCATCGACGCTTTAAATGCAATGTCAATCGGCATCTTCTTCATGTTTTGTCCTTTTCTCAATCCTTCCTATTCTCAGTTTTCTCTTTCTCTTTCTCTTCCAATCCCCGTAGCCTCCTTGCGTACCAGTGGCATTCCCACCTTTTTTTTGGTTAAATTATATATATATATATATATATATATATATATATATATATATAAGCTAATGCGCTTACAAATATAATTATATATAAATATATATATATATATATATATATATATATATACATACATATATATATATATATACATACATATATATATATATATATATATATATATATATATATATATATATATATATATATATATATATATGTTTGTCATATACATCTCACGATTTACGTCCTCTATTTAAAAATATCCCAGTAGTTCGGGATTCTTTTAATTACGTCTAAGATTTCCCTGCTTATTAATACTTTACTTAGATTTTGGAATGTTTCTTTTAGCATTCCAATGCCCGTTCGATTTTCTATCTAAGATTAAAAGAATTGCTCTGTACTTAAATATTTGTAATTCTTTGAGTTTGTTATTTCGTAGTTTGTATCTTGAAATCTTTCACATTTTGGCAACCATATATTATGACTTCTTACAATTGAAGGTCAGTTTTTATCCTTCTTTTTTTATCACATTTTCTCAAGGCCCTGTAATTCCTGTAAGTCTGCTTTTAACACATTCGCATCTGATTATTATCTGATCGATTATTTCTCTCCAGAAATTCTTGTTTTCCGTCTTCGCAGAAATATTTTTCCATCCATTTGATAATCCTCGGTATAAAGATAAACGGTATTTGGCAAAAATGCTTCTGATTAGGAGATTGGAGCTTTTTATTGGTGCAGAACCACGTATTAATTGCTGTTGTTCCCTGGTCTAACCTGGGCTGTGGTTGAAGTACCTGTAAGGGTCAAAACTATGGGCAAATAGTGAACACCAAAACCACATCAAAACACTATCAAAGTATAAAAGTAGATATTTATAGTAAAAAAATAACACCAATACATTTCTATATAAAAATTAACCACCGATACATATTTATATTAAAATACATACATTTTAAAGCAAAATCATTAACAAGACGTTTTATGGTGTAATAACGAAAGGATACATTTTATTTGCATTTGAAGGCATCGAATTATGTTAAAAATATTTAGAATTCGGCATTAAATTACATTTTCAGCCAAACGACCAACATGAAAGAACTCTTTCATGGCATTAGTACATAAAATATCCTACAATTCCTTAAAGAAAGTAAACTATATTCCAAAATGTAACTTCAACGTAACTACAACATAAGGCACTCATATCATCGCCCATTGTATTTCTGTCTACACAAACACGTATATATATGAAGCTGAGAATCATCTATCATTTATTCAATTGTGAAAGCAGAATAACATATATATTTTTATTACATTAAATCTCACAAGAAAATTAAATTTCGTCATTAAATGACCCATAAGTTGTTCAACCATATTGTATAGTTCATCAATGCATTCTCTGGCCAAACTTATTTGGTCCACATCTATGAATGTTTTACTAGTATTTCCTTCTACTTCAATTGCTTCCTATCATAACCTTTCCCGTGGTCTTCGGCTGATAGTAAGCAACTGGTAATATCACAAGAGGTGAAGACTTGTCAGTAATCATTCATTTTTATTCGTATTTTCTGTTATCTTATTTTCAATTGCTTTATTTACACTAGTCGTATTTGTAGTAGTAATATTATTCCGATAATTTATTAGCTGAAGCATTATCAATTATTATTAATTTTTTTGACTACTACCTAATTGATTTTTCTTTCAATTACTTTTCAGATATTCACCTTATGAGTAAACAAACGGTAATATTATCCTGAATTTTATTGGTTGAAGTTATAAGTTATTCATTTTTGACAAGTATTCCTTTCGTCTTAATTTCAATTGATTTTTGTACCAACTACTTAGACTTTCTGTCTAGGGCTATTAAGTAAACAAATGGTATTATCATCATCATCATCATCATCATCCCCGTGACCGGATGTGATCGAAGGGTCGATTCAAAGCTGTGCTCCTAGCCAGTTCTTTCACATATCTGGAATTACCAACTAGACGTTTTATCTGCACTTGAAGGCATAGAATTTTGTTCAAAATATATTTACATTCGGCAGTAAATTACTGATTCTACCAAACAACTAACATGAAAGAACTCTTTCATGATATTAGTCCATATAATATCCTACAATCCCTTAAAGAAATCAAACTTTATTCCAAAAGATCGAATCAACAACGAGAGAGAAGCCGCCAGACACCATGCGAGAAATGGCGACTTCACAGAACTCACGTGACTTCCTGCCGCTATAGGTGACCATCGACTTTGCGCTGTGTTCCAGAAGCCTTGACTAGACATAGTCACAACGAACAAAGTGACAGGAAATATTCGAAGGAAAGAAGGGAAGAGACGAATAACTTTGCATGACAAATATATCCTTGCATTAAGAAACATATATTCTTGCATGAAGAACTGGTATTGTACCATCATCTCTTTATAAAAAGCGGCATATATAAAACATTTTCTTTATTGCGATTTATCTTATGAGTTGTGGCTTCATTTTGTCAGGACCAGACCAATTCAACGATTCCTGTCGACAATTTTTATCATCGCCGTCCTCGTAATCTAAATCAAAAACAGCGTGGGACAAGGCAAGAATTGTACTGAAGTGATCCATTCAGCGGTCAGTCGCGTGGATCGAACATCAAACGAACCTGCGGGGCGTACGTCGCAGCTTCATAATTAGTGCCCGGACAAGGATTCACCCAGGTTTGACTACGACCAACCAAAAGGTAACGATCCAGCAGGTTGAGATAAATCGCTTTGTCAGGGGATATGAAAGACGACCGAAATCACGTGATTTTCTGCCGCTGAAGAACACCACCGACTTTCCGCTGTGTTCCAAAAGCCTTAGTCACGGCAGAGTGTCACGAAATCTTTGAAGAAGAAGAAGATTTGCATGATAAATATATTCCTGCATGTAGAACATATATTTATACATGAAGAACTGATACTGTGCCATAAACTCTGCACAAGAAACGGTATTTAAAAAAAATTCTTTATTACAATTTATCCGATGACTTGTGGCTTCATTTTGACAGGATCTGAACAATTAAACGATTTCTGTCGACAATTCGATCCTCGCCAGCTTTGTGTTCTAAATCTAACACAAATTGAGACAAGGCAAGTCTTGGATCGAAGTAATCCATTCAATGTCAGCAGCGGAGATCGAACCTCGAACGGACCGGTTGGGTGAACGTCCCATGGTTATAAAATGTGAAAGCAGAATAACAGATATCATATTTCTATTACTTCAAAGTTCACAAGTAAATTACAATCCTGCATAAAATGACCCATAATGAGTTGATGTGCCGTTGAACAAAGAAATCAATCAATCAGTTCAATTGCGCAAAACTTTGAAGTCTGTTTCTCTAGACGTCAACGTTATTTATCTTTTGGCAAGTATCGAATTCAACAAACATACTTTCTTATTTATGGGTTCCAGAAGTTGTCATTATTTCTCTGTAGATTCCATTGCAAAAAGAAAAATAATTCCTTATATATATTTCCATTATATTCTTAAGATTTTTTTGAAGAATGTCATCTCATTGAATCCACGTCTTGGCAAAAGTTTTCGTCATTCACTTGGAGAAAACCAGATCAGTATCATTCAGCAATCAGGATCTGTTCTATATTTTCCAATTTTCCAATCCCTTCCTATCATAGAGGTCACCGTCGACGTACGACCTATTCGACGTAATACCGCTCGAATTTCATGACTACGACAAGCGAATTGGTCCATCTGGCCACGACTGCCCCGCGTCTGGCAACGTTAGTTTCTCCATGAACGATATGCAAGCATTGGACGGATTGAACAAGATGTATTTCGTCCAAATCGTGACAGACATTTATGAGTAGAAAAAAAATATACACACACACAATTCAGAAAATAATAACAACGACAACTGTTACTCCACGGCCTGGCCTACTTGACGACATCGAAGATCGACAACCACGATTAAGCGGCTCAAAAGATGTTTTGTATTTGTATGCATTTTCGTATGTTTTGCAACCAAAATGTTTTCTACTTTTTGTACCTCTATTTACTTTTCTTTTTTTTTTTTTGTATGTTCAGCAAATATTAAACCAATTGTACTCTAGTGCGCAGTGTTTCACAAGGTCCTGATGAATGCAAAAATAATAACGAAAACAATGTGTAGTGCGTCGATACAAATAACAAGCGTAAAAAGAAACCGCCAGAATTATACAAAATAAAATTATGCATAAAGAAAAAAATATTGCAATATCAATTATAGTCAGACTTACGAATTTATCTGTCCACACAAAAACATATATATATGAAACCGAGAAGCATCTACCTTGTATTCAATTGTGAAAACAGAATAACATATATTTTTATTACTTCAAATCTCCCAAGGACATTAAATTTCGGCCTTAAATGACCCATAAGTTTTTCAACCATATTGAATAGTTCATTAATGCATTCTCTGGACAAACTGATTTGGTCTACACCCATGATGTTTTTACTAGTATTTTGTTTTTCAAGTAGTCTTCGAGTTTAGTAAGCAAGTGGTAATATCACACTAGGTGAAGACTTGTCAGTAATCATTCATTTTTATTAGTATTTTCTCTTATCTTAATTTCAATTGTTTTATTTAAACTAGTCGTATTTGTAGTAGCAATATTATTCCGAAGATTTATTAGCTGAAGCATCATCAACTATTATTATTTTTTTTGACTACTACTTAATTAATCTTTTTTTCAATTGCTTTTCCGACATTCACCTGGTGAGTAAACAAACGGTAATATTATCCTGAATTTTATTGGTTGAAGTATTATAAGTTATTCATTTTTGACAAGCATTCCTTTCGTGTTAATTTCAATTGATTTTTGTACCAACTACTTAGACTTTCTGTCTAGGGCTATTAAGTAAACAAATGGTATCGTCATCGTCATCCCCGTGACCGGGTGTAGTGGAAGAATCGCTCCGCAGCTGTCGGTCGCAACCAATCGTAGCCGTAAGTCAAAGATGTCCTGTATATATATATTCAGCAACTGATTTTAAACTAATAGGGTAGAATGGGATTTGTAGACTTATCTGACATCAGTTATACGAGAAAGACTATTCAGAATTCAATACTGTTTAGAAAATAACAATTAATCTCTCATTTATTTATTTTTTCTAAAAAGCCGTGCCGATCCACAAGTTAATTTGTAGAGAACCATGATCTCCGACTTACAGAAGGACATTATATTAAAGAAAGATTATTATTGATATTTCGCCACAGACTAAAGGAAAAACGGCAGGGTCTCTTCAGCTCCCTTGTATTGAAGACGAATCAGTTGTACTTTTCTGGATTCAAAACATGGAGAAAGCAATGCCTAACAAATGCACAATAAATCCTGATAATTTATGGCAATTAACTGATAATAAATAAAATGAATATGAAATAAGCTATGATCGCCAACGATCTAAAAGAGCTTGGCATTATACACATATTAGAAATATATATATATATATATATATATATATATATATATATATATATATATATATATATTAACCCCCGATTAATTATGGATGAAATAGAATTATAGATTATGGTCTCTGGCGTTGGATGATCCCCATATTAGAAGAAGGGCCATTCAAATTTGTGTACAAATGTAGCACAAAACATTCTACTATCTTCATGGCAAATCATGACAATTCCAGTATAATTTAAAAAAAAAAATGCTATTTTCTGCAGAGTCATCACTTTCCCCCTGTCGGGAACGACATATATATATATACTTGGGAAAATAAAAAAATATTTGAAAGAAAATTTTGGAATGTCACTTGATCAATTTTCTACAGCCGTCAAGAAATTAATCCTTAACTTGAATGGATTAAAACTAAAATAAACAGACATAATACCTTTAAATTATTTAATCATGCCTGCTTGAATTAAAATATGCTACCTGAATATACATAATTTCAACCACTAAGCTCATCACCGCACCAACACTTGAGAATTTAAACGTAACCTTGGAAGAAGTCAGATTGGAAATGATTAAAACTAAAATAGGCATAATGCGTCTAAATTATTTAACCAAAGATGTTTGAATGAAAATATGCCATCTAAATATATATATTTTATATATATAGATATAAATATTATTTTGTTCTCTCCACACACTGTGGTTAAGATAACATGTTATCCCAGGCTCCCTAGATCTGGGAGACAACTAGTCTAATAGAAAAACACTACACTGAATTCAAAACCATGAAGAAAGCGACGAAAAACTACTCCAGTATCTTTCCCAAGAAGGAAATAAAGTGATGTAATAGGAATTAAATATAGCCGCCACCTACGAAGCATTTTGAAAAAAAATACATATTATTTACTTCCCATGCCCTCATCGCGTATATTTCCTATTTTTAGTACCACCAGCTTCCACTGAATTTAAGTGTACACTGCCCAACCCAGGAATAGTCACCAAATTCAGGAACCAAGACTTTAATCGACTAGACTATTTTCCCGTGTATGCATGGTGTAGTAGTCGATAGCGGCTCAGGAGAACCAGAAAGACGAGTTCGAATTCCAGTCTTCATTATATTCACTGTAATCCATCTCTCTCCATCAACTACGGGCAAATAGCAGGACTGACCTGTAGACTTGGGTGGCAACCGGTTCAGATGAAAGAAAAATCTGAATTCGAAGTCATCCTGGAGAGGGTTGAGCCCTGTCAGGCTACCTTTAGAAGGATACACGACTGCTAGTGCGGCATCAGTTCATGTGGTCATGTGGTTACAGATTTTTTGATCATGATATTTTAATGTTTTTTGTTTTTTTTTTCTCTAAGTAAGGTATAAATACCCGGCTACACAGGATTGTCCAGACTTCAGGGGCGGCTAGTCTAGGAGAATACCCCTTTGTGACATCCAACCGTTACGTCAAATTGTGACGTCAGCCGATCCCGGGTCTTATCCTGGTCGCGGCGCCAATTGTGGCATCCAAAACCGATCCAGAGTCTTATCCTGGCCGCAGCGCCAATTTTGATGATCTAACCTTTAAGTGATTCGGATGGGAATCTGGTTGGATTCGATATCAGCCTCGTCGTTTCCAACTCGCTTCCAACGTCTGGTTACCGAAGTAACTACTTTGATCTCCAGTCTGCCTACCCACGTTGGGAATTGATCTTAGGCAGACGAAATCAATCAGCGTTGGGGCCGTACTGCAAGCTCGAGTTCGAATGAGGGCGGTATCGCACAAGTACGGGCAAAAGAAAATAAAATAATAAGTCGAAAATGGTATAAAAAAAAAGATAACAATACTTTATATCTGGTTACTATATACATAGGACTGCGTCTATCTCCCGACCCGCTATATGGATTGTGACACGTGGTTTTCAGGGGAAATTCACAAAGCTTATTTTGGTGGTGTGAGTCTAAGTCGTTCTTCAAAAAATAAATTGTTCTTGGTTTGAAGATGAGTTCGGAAGTTGCGCGAATCTTGGTCAGCTCTTCGTAGCGGGGCTTCAGAGCTCTCAACTGGAACTCTCTCTCGAACTCAAAACTAAACTCAACTGAAACTCTAACTGAAACTGATTTTTGCTCGCTGCGACTTTGCTTATATGGACGCCGATTCAAAACCGGGGGTGGGCTCGTCGGGGTTTGAGGTTCCTTGATAAGTCTAAATCCATAAACCCCTTTTTTTGTCTTCGGTCAGGAAAAATTCATTATTTCCATTTTTGGAAGTCTACTCTTACTCCTACCTTCTCTTATTTTCATATGGACATCTTCCCACTTCTTCGTAGTAATCCCTCATACTTTTACTCACTGGGGCTGCCTCTTTGCGTCACATGATCACTTCCGCCTGGCTGGTTAGCGTTCAACCAATGGTCGATCAACAGTGTGGGCGTGACTAGACTAGCCTTGTTCTTAAAAAATATATATATTTTGTTCAAAGAAAAAAAAATTATCTTTTTCTTTTCCTTTTCTTTCTTTTGTTTCTCTCTTCTTCTCTGGCTGCCAAGAAGACAATACGAGCCGTAGAGTGACAATCTCAATTCTTATCCTAACGTCACGACATATGGAATTCTTCAATCAGATTTTCGCCAGCACCAAGAGGCTAGTCAACCAGACACACTCATTCTTCGGCGCCAACGAAATATTGTTTCGCTGTCATATTCAAATTCCAACACAGCCCAGATGTGTCTTCTCTCAATGACACCTCCCATCGACAAAGACCCAACCTAGAGATGACTCTCTTTGTGTGTGGTCAACAGATGACCTATTAAATTGTTTTCAGACAGCATCATGACACAAATAAACCTTTATCTATTTAAAATTCTGTGTCACCTGGTGTTTGTCAATTAGCTTTATGACAATGGCCATAAGAATTTTCACCATTCTTCATTTATCAAAACAACATTTTCAAATGTCTCTTCTCGTAGGTGACTTTATCTTTAAAATTTTCCTCGCGGGGAACCCCACCACCCCCGACAGTCCGCCTGTCACAAAGACACAGTTAATTTTTTATCTATCTAAACAAAACAATGTATTAACCTGGACCCTGCCAGCCAGCCCCAAGACAATGGCCGACAGAACCCTCACCAGTGTCTTCCATTATCAAAATAACATTTTCAAATTTCTCTTCTCGTAGGTGATTTTATCTTTAACATATAAGTTAAGTCTCGCCTCTCTTCATCTCTCTTTTCCTTCTCTTTTTCCTTTCCTTCTTTTTGCGGCCCCAAATGGTGTCACACCATCAAAATCTTAGAGAAATTAACCACTCAACTATCTTTCCCAAGAAGCCATGTCAAGTAAACCAAGAAAACACGTCAGGAGAAAGCACTAAGCTTCTCTGTTTGGATCAAAAATATTTCTGAAAAAATAAGTATATGTCAACAAACTAAGGTTTAAATTGCTGGCTAACTCTGTTTTCTAGCCTTAGCTGCCAGCCACTTGAAAAGAAAATCTACATGTAGAAATTCTATTGTAATTCTGATGTGGGCCCAAAGTCACGACCTCGGAAGGAAAACACGGAACACGGATTAGAGGTAAGAAAGATATATTAAACAAAAAAGTTACAAAGATAGTGTAAGCGGAGTTTACTATGTGCTAGTGTTCAATATTGGTAGGCGTACGCGGCTGATACTACGGTATTAGAATATTTTTTCTCTCTCTCTCTAGTGTTATATCGCATACTTTATATAGTCCTGGAAGAGTCCATGTTGTAGGTATGTTACGGGCTCACAACAAATTCCAAGAACTCTCGTTAATTGATGGACCGTTAAGAAAAATTATGGTTAGAGTAAGAATGCAAATAGGAATTAGAGGAATAATGGAATGGCTAAAGACTCATCCCAAAACTTCAGCAGAGTATTATGAGGGTGGAGGATTTCTTTGGTGACAAAGAAAATAGTGCTGAGCTACTACAGGACACCTGTACTCCTTTACAGCAGCGAATGTTGGACGGTCTCCTCACGTGTCTCATGGGAACGGTGGTATGGTTCTACAGAAGGATGCTAAGTATATCATTGGCCGAGCGTGTGAACAGTTATGAGGTTTTGGATAGGATGCAAACAATGAGGAATCTTTTACTTAACATCAGAAAGAGGCAGTTGAAATTTCTGGGAAACGTAATGAGAAAGGAGGGTCTGTAGAATATGATACTCACAGGCCGAGCAGAAGGAAAGAGAGACAAGGGAAAGCAATACATGACATAGCTAGAGGGCTTAAGCAATTGGATATCGGGGCAGAAGTAGCAAATGAACAAAACTTATTGAAAGCTACAAGGGATAGGGGGAAATGAAGAGCCATGGTCGCCTACGTCCTGAAAGGACACGACACATAAAAAAAAAAAAAAATGTTCTGAAACTATCGCGACATTAAACAAAATATCCCTATTAATTTCCCCTCCCTCACAAACTAAAGGCAAAGTAGAATGTTTGTTTATGCTCTCTAGCATTTATTGCAGCAGGTCTTGGATAAGGACTATTCTGAATTTAAGATTATGGAGAGAAGTTTTCTCATGACCTACAAAAGAGAGAGCTTTAATCGCCCATATCTTGAGGGGAAATGTCACATAGAAGAAATAGGAGATATTTCTTAATAATAATAACAATCCACAGATAAAACAGAAAGGTCATCTGGGAACAGACTTCGTCTCTTACGAAACGAAAGACCATGATATTATAGGTTTTTTTTCAAATGCTATTGATTATATCGAAAAGTAGTAGTAATGATTCTAGGACAAAAGATACAAGCGGAAGTAACGGGAGACTACTCCAGTATCTTTCCCAATACATCATTATAATTAACGACGAAAAACAGAATTCTACGGTGTTCCATGATCACTTACATCCTAGGTCCATGATTTTATTGTAATTATTATTGTTAGTAGTAGTAGGAGGAGGAGGAGGAGGAAGAGGAGGAGGATTAGAAGAAGAAGAATGGGAATAAAAAGAATGAGAATACAAAAAAGAATAATAACGGTAAGGTTACTAAGAATAAGAACAAAAAGAATAACAATAGGAAAAATAGAAGAAGAAGAAGAAGAAGAAGAAGAAGAAGAAGAAGAAGAAGAAGAAGAAGAACAAGAACAAGAAGAACAAGAAGAACAAGGACAAGAAGAAGAAGAAGAATTAAATAAGAATACAAAAATTGGATGGAGAAGAAGAAGAAAAAGAACAATAATAATAATAACAACAACAATAATAATAATAATAATAAGAAGAAGAAGAAGAAGAAGAAGAAGAAGAAGAAGAAGAAAAAACAGAAAAAAGAATAGGAAGAAAGAAGTGAAGAAGAAAAAAAATGTAAGGAAGATGTAAAAGATCAACAACTACAACCACAATAATAATAAAAAGTATAAGAAGAAGAAAAAGAAGAGGAATAACAACACCAACTACAATAATAATAATAATAATAATAAGAAGAAGAAGAAGAAGAAGAAGAAGAAGAAGGAGAAGAAGAAGAAGAAGAAGAAGAAGAAGAAGAAGAAGAAGAAGAGGAAGAACAACAACAGCCACAATAATAATAAGAAGAAGAAGAAAAAGAAGAAGGTGAAGAAGGAGAGCAACAACAACAACAACGACATTAACAACAACAACAACAACAATAATAATAATAATAATAATCAGAAGAAGAAGAAGAAGAAGAAGAAACCCCGTCAAATATCATCATAATATTTAGACAGTCAATATAATGTGCTGATAATTTTTAACGTTATTATATTTTGGGTTAGGAAAGATGATATATGGATCCCATCTTATTTAAAAATAGAAGAGAAAAAACACAACTGTTTGGAATCATCGTTTTAGAAATATAATAGGTTTCGCTTTTTTTAATGGAAAATCCGATCGGAATTATTGTGTAACAAATACCCTTTTAAATGGAGGACTGGTTTAGGAAAAATAAAATATTCTGACGTGGTTGGTGATGAAGAAACGAACAGAAATATAATGGCGTCGTTTGATTCTCCTGATTCTGATGCTGCAAAGATATATAGATTGTAATCAGGATACCATGAAATTCAAGTTTAGGAAATGGATAGAAAGGGAGATCTGGCTGTCGAATTCAAGGGTGGATTTGGGTTGGTCGATGTAGGGACGGGCGGGTAAAACCTGTTTCTCATGGCTGCCTGAGGGCTTGTTCGTTAAATGTGGCAGCTGTTGCATATCCTTCTCTTGGGCGATTTTTGGGCTCCGTTGAACAAAACGAGAGCAAACGATGGAGCGATCAAGCGAGAGATAAACAGAGAGAGAGAGAGAGATTAAGAGTGAGAGAGAGAAAGCTAGAGAGAGTGCAAGAGTGAGAGAGAGAGAGAAATTTAGAGAGAGCCACCAAGCAAGAGAGAGAGAGAAAGACAAAGTGAAAGAGGGTATGAGAGAGAGAAAGCGAAAGTGAGAGAGATGGATATTGAGAGAGAGAGAGCGCGCGCGCAGGTGAGAGAGAAAGAGAGAGTGAGAGAAAGCGACCAAACGAGAGCCAAAGAGAGAGTAAGAGAGAGTGTAACAGAAAATGAGAGAGAGCGAAAGTGAGAGAGAAAGAGAAAGTGAGAGAAAGCGACGAAACGAGAGCCAAAGAGAGAGTAAGAGAGAGTGTGACAGAAAATGAGAGAGAGCGAAGTGAGAGAGAAAGAGAAAGTGTGAGAAAGCGACGAAACGAGAGCCAAAGAGAGAGTAAGAGAGAGTGTGACAGAAAATGAGAGAGCGAAAGTGAGAAAGAAAGAGAAAGTGAGAGAAAGCGATCAAACGAGAGCCAAAGAGAGAGTAAGAGAGAGTGTGACAGAAAATGAGAGAGAGCGAAAGTCAGAGAGAAAGAGAACGTGAGAGAAAGCGACTAAACGAGAGCAAAAGAGAGACTAAGAGAGAATATGGCAGAAAATGAGCGAGAGCGCAAGTGAGAAAGAGAAAGTGAGAGAAAGCGACCAAATGAGAGCCAAAGAGAGAGAGAGAGTAAGAGAGAGTGTGACAGAAAACGAGAGAGAGCGACAGAGAAAATGCGAGAGAGCGATCAAGCGAGCGAGAGAGAGAGAGAGCATAAGTGAGAGATAGAGAAAGAGAAAGTGAGAGAGAGAGAGTGAGAGAGTGCGTGAGAGAGGCGTGAGTGAGAAAGCGAAATTGAGGGAGAGCGATCAAGCGCCAGAAAGAGCAAAAGTGAGAGAGAGTGAGAGTGTGTGTGAGCGAGAACGAGAGAGTCTCTGTATATGTGTGTACGAGAAAGAGAGAGAGAGAGAGAGTGAGATAGAGTTTGTGTGTGTGTTCTGTCGTGGCTGGCGGGAAGAGGATTGGAGAAGCCGTCGAAAAATATTGGTAAATAATCGTAATAAACAGCATTTCTCCCTCAGATTTCTATTGTCTGTGAACTTAGCGCGAAGTGGAATGTCAAACACCTCCCCGCCACTCTTTGCGCTTACGCCATTTTAAATACATCAAAGATTTCCCGCGCAGGTAATTGTTCAGGCAGAAGAAGATTACTTTTTTTTAAAACCACGTGCACAAATATCTGATGTGGTGATATTAGTACTGATCCATTTCTACAGCCATGCAGAAATGATGTGTTTTTTGTGTACGTGCCCTAGAAGCTCAGAGACTTTATATAGATATGTGCGTGTGTGTTTGTGTGTGTGTGTGAGAGAGAGAGCGAGAGCGCGTGAGCGTGAGCGTGAGCGTGTATGTGGTTAGGAACACATGGCGGTTGCTGAAAAGTTCACATCTTGGCCAACAACCTTTTCTAAATTATATTCTAATATTTCATTATGAAACTATCAATTTTAGTAAACGAGCCATCTCTACTCTCCCAGCTACGGGTAAACTAGATACCCGCTATTACTAAATCAGTATTACCTAAGAAAAACATTCTTAAAATCTAATAATATTTTCTGGCTTTAAATAACCTGCAAATGGTTGATAAGCCGTGGAAAACAAATAGAAAAAAAAAAGACGCAAATTGTTTGCTGAATTGATCTCTGATATTAAAAGCAATATCTTTAAAACAATCATATATTTCTTAAGTAACGTTACTTAAATTTCTCTACAAAGAATTTAATTTTGACATCATCATCAGAGCTGTTTCAACTTAAAAACACGTTTCAAATCCCTATTTACATTATTTGGACTATTGTCCTCATCTTTGTCGCTATATTTATCATAACGTTTCGGCCGTTGTACGCTCCGGCCTTCTTCAGGTGCTTGGAATGTCGAACTGAACCCTTTTATTTCGCTCATTGTTGTAGACTGTTCTAATTCCAGGTGTCATTTTTAATGGATGTTAGTTAACAGTTATATCCTGTTAATTCTTCTCTTCAAGATCATGGCTCTCCAAAAATTGTTTGTCCTTTGTAGCTCTTTATAAATTCTGTCTTGCTGTGTGTGTCAAATTTTCCACTTTTCACTTTCCTGATCATGTGGTCGGGAAATTTTTAACTGTCTCTTTCTGATGTTAAGTATAAGTGTCCTTTTTTGGCGTCCATGTTCTCTTAAACTACATCGTTGCTCACATGTTCGGTCGATTGTATTCTAAGCATCCTTCTGTAGTCCTATACCTTTTCAACTTCAAAATGATAATAATCAACTTCAAAATGGACTTATTTTCAGGTAAAAACATTAATCAACTTCAAAATGGATTAATCAACTTTAAAATGGATCAATCAACTTCAAAATGGATTAATCAACTTCAAATTGGAAAACAACTTCAAAATGAGAAATAATCAACTTCAAATTGGATTAATAAACTTCAAATTGAGAATTAATATAATACTAATAAATTTAATATTTATTCTTTTATTTTTACTTAAAATGGATATAAAAAATATAGACGTTCCTAAGAAATTTATTTAAAAGATTACATCATCTAAGTTAATTACAGAGGGAAGTAATCTCTGTATTCCAGATACGAAGTTAGTGCAAGTCTCATCGCTTCTAACTTGCTGAGGCGGAATTCTTTAGTAGTTAAAGATCCCTGGCCATCACCTCTTAAAATCCCAACAATTAAGTCTGCCATACTTCTTTTTACGTCAGCTTTAATGACTGATCAAACCATTTCAATGGGATTTAACATCGGACTATAGGGGACAAGTCTGAAAATTTGGTGTTACCTAAATTCATCCTCCTCCAGAACTTCTGCAATTGAAGTATGGCAAGAAGCGTTATCAATAACTAAGACAACTCCCCTTTCATAAATTTCATTTGCCTTTCTAAGGAACTCTCTGGTCCATTCTTTCGCATTGGAAAGACAATTTGGAAAGACCTGGCAAGAACAAATGTTCTAATTCACATTTGTCTGCAGCTGAATCTACTTAGGTCTTTCGGTATATAACTACTGTTTTCTATTTTTTTTATTGTATGTATATTCTTGCCAATGCTAAAACCATTTATGGCTGTCAGTATCCCTTTTACAATTTCATTTACTCCTGCTGATTTCTGTCTCTTCACTTCAGTTTTTAATAGTTTTGGTCCTTCCATTTTTCTATATATTGTCCTTTTCCTTCTGGGAAGAGTTTTTCCAGTATCTGTCTATATTTCTGAGATGAGCTATTATGTACACTATTTACATTATTCGGACTATTATCCTCATCTTTGTCGCCATATTGATTACAAAATTTCGGCAGTTGTACACACCGGGTTTCTTCAGGGGGTTGGAATGTCGAACTGAACCCTTTATTTCGCCCGTTGGTTTAGATTGTCCTAGTTCCACGAGCCATATTTAATGTTCAGTTGTCAGTTATCTCCTGTTAATTCCCCTCCCCAAGTTCTCCACTGCATTAAACAGGTATTGAACTCACATTCTTTGGGTCCGGTCACTGGATCTAACTCAGGCCTTTATCCAATATATCATATCTGATTTATCTGTGACACTCATTCTTTCTATTTCAGCACCTTTTTTGTTGATTCATTCCTCTTTTGCTCGCCTGCAGTTGTACCTAATTTCTTTGTGCAGTGTACTATCCTCTGTGCCTTATCTTGGCATTGCTATTTGTCATGCTAAGAATCCATCTGTCATGCATTCTTTTATTCTCTCACTAGTTTTCTTTGGAGTGATCGCGATTACTGATGTAACTTAGGCTTCTTTAATGTGTCTCACTTCGTGTCTCCCTTTTGTCCAATGTATTAGCTTTTAACACTGTTAATATTGGGCCTTGTTTTGGATTAACATTAGTATTAAAAATAATAATTGCTAATTGTTTAAGTTTGATGATGTCCTCTACATTTCTTAATAATGACACAAATTTTCTAAACCTTATCCATCTTCCTGCGTTTTGATTTCCTCTCTCCAATATCGTACAATCAGTTTCTTCATAATTTCTGTCCAGATTTCTACCTGAAAATATCTATGACGATGCAGGTAAAATCAAATTTTTAACCGCTTAACTTGAATAGATTGCGGGCATCAACATTTTTGATGAGATTTTAATGCTCCTGTAACATTTGACCCGTAAATAATATGGTTGAACTCCTGAGTCCAGGTTAAGCTAAAACACAACACATAGATTTTAAACATAAAAATAAAATGAAATGAATTGTAAAGAGTTCAAATATACTTTCGGTGTCTATAGCTGAAGTACATACATGTCGACGGGAGCAAGAAGAATACGTCTGTTCGCTATGAAAAGTCACCCAAAAAGAGATGGGTTGTTTCATATCTCGCACCGCTTGAAATTATCGTCAGGGGGCGGTAATTCAATATCCCACCATCTGTGCTTATCATCAAGGGGAGGTAATCCAATAAATCACATTTCGTCTTGTTGATATAGATGGTATTCTTATGATATATATATTTTTTTCTGTTAACATCGGTTCCTTTTAAAACAATGCAGCTCTCTGATATTGTCATATTGTTTCACGACTTGTCAATCGATAGGTTTTTTTTCTCCTTAAACCGTGTTTAGGATATTCTACATTGTCATATCAGAGCCCTAGAATATACAATTGTATTTCCTAATATTCTATGGCATGTAATTATTTTAATGTTTCTCAAGGAGAGATTCGATTAAATTTATAACACAATTTAGGGGGATATAAAAGTTTTCTTCTTCCGCTTGAATTGAACCAAAACTGTATCCCCTATGCCAAACGAAAACTACTGATGTTTGTTCCTACAGTGAATTACTTGGTTCCCTCCTGAGAAGAAATTACATCAGAATATCATTCAGTAAAGCAGGTTTATTTTATGGAGAGTGTTTGTTGTGGGGCGAAGATCTCTGAGGTCGACTAGTTACCACATGTCGGTTTTTTTTAAGAAGCAAATGGTTTAAATTAGGACGGATTTGACGTCTGCCTAAACAGGTAATTTAGCTGTGCTAGCGGTGGTCGACTTCAGTGTGCTCAGGACTGAAATTGAGATGAATGACTCGCATACCTTGGGTTGCAATGGCGTGAATATTTGAAGATCTTAAACGGAGATGAGATGCGGCAAAAGTTAAAATTTTAGTTTCGGAATCTACACGAATTTCTTTGTAGGCAGATTACACATTCCCATCGGCGTATTAACCTTAGCTTGTTAGTCGCATTGATAGGTGCTGTGAATCTTCAGGAACCAAACACGCTCCATACATGCCGTGTCTTGCCGGGAAAATTTCATATTTTCGCCTCTTTCAGAGGGCAAATTTAATAATATAACAACGACATTTGCTGTAGCCGACTGAGCGTACACCATAATTTAATGGGAAAATGCTGCTTGGAAAACGGATTCTCCTGTAATAGGTAAGCGGTATATTTTTAAAAATCTATTCATCTCAATCAAGATGCCAATACTTCTGAGACGTAAGGGGCTATGAAAGAGAATGGGAAGACGTTAGAAAGAAACGAAAACGCAAGCCTAAACAGGAAATAAGAGATAAACCTTTAGTGCTTTTCGTAAGCCCGTGGAGGAGACTAAACTTGACGAAAGACGAAATAATATAATACTATTGAGAAAAAAACAGTAAATAAAATGTCTAGTTTAGGCGGTGATATTAGAACTGTAGAGTTGAAGTAGATTTAAGAAGTAACCGAAAATGCAGGCTTAAACAGGAATCATGGGATAAACCTCTACTTGTGTTCAAAAGACAGAGAAAGGAGTGTGAACAGGACGATATGTGAAACTATCTACTCCTATTCAAAATAATTAGTAAATAAAATATCAGAGTTCCGGTTGAGACGTTAGGAATAAAGAGTTATTGTAGACTTTAAAGGTAACCGGAAACTCAATCTTAAACAGGAAGCAAGTGAAACTTTTCTACTCCTGTTGAAAAGACCGGAAAGGAGATTGAAGCAGATTATAGACGAACCTATCTTGTCCTACAGTGAAAAATATAAATAAACAGTAAATAAAATATCAATGTTTAAGCGGAAATGACAATAAGCGAATCTGTTTATTGGGAAAAAAAGTAAAAAGGAAGCGAGAGTTTTGGCGGAGACTTTTTCAGTATAGAATTGAAGTAGACATTGGAAGGAACCGGAAACACAAACCTAAACAGGAAACAAGAGGTAAGCCTCTATTCTTCTTGAAAAGACCGGTGAGCAGTGTAAGCTTTGATCGTATCGATACAGTGTGGAATCTTTTGGAGGTCAGAGAATATGACATTCATTGAATTAACTGACCAGTTCGTAAAAAAAGGAGAGAAACATTTTTGAAACAATGTAGAGTACAATTTAGTAGAAATTCCTGTAACAACAATATTTTTCAGAAACGAAAAATACTGAGTTTCATCATTTTTTAAAATGGGGATTCCTGTATATAATATTAATGTCAACTCGTCCTCTGACTTTTGTAGACTTAACTGCATTTATTTTTATTTACAAACGTCAAGTTTGTGCTAATGTCAATGACAGCGTTTATATGAACTGTGAAAAACGTAATACGCAGTTATCAGTATTTGAGAGCAGGGTTTTCGAACTGAGATTTGAAAATAAAAACAAAGAGGAGATAACCCTTTAAGAATTCAGGAATCCATTTGGAACTATTTTTAAAGCATTTCATCCCAAGCAAGGTGGGCGTGCCACTATCACGCAATGTGTTACAGAGAGTGAGAACAAATGTAAAGAGGGAAACGGTATAGAGAAGGACGGGGATCACGCCATCAAAAGATGTCAATTGACATTACATTTGAATATTTGAAGATTATAGCTATCAGAGAAGCAAGTAAGAGAAAGGGTGTTCTACTGTCGGGAAGTGCGAGAGAAGAAGCTGCTGGAGTAGAAGGGTTCAATTACATTTTATTGTTTCGATAGTGAAAGAGTGGGACCGAGATGGCAACCTAGTAGCACGTTTAAATTCATGCATTTGGGGTATCAGTGAAAGTAGCTCGTCAGAGCATTTGTCATGAAAATATTTGCAAAACGACAGAGGGAAGCCAGAACATGTCTTTGAGAAAGTAACTGTAGACGAGATGCCAGATCACGACCTATCACATTGCATATCCGTCTCTATATTATTTATTATTATTATTTATATTATGAGAAGGCCACCATTCCAATATGCTAAAAGTTGCACAAAAGGTTAAAGATTATTATCACTATTTATATTAGGACTATTGTCCACATTTTTCTTGTTATCACAACGTTTCGGCGCTTATACGCTATAGCCTTCCTCATGTATATATCGATCTGGGTAACCTACATGGAATTCTGAACTGAGCCCTTTATTTAATCTACGATGATATACTGTTCTCGTTCTAATGCTCTTGTCTAGCGATATTTTTAGTACTTTTCAGTTATTGTTCCCTTGTTGCCACTGATTCCATCGATTGGGATTGAACTCAAAACCACTGTCATCAACTTCACAAACTAATGCTTTAATGCACTAGGCTAGTGAACTTGGAGCCTTAAACCTAAACTTACTGTTGATTAATGCTGCAATTGCTTGTGCTGCGGGCTATCAGGTTTGGATTGATGTCGCTTCTGTTAAAGACTAGCTGTCATTTGTCTTTCTTTATTAGAGGATGACATATTGTATTTATTTCTATGCCAGGCCTGCTAAGAAGGTCCTAATAGCGCTGATTATATCTTATCCGTAACCAGTGCTCTTCTATTCGGGGTTATCCTCATCCGTTACTAAATCTCTTCTATATGGGCTTATCCTCATCCGCTATTTGAGCTCTTCTATTCTGGCTTATCCTCATCCGTCGCCAGAGTTTTTCTATTCGGGATTATCCTCATCCGTCACCTAATCTCTTCTATTCGGCCTCGTCCGCATCCGTTATTTGAGCTCTTCTATTCGGGTAATCCTTATCCGTTACCAGTGTTCTTCTATTCTGGCTTATCATCATCCGTTACTGGACCTATTCTATTCGGGATTATCCGCATCCGTTACTAAAACTCTTCTATTCAGGATTATCCTCATCCGTTACCAGAGGTCTTCTATTTGCTATTATCTTCATCGTTTAGAAGAACTCTTCTATTCGGTATTATCCTCATCCGTTATTAGAGCTTTTTTTTTAATTCAGGATTATCCTTATTCGTCACCAGATTTCTTCTATTCGGCTTTATCCTCATCCACTACAAGATCTCTTCCATTCCAGTTTATCCTCATCCGTTAAAAGAACTCTTCTATTCCGACTTATCTCATTCGTTATTAGAGCTCTTGTATTAACGCTTATCCTCATCCGTTAGAAGAGCTCTTCTATACCGGCTTCTATTCAGGCTTATCGTCATCCGTTATGAGAAGTCTTGCATTCGGGCTCAAATTAACGCATATGTGACTTAATAATTGACATAGAGATATTTTAGATGTACTCCCAGCTGTCAAAAAAAAAAAAAAAAAGAAAAAAAAAAAGAAGGAAGTATAGAAGTTTAAATATTTGTGGGTACGTCTTCATATAGGATGCAAATTGTGACACCGAAATACGGACGCACACTGGAACTGCAAAAGATATTTTCCAAAAGCTAAGCAAAATGCTAAGACAAAAGGAAAATTTTCGTAAGAAACAAAGAGTACTGAAATTCTATGTAATATCAAATTTTCCTATATGTCAAAGAATGCTTAGCAGTTTCCTCACAGATGAAGAGAAAACTGGAGGCAACGGAGATGTTTTTTCTACAGAAGGATATTGAGAATACAGTGAACGGCGCGGTTAAGTAATGAAAACGATTTAAACCAAATATAAACAGAAAAAAGTATACAAATGTATATTCAGAAACAGCTGACATTGGTTGGGACATAATAAAGAAGGAAGACTTGTTGAATTTGACACTCAGTTGATATATTTAATACAGAAAAAAAGATGGCAGTAATGAGGGTAACCAAGCTGATGAGGGCCGATGAATGGATGGTGGAACGAGAGGAGAAACAAAGATATATAAAGGATAGGGAAATTTGGAGAGCTATGCTCGCTTACATCCTGTAGGGACACGACACATTAAGAAGAAGAACAACTACAGCAACAACAAAAACTACAAGAACAACAACAAGAACAAGGGCAAGATGAACAAGAAGAAGAACAAGAATAAGAAGAACGACAAGAAGAATATTAACAAGAACAAGAGCAAGAGAAGAATAACAAGAATAATAATAAGAAGAAATGAAAATGAAGAAGAAGAAGAGCAAGAACAAGAAGAACAAGAACAAGATGAACTAGAAGAAAAACAACAAGAACAAGAGAGGAATAACAAGAATAAGAAGAAGAATTGAAAGAACAACAACAGGGAGAAGAAGAACAAGAGAAGTAGAAGAACAGAAGAAGAAGAACAAGAAGAGAAGAACAAGACGCACAAGATGAACAAGAAGAAGTACAACAAGAACAAGAACAAGAGAAGAATAAGAAGAAAAGAAGAAATCCAGGAAGAAGAACAAGAAGAAGAAGAACAAGAAGAAGAAGAACAACAACAACAAGAGAAGAAGAAGAAATGAAACAAGAACACGAACAAGAACAAGAACAAGAGAGGAACAACAAAAACAGCAACAAATGAACAAGAAGAAGAAGAAGAACAAGAGAAGAAGAAGAAGAAGCAGAAGAAGAAGAAATGAAACAAGAAGAAGAGAAAAACAACAAGAACAAAAACAAGAGAAGAATAACAAGAATAAGAAGAAAAGAAAAAATGAAAGAACAACAACAGGAAGAAGAAGAAGAAGAAGAAGAAGAAGAAGAAGAAGAAGAAGAAGAAATGAGACAAGAACAGGAAGAAAAAGAAGAAGAGAGGAACAACAAGAACAAGGAAAAGATAAAAAAAGAAGAAGAAAAAGAAATAAAACAAGAACAAGAACAAGAAGAAGAAAGAGAAGAACAAAAAGAACAAGAACAAGATGAACAAGAAGTAGTACAATAAGAACAAGAGAAGAAGAAGAAGAAGAAGAAGAAGAAGAAGAAGAAGGAGAAATGAAAGAAGAAGAACAACAGGAAGAAGAAGAAGAAGAACAAGAACAAGAGAAGAAGAAGAAGAAATGAAAAAAGAACAAGAACAAGAAGAAGAAGAAAAAGAAGAAGAGAGGAACAACAAGAACGGCAACAAGATAAACAAGAAGAAGATGAAGAAGAAGAAGACGAAGGAGAAGAAGAATTGAAACAAGAACAAGAAGAACAAGAACAAGAAGAAGAGAAGAATAACAAGAATAAGAAGAAAAGAAGAAATGAAAGAACAACAACAGGAAGAAGAAGAGGGGAAGAACAAGAACAAGAAAAAGATAAAAAAGAAGAAGAAGAAGAAGAAGAAGACGACGACGAACAAGAACAAGAAGAACAAGAACAAGAAGAAGAGAAGAATAACAAGAATAAGAAGAAAAGAAGAAATGAAAGAACAACAACAAGAAGAAGAAGAGGGGAAGAACAAGAACAAGAAAAAGATAAAAAAGAAGAAGAAGAAGAAGAAGAAGACGACGACGAACAAGAACAAGAAGAACAAGAACAAGAAGAACAAGAAGTAGAACAAGAAAAAGAATAATATATTTATATTAACCTGTCTGGGGGTGATAAGGCATTTGGCATATTAGTAGTATATATTTCTATTAACAGATGAAAGAAGTGCATTTTTATTTCGTTCATAGCAGTGCTTTTTTTTCTCAATCCTCAGAGGGATTCTAGACGATATACCTGACATATTCTGATAGTTATATGTTCCCCGGAAAGTTATGT
>OZ010603.1:35638617-35673617 GCA_963932145.1 Acanthosepion lycidas
GCACATTTTTGACGGACCGCACCAAGCATATGTGAAATTAACGAAGTGAGGAAGTGGGGTGGGAGAGAAGATATGAGTGAGTTAGATGTACCATTTTCAATTCCTTATCCTTAACCCCACTCTGTGTAGGCTAGACGCCGCTTAACTTAGCGTATACTATCTAGATCTAGATGGGTAATGGGTGAGGGAGAAAACCGACTTAAACGGGGAAGATACAGTTAACAATAAAATAATAAATCAAGTACTTAAGAGCAGGATTCACTCAAAAAAATAATATATATATATATGCAAGTATATATATATATATATATATATATATATATATATATATGAAGAAAAATATACGGAAAAAAAACAAACAAAAATCCTTATATGCAATTATGCTGTTTTAATGTTAATATAATGTCAACGTCGGACGTTTCGGTCTAATAAACCATCTTCAGGACATATTCATAAAATATAATTAACATTATCAATTCAACATGACAAAGTTTTGACATTATATTAACATTAAAACAGCATAATTGCATATAAGGATTTTTGTTTGTTTTTTTTCCGTATATTTTTCTTCATACTGTCGGATCTATATCCATATATTTGTTTACATATATATATATATATATATATATATATATATATATATATATATATATATATATATATGTATATATGTATGTATGTATATATATGTGCGTGTGTGTGTGTGTATTTAGGCAGCAATCCTTCTTTCATGCACATTTCATTGAATATGACAGACAAGGTGCTTTTATTTTATTTTTTATACAATTTCTCATGCAATCTAATAATTTTTTTTTCGGATGATAAATTATATAAAAAACTGTCCGAATGTCCTTTTTATCCGAGCGCTTTCGGCTATACATTTAGCCATTTTCAAGGATTAAATATTTTAACTGTTAAATAAGAAATAGTTTATTGTATGTGTGTTTTATAAAATGTTTTCATTCTCCAAAACACGGTCAAGATATTATGTCCATGTTCAAAGTTAATATTATTAAGTGTTGTTTTTTTTTGTTTTTGTTTTGTTTTTATTAATAAGGCTTCCATTATTTTTAGCCTTTTTTGAGAGTAAAAAAGTGCTTGTGTCTGACGAATTATTTTTAAACCTTCCAACCAATATCTTATACGGCTAGTTCCACACTGCTCTATCTGTACTTGTATGGAAAGTCCTCAGACGAACTACATTCCTTGGTTCAACCAGAAATCTCACTTTCCTTTGAGATGCATTGCTATCCATTTTAGTTATTGCCGCTGCTGGAAGTCTTCAAGTCATGTGGTTTATTTTTATTGGTACTTTGTAGAGTCAGTACGCATCGTTTGAAAAATATTTGTCCTTTGAAATAAACTTCATTCGTTGCAAGTTGTTTAACTATTGATCCGAGAGAGTGGTCGTACCCAGTACTTTAAGTATTTTTGAATACGTTGGCCGCCATGAATAACATCCATATTTCAGTCTCGATTTGACGAGTCTATTTATTGACATGACTCAAGTTGTAAGGTTTGTTTTGGACGCATCTGGTAGCGTTGAACAAAAGAACACCTCGCGTAGTCTTGGCTTAGTCCAATTCTCTTATTTTACATAACACATTTGTTGCAACTTAGGAATGCATTAAGATTTGAAGTGATTAAGAAGAATAAAAGAAAAATGGGATAAGCAAATGTAAGACTCCCAAACTTAATATATCCTTTGTTGTCACCATTTCTACCTCTGTTCACTTCGCGGGGCTTATAGCCACATTGAAACACCGGTTTCTATACGATCAGTGAAGTTAAACAACGTCGAGCCTGGTCAGTACCTACATGGATTCTTTATACTTTTCATTTGCTTTTTCTTCTTTATGCATTATTTCTTCTTTGCTTCTTTCTTCATTTTTTTTTCTGTCCTTTTCGTTCCGTTTCTATCATTCATTTTACATTTTTTTTTCATTCTCTTTCTTTTCAATTTCTTTTAAATTTCCTCGCCTCAGTACCTGTTCTTTTATTGTCTATTTTCACTTTTTCGTTTTTCTTTTTTCCTTTCATTTCTATTTTTATTCTTCACACTTCCGTTCCTTTTCTTTTTTTCTTTTTTTTTGCTTTCATCATCGTTCACTTTCTTTCTTTCTTTCTTTCTTTCTTTCTTTCTTTCTTTCTTTTATTTCAGTCTGTCTTTCCGTGAGTTATCCCCACATAGGTGTCCCAGTGGTTCGAGGTTGTTGTTAAGCACCTTTAAACAAAAAAAAAAAAAGGGACAGTGTCTATCTTTTCCTCTCTCTTTTCTCACTTTTCCTCATGGCATTCTTTAGTGACAACACTACCAGGGCCTTGTTTCCGGCCATGGGGATATTTTCCCCTGAGTGGCTAAACTTTCACAGACACATACACACACACTCACACAGACGGGCGCGCGCGTATCACCAACACAATTCCAAACATTCAATGTTTTCTTTCGTTACATTCATGCCCTTGCATTTTCTCACCTTTTCATCACATATTTTAAAGCAAAAATTTTAAAATTATTGGCTTATTGAAAGTGCCTTTCATTTAATTATAGCCATCATTTGCATATACAAAAGATTGTTGTCACTGCTTTTAGTTAAAGCAAGTACTGTAAAGCTTTCTTTCATTCTTTCTTTCTTTCTTTCTTTCCCATATCTGTCGTTCTTTGACATTAACCATTCTTTCTTTCCTTCCGTTTTTCTTTCTTTCTGTCTGTTTTCTTTCTTTTTTTCAGGTTTGTATATCATTATCTCTCCTTTCTTTCTTTCTTTCTTTCTTTCTCCATATATGACTTTTCCTGACATTAATCAGTTTTTTCAGATTTTTCTTTCTTTTTTTTCTTTCTTTCTATCAGTTTTTCTTTCTTTTTTCTGAGAGTATGTCCATTCTTTCCTTCTTTCTTTCTTTCTTTCTTTCTTTCTTTCTTTCTTTCTTTCTTATATCTGTCGTTCTCTGACATAAACCATTTTTTCTTTCCTTCTATTTTTCCTTCTTTCTGTCAGTTTTTCTTTCTTTTTTTCTGCCTGTATATCATTATCTCTTCTTTCTTTCTTTCTTTCTTTCTTTCTCCATATATGACTTTTCCTGACATTAATCTTTTTTTCAGTTTTTCTTTCCTTCTTTTTTCTTTTTTCAGTCAGTTTTTCTTTCTTTTTTCTGAGACTATGGCCATTCCTTCTTTCTTTCTTTCTTTCTTTCTTTCCCATATCTATCGTTCTCCGACATTAACCATTCTTTCTTTCCTTCTTTTTTTCTTTCTTTCTGTCGGATTTTCTTCCTTTTTTTTCTCTCCGTATATCATTATCTCTTCTTTCTTTCTTTCTTTTTTTCTTTCTCCATATATGACTTTTCCTGACATTAATCTTTTTTTCCAGGTTTTCTTTCTTTCTTTTTTCTTTCTTTCCGTCAGTTTTCTTTCTTTTTTTTCCTACTGTAAGTCCTTCCTTCCTTCTTTCTTTCCTTCCTTCCATCCTTCCTTCCTTCCTTCCTTCCTTCCTTTCTTTCTTTCTTTCTTTCTTTCTTTCTTTCTTTCTTTCTTTCCCCATATCTTTATTCCTGACATTAAGCTTTCTTTACGATTATCTTTTATTCTGCGAGTATGTCATTCTCTTTTTCTTTTTTTCTTCATTTCTTTTTTCCTCAAATCTGTATTCCCTTCATTTTTTCTTCCTTTGATTTTTTTCTTTTTTTTCTGCCAGCATGTCATTCTCTCTCTTGCCCTATTTTCTTCTATCTATCTATCTATCTATCTATCTATCTATCTATCTATCTATGAGGTTAGTGCAAAAGTAATGACGTAACAATGTCGTTTATTGACGTATTTTTTAACGTCAAAAAACGACATTATTACGTCATTATTTTTGCACCAACCTAATAACTATCTTTCTATATATTAGGTTGGTGCAAAAATAATGACGTAATAATGTCGTTAATTGACGTTTTTTGTAACGTCAAAAAAAGACATTATTATGTCATTATTTTTGCAACAAACTAATATCTCTCTATCTATCTTCCTTTCTTTTGTATTGTCAGTGTTTCTTTTTCCTCTTTTTCTTCTACATTTTTACTCATAAAATTTCGACCGTTTCATTTATTCCTAGTTCCGATTTTTTCTTACATTTCTTTTTGTTGTTTTTTTTTTGTTTCCTTTGCACCTCATTTCTTCTTTATATATATTTTTTCCACTCGTTCAAATATTGGTTCATTTTCTCTTTTCTTTCACTGCCTTTTCTTTCGTTCCTTTCTTTGTTCAAATCTCTTCTTTTTCCCCCTTCCTCTCAGTTTCTTTCGTAATTCGGTACTCTTTCTTTCCTCCTCTCCCCTTACTTTACCTTTCTTCCTTTCTTTTTTTCTTTTCCTTTCTTTATTTGTAACAAAAAAGTTCCTTTTCTTTCGTCTTTCAGTGAAGTTTCTTTCTGCCTCTCTTTTTTTTTGTTTCTTTCTACTCATTTCATTTTCTTTTCGCTATCGTTGCAATCCCGTTTACGTCCTTCCTTTTTTCCTTTCATATTGTTGTCTTTAATATTTCTGTCTTTTTTTTTCTCCGGGATTAACGGCCATATCATCTTGAAACACAGGTTCTTGCCTGATCACCAATGTTAAGCAACATCGAGCTTAGTAATAAGATGGGTGACCGCTTAGTAATACCAGGTACTGTAAGATTGTAGCTTAGGCTGTGGCTTACGGACATATCACATTGTAAAACCTGGTCTCATAAGGTCACCGAGGTTAAGCAACATCGAGCTTAGTAATAAGATGGGTGACCGCTTAGTAATACCAGATGCTATAAGATTGTAGCTTAGGCTGTGGCTTACGGACATATCACATTGTAAAACCTGGTCTCATAAGATCACCGAGGTTAAGCAACATCGAGCTTAGTAATAAGATGGGTGACCGCTTAGTAATACCAGATGCTATAAGATTGTAGCTTTGGCTGTGGCTTACAGACGTATCACATTGTAAAACCTCTTCTCATACGATCACCGAGGTTAAGCAACATCGAGCTTAGTAATAAGATGGTTGACCCCTTAGTAATACCAGATACTGTAAGATTGGAGCTGTTGCTGTGGCTGTGGCTGTGGATTACGGACATATCACATTGTAAAACCTTTTCTCATACGATCACCGAGGTTAAGCAACATCGAGCTTAGTAATAAGATGGGTGTCCGCTTAGTAATACCAGATACTGTAAGATTGGAGCTGTTGCTGTGCCTGTGGCTGTGGCTTACCTACATATCACATTGTAAAACCTCTTCTCATACGATCACCGAGGTTAAACAACATCGACCTTAGTATTAAGATGAGTGACCGCTTAGTAATACCAGATACTGTAACATTGGAGCTGTGGCTTACGGACATATCACATTGTAAAACCTCTTCTCATACGATCACCGAGGTTAAGCAACGTCGAGCTTAGTAATAAGATGAGCGACCGCTTAGTAATACCAGATACTGTAAGATTGGAGCTATGGCTGTGGCTTACGGACATATCACATCGTAAAACCTCTTCTCATGCAATCACCGAGGTTAAGCAACATCGAGCTTAGTAATAAGATGGGTGACCGCTTAGTAATACCAGATACTGTAACATTGGAGCTATGGCTGTGGCTTACGGACATATCACATTGTAAAACCTCTTCTCATACGATCACCGAGGTTAAGCAACATCGAGCTTAGTAATAAGATGGGTGACCGCTTAGTAATACCAGATACTATAAGATTGGAGCTGTTGCTGTGGCTGTGGCTGTGGCTGTGGCTGTGGCTTACAGACATATCACATTATAAAACCTCTTCCCGCACGATCACCGAGGTTAAGCAACGTCGAGCTTTATCAATACCTAGATAGTTATCTCTTGGGAATACCAGACACTGCAAGATTGTATGTGAGGTTATTATAATGGACTTACGAACATATCACTTTGAAACACCGGTTCCCGTACGATCATCTATATTAATCAACGTCGGCATCCATAGTAATACCAGGTGCTGTAACCTTAGATGTCCGGGTTGTGTAATGAATAACGACTCTGAATGTGAAATCAATGTGTCGAGTACGAATTCTAGTCGCTTTCATTATGATCACCTACGCAAAATAGCTTTGGGAAACGTATAAATCCACCGCTTCTCCATCAACGGTAAGGGAAACAGTAGGACTTCTATCGAAAAATCATTGTCAGTTATGTTCCATGAGTGATACACGCTTAGGAGAAACATGTATCTTTTGATACATGTCTGACGAAGCTGATTCTCCACCCCACCCCAGTAGACTGCCATTTCTCTTTGCTGTAGACCAGATGCCATCCAAGGCTATAGATCCTGGTCTGTCCCGATATTAACACATAGCTGGGGGTGGGGGAGAAGAGGATTCATACCTTTGTTTCCTTATTTGACTTTTCATGTCATTAACCTTTCTGTCTTTCTTTTTTCTTTCTTTCTCCCTTTCTTTTTTCCGTCAGTTTTTTTTCTTTTTTTCTTCTGCCACTATGTAATTCATTTCTTTCTTTCTTTCTTTCTTTCTTTCTTTCTTTCTTTTCATATCTTTTTCTTTATTTCTTTTCGTTTTTCTTTCTGTCCGTTTTTCTTTCTTTTTTCTACCAGTATGTTTTTCTCTCTCTTTCCTTCTGTCTGTTTGCTAATCCTTCTTTCTTTATTTTTTCCTCTTTCTTTCTTTCTTTCTTTCTTTCATTCATTCTTTCTTTCTTTCTTTCTTCTTTCTTTCTTTCTTTTAAATTATCATTATTTTTTTTTGTTTTTCTTCTACATTTTTACACATAAAATTTCGACCTTTTCCTTTTTTTCTCCTTCGGTTTATTTCCTCCATTTATTTTTTGTAGTTTTCCTTTGCGACCTTTTTCTTACTTTTACTTTATTTTCACTCCTTCAAAAGTTGTTCATTTTCTGTTTTCTTTCAGTCTGTTATGTGCCATGCGTGATACCCGCGAAGGCGATCATGTATCTTTCGATACATGACTTTCGAGTCAAATTTTTCTCCGCAGTAGCTTGACATGTCTTTCTGCGATAGAGCATTTGCCATCCAAGACTATAGAACCTGGTCTGTCCTGCTATATACCCATAACTGCGTGGGGGAGATAAAGAGGATTCATACCTTTCCAAAGGGTATTAGCACGTAAGTGACTGTAATGGATTCGAGTGAAATTCGAACTCGGCTTTCTGATGTCTCCAAAAATAATTGTTTCGGTTTTAAATAAATTTCAAAAGGTTGATAACCCGAAAAGAATAAAACATTTGAATCAATCGATTTTTTCTCCGATTTCCCTTCCTTTTCTTCGGATTTTCTACATTTTTCAACGGATTTCAACAAAACTTCACAGGACTACGTAAAATTACCTTGCGGTGGTTCTGACAGCGCTATAAACTGAAAATACACAATTGTTTTTGCACGAAATCAATTTGAAAACACGATTAACAGGCATCGCGATAATGAAAGGGGGGACAACTAATATCGAGTTATATTTATAAAACCCAGGTTGTGTGTGTGTGTTCGTTTATATATGGGATCGGATTTCCTACATTTTTCAACCGATTTCAACAAACCTCACTTTTTTTTTTGGCAGGTAGTGATTCTTATTGTCTTGCACACTTTTTTGTTTATTTTTACATTCAGAATGCTTTAGAAATTCCATTTACAAGAGAATTGTTTATAATAAAATTCTATTCAATCGGTAGACTTATAACGATTGAAAACAATGTTTTTGTTTGAGTTTGGGTTTGACCAATTCGTAAAAAAAAACTAATTAAGACATGCGTGTCCGTCAACCTTAAACAATAATCTTTGTAAATTTTATTTTTCAGCCTTTATGATGGTCGATACTTGATCTATCTCTTAATGTTAGATCCCCGGGCAGCGCCGGGGGCTACTGCTAGTATATATATATATATATATATATATATATATATATATATATATATATATATATATATGGGGTGTGTATATATAATAATAATGGACTATCCCTTCGGTCTCGACGTATGAGGATCTGACAACTTAACCTATTGATTAGTTATGAATTTTGTGCGATAAACCTAAGTGGAACTTATGACCTGTAATTGATTTACAAAGGTTAATGGAGTGAGGATTGTGGGATGATGTCACTCTTAGATTAGCTGACCTTTTAGATCTTGCTCTCGCTTCATGAAAATGATTCAAACTGGCTGAGTGAAAACGCTGAGTCCAGTAAAACACGTTGATCTCCACTCTACACGCTCCAATCCAAGCGCTCGAGGATGTTATAGCTGGCAAGTTGCTCTTCAGCTTGTCTTTGTATCAAAGCCATGGATGACCTATATTCCTGTAGCACGGATCTAGCTTAAGATCTTGGGTATCCTGTCGTCAGACATTCTCAAGACATGACATATATAAAGAATTAATGCATTTTATTTTTTAATCCAACATATTTTTAGTAGTACAAATGTTATATTATAGGGTGCCCGTATTTGAATAAAGGTTTTGTATTTAAACAGTGCTTATTTCGTCCACCGCCCTGCGCGCTCCCGAAAACTTATTTAAGAAAATGGAAGACTCATGTTCTTTATTAAAGTTTAAGTGGGCGGTAGACAAAGCAAACCTTGTCTTAAAACAGAACGTCTATTCAAATACGGGTATCCATTATACATAACGTTGAAATAATACACACATATATATATATACATATATATATATATATATATATATATATATATATATATATAAGTGAACATAGAAGTCAACACTTTCAAGCATGAAACAGTCTGCCGCCTCTAAGTGTTGACTTCTATGTTCACTTTCATAGTTACACACGGTCTATCTGATATTGAGCTCTTTATCCCATAAATATAGCACATCTTAAGACTATATTTCTTTATATATACATATATATATCTTAAGACTCTATTTCTTTATATATATATATATATATATATATATATTTGCAAGAATATTTTAACAATCTCCTGTTATTTGATTCTTACACAAAATTATTAACCAACTTTAGTAACATCAGAATACGAACACGGCACTGCATTTCCAGGTTCCGCACGGGTAATTTTTACGCTGCACGATAAATGAATTCACGTATACGCTTCTCGAATGAGAAAATTCTCTTTACTCTTCGACTAATACACGAGTATAGGCACCGATTCGGAAAAAAAAAACTGTGAAGCAAAAAAAAAAAAATAAACAAATAAACAAATAAATAAAGGATACAAAAACATAGCAAAATAATGACCGGAATTTGATGTAAGGAAAGAAGATGAAATTTACACGAGCGGGGGGGGGGAAATAACAGCTAGACAACAGGAATTTAGCCGACTCGGCATAAACGCACAAAAGATAGCAAGATTACATTATTCACAACGGGAAAAAGATAGGAACTGCTTGTCTTTGCCTACTGATCCCTCATCCGTCATTTCAGACATGTAATTCCAACAACAGCAGATTCTAGATTCCCAATCTCCTATCTAGAAGCCGACAATGACTTACTCTCTTCGTTATTACTCAAATAAGTCGTGTCAGGTAAACAAGTCTTATGTAGCGAGGTGTAAGGGTTTTGACAGGAGGTAACAGGGTAGACGTCGGGTGGTGACTGGTGGAAAAATGGCGGAGACAGAAGATTACGTATAGACATGCAATAATTTGTTTTAAGCTCCCGAAGCTTAGGGAAATATCTGATTGGGTTTTTAACAAGGACATCATCATTATTATTATTATTATTATTATTATTATTATTATTCCGGTAGTTTTTGATAGCTATGTGTAGAGATTAGGTGACAGCAAGTATATTAGAGGGGAAAATTTACAGCCGACTATTTGAACGTTTATTATTTTTATTATTATTATTGTTGTCGTTTTATCTTATTTCCTTTGATTTCTGGTGTATACACGTTACTTTTCGGAACCTAACTAGAGAACTAACGTCAGAAACATCATCATAATATTTTCCTTATCACCATATTTATTACAACGTTTCAACCGTGGTACGCTCCGTCCTTCTTCAGGTGGTTGGAATGTCGAACTTAACCCTTTATTTCGCTCACTCGGGTAGACTGTTCTAGTTCCACGTGCCATGTTTGATGGATGTCAGTTATCAGATATCTCCTGTTAATTTTCCCTCTGAAAGTTCTCCACTGCCTTAATCGGGTATTGAACTCACACACTTTTTGGGTCCTGTCACTGGATCTAACCAACGCCTTTATCCACTGTGCCATGTGTACCTCATCTCAGAAATGTAGACAGATAATATTTTCCACTGAGCATCTTCTGAGAAAAAAAATCAGTCTAAAATTATATATATATTTTATATAAATAAAGCCCTTCGTAAGGTGAGGACTATACCTGTGAGCACAATTTTTTGTATTTCTTAAAGCTTGAGCTACCAGGAATCGTTTTAATGAGTCTATCGGAACATTTTTTCAATCAATCCGAGGTTTCAAATTACAACTTTATTTGTTGATGTCCCCGTGGACCACATTTTTGATATTTCGATTTCAAGCTCCTTGTATTTTGATAGTTTTAGGGTTTTTTTAAAGATATTCAAAGATTCATTACAGTTTGCAGGTCCTATGTCTGTAAACGAGTCTGGTTGGTCTTTATACCAATTGTTTGCTGTTTTTTTTCTGTAAAATTTGCAAATTCTCCATTGCAGATATCATGCCGGGTTTTATATTCATTGAATCCCAATTTCTGCTGTATATTCGTTTCCTACCAGATCTCAACCAGGAAGCAAGTCAGCAATACCGGGCATAAGATTTCATAGTGAACATTTTTGTAAACATTAACAATAAAGCAACCTAAGATCACAGACATTTTACAACGATATACCATTCGTAATGTGTGATCTCTACGTCTGAGAACTATTTTTTTTTTTGCATTTCTTTAAGTTATACGTTATCAGAGATCACTTCACAGTGTCTATCGGAACATTTTTCCAATCAAAAGCAGGTTCGAAACTACAACTGGAAGTATTCATTTGTTTATGTGAAATTTCGATTTCCACAAAACTATCCTTGTATACCGTTCCAGTAAGTACCTGACTCCTTCTGCTAGCCACTATCATTGCAAGGTTACTGCTGACATGTTGGGGTAGGAGCTGAGGGCACCCCGTGGAGGTGCAATGGTTCACGAGCTTGTCTCGCTAGAACAATTAGAACTGAGTAGTGAGGTCGATCCTCAATGTGTGCCACTTATTTTCGGCCTTGTGCCATATCCGAGCTATGCTTGGAAAATCACTATCGCGGCAGGAACTGGACAGTGCTCACCTTCAAGACAGTGTCCAAAAGCATCTTCGCGTCCTAGTGGATGACATTATTTCTCACCTTGTATTCCTTTTCCCATGGACGAAACGTCGCAAGTCTCTGGCTATTTCATCGCTGTGTCCCTGGAAAGTGCTCAGACGGACGACATTTCTGAGTTTACCACTCTTAAAACCCGTCAAGCCATGAGCATTGTAGCGAACCACCATCATTTTTCCGTATTTCATTGGTGAATTGTAATCTCCACGAGAGCAGTTTCTTCCCACTGCCCGCTGCTTTGTGAGAGAGACTCCCAAGGGGATGCTTCCCCGATAAATCCAATCCTAACCTAACACATCATCATATTTGCCTCTTACTCTGTAAATTTCATCCACGAGTGGCTCTCAGAACTTGAACAGATCGAAAATAAAAATATTTTGATTGGAGATTTGAAGATCTTCAAAAAGCGATTACCGTCTGCAAGAATTGCCATTTGGGAGATTAACACTAATTTTCTGTCTTTGTGTCCATAAATTATTATTATTATTATTATTATTATTATTATTATTATTATTATTATTATTATGCTTTATATCCTGTAGAACCGACGCCGAATGACGGCCCTTAGGCCCTGTAGTAGATGTCATTTAATTGATAGCCATTTTCTTACTATATGGGATGTTCTTAGTCGGGCGATCTTCTGGGCAACTTGTATGTTGGTGTTATCTGGGACACTTTTAGTAAAACTGTCTGACTATTGCTCACATAATCTTTCACTGGTTTCGATATGTGCTTATTGCTTATATTCCAGTGCACATATGGCGTTAGTTTGATATATCTTTGGATATATTCATTTTTCGTTGACATCCTGAGATAATATGGTCAACGGTTTCAACAAATTTTCCGTAGATCCTGCAATTCGGGTAAGATTCATCCTTGATTATTTGACAGTTATAGGATCTGGTTGCGAGGTTTTTGCCCTGAACTGTAATAATAGGGCCGTCTCCCTCAGCTTTCAACCCGGTGTTCCTCAGCCACTGATGTGTTATCTGTTGGTTCACATCTGCTTCTTTCGTTCTTTTTAGGTATTTGCCATGCAACGCCCTCCCCCAACCAAATTTCTGTAATTTCACTTGGCCAAGATCTTTTGCTTTCTACAGGGTGACCCCCAAAAAACGGGAACCTTTTAACAATCCAATAAAACCAAGAGTGATGGAAGAAAAATATTTTATACATAGTAATTGAAACCTTAAATTATGCCATTTAAGAAACAATAATGGAATTTTCATTTTTTTTTTAAATTACGTCCTGTAGATGGCGTCCTCCTGTACGAATGCCTTCTTGAAATCTGCTGTTGAGATTCTTCATTGACTGCTGCAAAATCTCAGCTGGGATACTGTGAATTTCATCTTGAATTCTAAATGGCGAAATGTTTATTTGCTCAAGGTCACTGTCAAGCTGTTTGCCACTTGCTCATGTTTAGCAATACGCACTTCAAAAATTCCAGTTTTTGGGGGTCAATCTGTATTATTACTCGTTTGGTACCGATGGTATTCGCTTCGTTTTTTGTTGGTAGGGTTTCAGGTATATTAAGTTGTTTTCTGAAGAGTGAAACTTCTTTGTTGACGGATTTGGTATTTTACTATTTGTAGGAGAGGCTTATTGGTTTTATGTGAGGTATGCTTTCGGCCCACTTGTTATAGTTTTTAGATTTAGTAGAAGTTGTATTAGACTTCGGCCTCCTAAAGTTCTTGATACGTACAGTTTATCACCATCTGATTGCGTCCAAATTTGGTTAAGCCTGTTTCTGGTCTTGGCGTCCAATCTTTTAATGTTATTCAACTTTCATTTAATAATGCTGAAGCTGTATCTTACTTAGCATAAAAAAGGTGTTGGTGGGCTTTATTTTACTGGCCCCATTAAGCTTGCTTTCTACTATCAAACGTAATATCCTTTGGTTTTCGTTTTCAATCGAGGATCTTACATTATGAATATTCTCTATCAGACGTAGATCACCATTCGCAGAATATTTCCAGTATTAAAGAGCACACAGTTTTAAACCTATGCTATACTTTGCTTCATTCAGATTTTTTTCTGTTCTGTGGTATCAACACCCAACGCCTCAATAATAACAGTGACAATAATTCAGAACTTGTCCACAACCTGTTAACTTTAATTCGGTGGTAGCTGTATTCCTTTAGCTTGTCAGTTTCCATGAGTTTGGCAATATGTTAACGAGATACATCCCTATAATTGCGGAGTAGTTTTCTTGTTTCTCAAAGACGGGGAGGCACGGTGGAGTAATGGATAGCGACAGGGATTGAGGAATCGGAAAGTCGTGTTCGAATTCCAGTCGATTCCATTTCATTCACTTACGTGCTCATACCCTTGGGAAAGATATGAATCCTTTTCTTCTCCCACCAGCTATGGGTAAATAGTAGGACATACCGGTTTCTATAGCCTTGGATGGCAACTGGTCTACCAAAGAAAGACTTGCCAACCTACTGTTGGGAAAAAAGTCTGCCTCGTTAGTCATGTATTGAAAGATACATGATCGCCTAAGCCTGTATCACGCATGGCACATAACTGACTGAAAGAAAACAAAAAATGACCAACACTTGAAGGAGTAAAAATAAAGTAAACGTAAGAAAAGGTGGACAAAGGAAAAGTACAAAAAGAAATGGAGGAAGGAAACGGATGTAGAAAAAAAAGGCAATGGTCGAAATTTTATGGTTAAAAATTTAGAAGAAAAACAGAAAAAAGGAAAAAAAAATGTGAATATAAAAAGAAAGAAAGAAACAAATTTAGAAGAAAAACAGAAAAAAGGAAAAAAAAATGTGAATATAAAAAGAAAGAAAGAAACAAACAAAGGAAAAATAAAAGAAAGCAGCAAAGGCAGACAGACAGAAGGAAAGAGAGAGAATGACATACTGGTAGAAAGAAAAACTGACAGAAAGGAAAAAGAAAACAAATAAAGAAAGGTTTATTTCAGGAAAATATATCGTGAAAGAAAGAAAGAGAGAAAGAAAGAATGATATAGAGCCAGAAAAAAAGAAAAATTGACATAAAAAAGAAAAGGAGACGAAAAACAAAAACAAAATAAAATCAAATAAATAATGGTTAACGTAAGGTTAAAGTCATATATGGAGAAAGAAAGAAACAAAGAAACAAAGGTATGAATCCTCTTCTCCCCACCGCCAAGCTATCGATAAATATCAAGACAGACCAGGTTCTATGACCTTGGATGGCAACTGGTTTACCGCAAAAAGAAATGACAGTCTACTGGTAGGAAAAGTATCAACTTCGTCAGACATGTATCGAAAGAAGTCCTACTGTCTCCCTTCTCGTTAATGGAGAAGCGGAAAATTGATACGGTTTAAAAAACAAAAAAACAACAGGACAGAAAGAAAGAAGAAAAAGATAAAGAAAGAAGGTATGACGGACAGAGAGACAGAAAGAAAGAGACAGAATGACATACAGGTAGAAAAAAAAGAAAGAAAAACTGACTGACAGTCAAGAAAAATGCAAACAAAGAAAGAAAGGTTACTGTCAGGAAAAAGATATGGTGAAAGAAAGAAAGAAAGAAAGAAAGAAAGAAAGAAAGAATGACATAGTAGTAGAAGAATTTCTATCATAAATTACGTTGATCAATCATTGATCTCTGACTTGGGTCCCCAAAATGTGATTATTGGATTTTTTTCCTGTTCGGACTGGTAAAAATTAGTTGGCCTATTTTGTTCCGTCAATCTTTTCTTAGAAATTATTGGCAGCTCAGCAAGAAAATAGGCGAAGTTCTTACTTTTAAGCTATGATTTTAATATCAGAATAAGAAACGGTTAATTTGCATTTATTTTTTAAAGTGCGAAGCCATTTCTTAAATTCTCTGAATTAGGTTTTTTCAGAGAATTTTTAATTATTTACATGATTTACATTGTTCGGACTCCCGTTCTCTTCTTTATTGTTATATTAACGACCTTTCGGCCATTGTACGCTCTTGCCTTCTTCAGCTGATATACGTAAGACTTTCGAACCGGATCCTTTATTTAGTCTACTGTTTCTACACGGTTTCAGCTATTTTCCTTTAGTAACATCAATTTTCCAGGTTTTTGTTAACTTCCGCTGTAGCCAGTTATTGAACTCACAACTCAAGGTTCAACCAATAGCATTATCCACTAGGCTACATGTCTTTGGTGAGGACAACAATCCGAACAATATAAATAGTATAAATATTTACAATAAGAAATATGGAGTAAATGTAATTTTGATTTGATTGATTCGTTTTCTTCGGTTTGTCTCCCTTTTTAAAACAAGTAAATATTGTAAGAATTCTTTTAGTGGCTTGTAGGGTTTGGTTTGGTCTATTTTGTTTAACGGCCTATCAACCTGAATGGGTTATTTAATGCAGACAACTTTTTTAGGATAGATTCGTATGAATAGAATATGTATTCTTTGGTTAAGATTGGTTTGGTTTCTTTTGTTTCACGGCATATCAACCTCAATGTGTCATTTAATGCAAACAACTTTTTTTAGGATAGATTCGTATGAATAGAATATGTATTCTTTGGTTAAGATTGGTTTGGTTTATTTTGTTTCACGGCATATCAACCTCAATGTGTCATTTAATGCAGACAACTTTTTTAGGATAGATTCGTATGAATAGAATATGTATTCTTTGGTTAAGATTGGTTTGGTTTATTTTGTTTTACGGCATTGCAAGGAAAGTTGGCTCCCTGAGCCGCGCCAGGAAGTTTTTCTCCCGGGAGTCGATCCTCAAGATCTACAAATCAACAATTCCCCCTTGCATGTAGTATTGCTGCCATATATCGTATGGTGCCCCTTCTGTTTGCCTCGGGGTTCTTGATAGGCTCCAGAGGTGGATATGCAATGTAGTTGGCCCTGACCTGACGTCTAGTCTACAGTCACTTTCTCACAGACGTATTCTACAAATACTTTCAAGGAAATTGCTCCGAGGAGCTGCATTCGCTTGTTCCCAGACGTCATGAGTTCCAGCGCCTTACGAGGCTGGCATCCCGCTCTCACCCCTTCACTGTCGAAACTCCTAAATGTAGCCGTCTCTTCTACTCTAATAGCTTAATGTCTCGCACCTCCTGACTGTGGAACTCCCTTCCCTTTTCCTGTTTCCCTGTGAGCTATAAGCTCCAGCTATTCAAGTGTAATGTCAATCGACATCTCCAGTTGCCTTGATCTATCCACTACCCTCATCCTTTCTTCTATCACTCCTATCTGATCTTGCTCTAAATTTTCTGTAACCACTTGGGTCCTAGTGTCTTCCCGCCTTGCTTGGTGTGAAATGCTTAAAAAAAAAAAATATCAACCTAAATGGGTTATTTAATACCGACAATATTTTTAGGATACATTCGTATGAACAAAGTATGTATACTTTGGTTTAGATTAGTTTTGTTTATTTTGTTTTACGGCATATAAAAACCAATGGGTTATTTAATGCTGACAACATTTCTATGATAGATTCGTATGAATAGAATATGTATCATTTTGTTTAGATTGGTTTGGTTTATTTTGTTTTACGGCATACCAACCTCAATGGGTTATTTAATGCCGACAACATTTTATTATAGATTTGTATGAATAGAATAAGTATTCTTTGGTTTAGATTGGTTTGGCTTATTTTGTTATACGGCATACCAACCTCAATGGGTTATTTAATGTCGACAACATTTTTAGTATAGATTCGTATGAATAGGGTATGTCTGCTTTGGTTTAGATTGGTTTGGTTTATTTTGTTTTACGGCATATCAACCTCAATGGGTTATTTAATGTTGACAATTTTTTTTTTATTGCTGGTAATATTTTGTTTTGTCAAAAATCTATTTCTGGTAATATATTTCCTTCAAAATTGTTTTGTTGGGAATAATTTTTTTCAAAAATGTATTGCTGGTAATATTTAGCTATTTGCCCGTAGCTGGGACGCTAACGGGTGCTACCACCCCGGGTTAGGGTGGACCTGGGAACACCAGCAATTAAGAGGTGGTTCCACGCTCATCAAAACTTCATGATCAGAGGCCTTGCTGCTGGACGTACTTTAACGTCTTACCCAGGACGCAAATGTAGTTTAACGCCTTACACAGGACGCGGATGTATTTTAACGTCTTACCCAGGACGCGGATGTAGTTTAACGTCTTACCAAGGACGCAGTGGTTGGTAGGGAAGAGAATAATTCTTTAGTGAGACCTATCTTACTAATTAACCCATAACTTGGGGATAAGAGTTGGATTCGTACGTTTCATAATGGTATTTGCGCGTAAGTGTATATAACGAAGCCAACAGGATTTGGAACTCGATTCTTCGATTAAAAATTCCGAAACATTATCCATTAAACCAGCCGCACATCACAGCCTCCATCATCTCGTATTCCCAAACGGTCAGCCATCTAGGTACTGACCAGGATCAATGTTGTTTAATTTCGGCGATTGTACGGGAATCGGTGTTTTAACGTCATATGGCCGTAAGTCCCTATAGCTGGAGGCAAGGAGAAGAGATGGATGCATATTTTACACAAGAGGATGAATACTTATTGAATTTCGCATTAAGTTAACGCATTAGACTAGACCTGAATTAAAATCGGATCACGTTAAACGTTACACCTTAGGATTTGCTCTCTGCCTAAAGAAACCTATTATTACTTTAATATTAAAAAAAAGAGATGATTTTGTTAGGTTTTAGTCTTTTCTTTTATTTCCTGAGTTCACCTTAAGCAAGGCAGTAAGTCCACTTAGCCACAAGAAGTAACAGACCATGGAAGAATTAGAAAGCAGAAACATTACTAAGAAATGAGACGAAAAGAAGAGGAATCAGGAGGACAGTAGATAGCGATTGACATTTCGCTTAAAGTTCAAAAACTGTGGATACCATAGCGAAGACTCCATCTAGACAATTGCCATGAAAATATTTGTAGAAAAGGCATAGGGTGGCAACTATACGGCAGTGAGAAAGGCAATGAAGACGAGACGACAGCGGAAGCAAGTGACATTTGAACATTATTAAGGAATGAAACCCGAAAAAGAGTAATCAGGAAGATAGTAGTTAACGATTTTCATATGTTTGAAGGTTAAAGTTGGCTGGGTAAAATTTTGTTGAAAAGCATGGACGGCGAGAAAATAAAGTGTTAGCAGAAAATTTACTATTAAACATCTCCAACTCAACTGTAAATTTATTAGAACTTGCCGCCTGTCTAGTACTGCGCTTAAATTCAAGTAGCGTAGATACCACAGCGAAGATACCATCCAAACAATTGCCATGAAAATATTTGTAGAAAAGGCATAGTGAGTCAACTTTACGGCGGTAGGAAAGTGACTGAACCCGAGCCGACGGATGTTACCGGAAGCAAGAGGCTGCTGAATTTCTTGAGGTGCATAGGAAAGAAAGCTAGGAGAATCTGAAACTCGCAAGACATAATAAAACCAAGAGCGTAGCATTGAGTAACATATCTAACGAGATTGTGTCAATGGATGACAGAGCTCTAGGTGGAAAAGCTTTTAATAAAACAAACAATAATATGCATTAATACAATTAAAACGAAATTAACGGATTTTCTATTAGTCCGCTCAAAATTTTTATCTCCAAAATTCGATTAGTGCATACATAATACTCGATTAGTGCAGAAAAAAAAATCTTCAGTTTAACCATTGTAATTGAACAATATTTTTTGTTATATTTACCGATGTACACATGGGGCGCACTAATCGAGGGATTCCTGTTGTTACAAATTTAAGGAATTTATGAACTGTCGTAATCGCCCATTTTCTAAAGAGATATGAAAGATGAAAGAAAAAGTAATCAATATTCAGTTCCATGGAGTAGGACTTGTTATTCTAGGACTTAAGATACCAATTGCACTCAAAGTGTCACTACATTTGCCCCGGTAGGAAAACATGATTAAAATAAAAGGAAAGTGACGGAGATGTTACGAAAGAGAAAATTTTGTGACTGTATTTAACAGAGAAAATACACAAAACCCATGTGAAATAGATCGATTGTTATTGTCTGTATTTTTTGCTTTCAAATTAAAAAGATATTGCGCCCCACACATAATAATGAAGGAGGTTGTTGTCTGGGGAGTTAGGTAGCCAGATGTAAGAGTTATGGGATAGCAGCAATTGTCTGAGAGCAATGACTGGGTTCTCCTGTTTGTGTGGCATAGAGCACAGTCCTGTTGCCAGGCATAGTGTCTTCTAGCAGCCACACTCTTCCCCCGGGGCAGCACTTTCCCTAAAATAAAATCGCGATTGGCTTCATCTGCGGCCTCCAGACGACTTCGGAACCTCCTGCAACTATTCTGGACTGTCTCCTCCTTAATCAGCATTAGACATATCCAACTCTTTCCGAATTTTCTTCATTTTCATCTTTTGCTAGTCGATTGGTTTGGTTGATTTTGTTTAGCGGCATATCAACTTTTATGGGTTATTTAATGCCGTAATCTAATTATTTTGAACACAGTTCTATGGCACCCATTAAAACTGTTTTGGATATAACTGTATGCCTTCAACTGTTGATAAAATGTATTGTTGTTTATTTTACAATAAATATGAATTGCTGTTAATTTCACTATGATAAATTATTTTTATAATTTCGAAGTGCTTTTTTTGTGGGGGGGAGTTCATTATTTTCCCATCATTTGGGCCCTAACATGTGCTACCATCGCGGATCAGTGTAAACCGGGAACAACAGCAATTAAGAGGTGGTTCCACGCTCCTCAAAATTTCTCGATCAAAGGCCGTGCTACCGGATGTAGTTAATCGTCAAATACTGATGAAGACAGTCTTATCGTAGAAGTCCTTAGGACATATATTTAGTCGAATATGTTTTTTTTTCTCTCTCATGTAAGAAGTGTTAGACAAATCGTAAATGTTTACCGATATTTTTTTCCTGAAGTTTTCATGGACACCAGTAGACTAGACCTGTCATAAATGCTTCTAAACCACGTACTGAAGCTAACTAAATTAACCAGGAAAATGGTAATCGTCAAAGAAACCCGCTGCATGGTGCAACTGTTTGTTTCGGAAGTTTCTATTTAACTAATATATTCGTCATCCCAGAACTTATATTCTGGATTTTCTTTTGATTATTACTTTTAGACCTCTGGGCCGTTTGACCTTCCGAGGTATTGAGACAATGGTTGGTTGATTTTGTTTAGCGGCTTATTAACCTTTATGGTTATTTAATACCGAAATCTAAATAATTTGAACTCAATTATACGGTTTCAACTAAATATATTTGGAACGCAGTTGTATGCATTCAATTACAGATAAAATGTATTGCATTTCATTTTCCTTAAAATGAATATTGGCCATTTAACTACAAAGATTCATTGTTAGTCCTTTTACTATAAATATGCTTTGTTGGTCTTTTAGATATAAAAAATGTAATGCTGGTATTTTACTAAAAAAATGCATTGGTATACTTTAATGATGTTTTGTTTATGTTGAAAAGGGCGCTATTCAAGAACCAGTCAAAATTATTTCCACATGAGTAATTACAATCCCAAAAATCATGCAAAAGTAATTTATTTCTGACGTCAATCTTGATAGCGAGTCAGGAGGAGAAATTATGGTACCTCAAATAGTTATTAGGATTATCTGTGTCAGAAGGAGGAGTTATGGTACTTCAAATCACTATTAGGATTAGCCCATGTCAAAAGTAAAAGTTATGGTATCTCAAATAATTATTAGAATTAGCTGTGTCAGGGGAAGAAGTTATGGTACCTCAAATCATTATTAGCATGAGATATGTCTAGAGGATAAGTTATGTCACTTCAGATAATTATTAGGATGAGCTGTGTCAGGTGAATACATTATGGTACCGCAAATAATTATTAGGGTGAGCTGTGTCAGCGGGATCAGTTACGGTACTTCAAATAATTATTAGGATTAGCTGTGTCAGGAGTAGTTAATGTACATCAAATAATTATTAGGATTATCTGTGTCAGAAGGAGATTTTATGGTACGTCAAATCATTATTAGGATTGGCTGTGTCAGAAGGATAAGTTATGGTACCTCAAATCATTATTAGGATTAGCCCATGTAAAAAGGAAAAGTTATGGTATCTCAAATAATTATTAGGGTTAGCTGTGTCAGGAGAAGTAGTTATGGTAACTCAAATCATTATTAGAATGAGCTGTGTAAGGAGGATAAGCTATGGTACTTCAAATAATTATTAGGATGTGCTCTGTCAGGAGGATAAGCTATGGTACTTCAAATAATTATTAGGATGTGCTGTGTCAGGAGGATAAATTATGGTACCTCAAATAATTGTTAGGATGAGCTGTGTCGGGTGGATAAGTTATGATACTTCAAATAATTGTTAGGGTGAGCTGTGTCAGCAGGAGAAATTATAGTACTTCAAATAATTATTAGGATTAGCTGTGTCAGAAGGAGATATTTTGGTACTTCAAATCATTATTAGGATTAGCTGTGTCAGAAGGATAAGTTATGGTACCTCAAATAATTATTAAGATGAGCTGTGTCAGGGGGATCAGTTACGGTACTTCAAATTTTTATTAGGATTGCCTGTGTCAGGATGAGAAGTTAATGAACATCCAATTATTATTAGGATTAGCTGTGTCAGGAGGATAAGTTATGGTACTTCAAATAATTATTAGGGTGAGCTTTGTCCGGAGAATAAGTTATGGTACCTCAAATAATTATTAGGATGAGCTGTGTCAGGTGGATAAGTTATGGTACCTCAAATAATTATTAGGATCAGCTGTGTCTGAAGGAGATTTTTTGATACTTCAAATCATTATTAGGATTAGCTGTGTCAGAAGAATAAGTTATGGTACCTCAAATTATTATTAGGATTAGCTGTGTCAGAAGAAGTTATGGTACCTCAAATAATTATTAGGATTTAAACCGAAATCGTTATTTCATGACGGAATACTCAGTTTGGCTGAATGTTTTCTAATTTCATATACCGCTTATAAATATCGTGATAATTTTATAATAACATTCTGAAATAAGAGCTAAAACAATTTTTTGACAATGATCTGTGGTTAATTACTTTACTGCGGTCCATTCGATACGCAATTGCGTTGAAGTATTGATAAATGAAGATTTCTTAGTTTGGATACGATCTACGAGATTCTTCGAATATATATTGAAGATTTTGCAATTACTTGTAATTCCAGATGGTAATGACCTTTTTTACGATCTTCTTTGGTCAATGAATTTCTTTGCATACTGCAGAGGACGTCACGTTTGGATTAGCTGGCTAATCTTCTTTTTTTCTTCTTCAAGATTCGAGATAATGGTCATCCATCATTACGAAGACGAATTCTTACAAGAGTCAAGATAAGAATAAAAAAACTCATAAAAAAGATAATGTAATCAGAAATGAATAATGAAGGGAAAACAAGCAACAATATTTGTGGGGTCGGTTGATTACCCGTTGGTTGTTACGCGTAAATGCTCGACAGAGCCCACAGCGTGTAATCAAGATCATATCAGCTGCATATGGCCTGTCAATCAAATCGGGATGAATTCCGAGCAAAACTGGAACTTCGTGCCGAAAAAAAAAATATATATATGGAGTTTAAATTTACGTTTTTTTTTTCCTGGACAACGCTATTATTTAAACTACGTCAGCTCCTCGGCAATGTTTATTGTTTTGAAAAGCGATTATTAGAAATGAAATAAAACCTAAACAGATGATTAAAAAGAATTTATACATGTATTTGTTCTTGAGAATTTTCAACATATATATATATATATATATATATATATATATATATATATATATATATATATATATATATATATATATATATATATATATATATTAAACAGTATTTATTAATTAAAGTGTTTATTTAAATAATAACTTTATATTTGTTTCTTCAAGTCTCATGTGTGTTACACGCTGAGGCGATCACGTATCTTTTGGTACATGACTGATGAGGCAGATTTTTTCATGCAATAGGTTGCCATTACTTTCTGCGGTAGACCAGTTGCCATCCAAAGCTATAGAACCCAGTCTGTCGTGCTATTTATCCATAGATTTGGGAGAAGAAGAGGATTCATCCCTTTCCCAAGTGTATTAGCACATAAGTGAATATCAGTCAGTTATGTGCCATGTACGATACACGCTTAGGCGATCATGGATATTTCGATACATGACTGACGAAGCAGATTTTTTCCGCAGTAGTTTGCCATTTCTTTCTGTGGTAGAACAGTTGCCATCCAAAGCTATAGAACCCAGTCTGTCGTGCTATTTACCCATAGCTGGGGGGAGAGAGGATTCATACCTTTCCTAAGTGTATAAGCACGTAAGTGAATATCAGGCATTTATGTGCCATGCGAGATACACGCTTAGGCGATCATATATCTCTTGATACCTGTCTGATCAGGCAGATTTTTCCCGCAGTAGGTCTCCATTTCTTTCTGCGGTAGACCAGATGCCCTCCAGTCTGTCCGGCTATTTACCCATAAATTGGGTGGGGGAGAAGAAGAGGATTCATACCTTTCCGAAGCGTATTAGCATGTAAGTGTATATAATAGATTCGGTTGGAATTCGAACTCGGCACTCCGATTCCTCAATCCGTGCCTCCTCGAATCATTTTTATATTTACTTCACTAATACAAATTTACTAAAACTAATGCAATGGAATATTTATCATGTACCAATTATAAATAAATCAATATAAAAAAAAATATATTATTATATGAACATTTACTAAATTATTAAAACATGTGAACCAACTATCCGTCCTGGGCGTGTCGATAAACTACATCTGCGTCCTGTGTAAGACGATAAACTACATCCTCGCCCTGAGTAAGACGATGAACCACATCCTCGTCCTGGTTATGACGATAAACTACATCCGCATCCTGGATAAGACGATGAACTACATCCGCGTCCTACAGCAAGGCCTGTGATCAGGAGATTTTTTAGGAGAGTGGACCTATCTCTTAATTGCTGATTTCCCCAGCCCCCCCCCCAAAACGGGGTGTTAGTTACCTGTTACCAGCTATGGGCAAATATTTGACCTCCAAACTGGGCTCAAACAATGAAATTATAAAAATAGGTTTTAATACGGGCAATATATTTTTGTAAAAGATTATTACCAGAAATTAATTTTTGAAGAAAAAATATTACCAGCAATAAAAATCTTGTTTGATTTAAATAAGCCATTGCCTGTTGATATGCCGTAAAACAAACCAAAGCAGATATGAATCAACTACAATAAAATCCTTATAATTTACAATTTTATAAAGTTAGAATTAACTGGAATCTAGCCGATATCTTAGCAGCCATTCCAATGATAAATATTATAAAAAAATAGTGTTTATTTGTTTTGTTGTCAAATTCATTTTCATCATAAGTTTAATGTTTATTACAATTCTGATCATCACTTTTTCAAACAATAAACGTCCTGGGTATGACGATAAACTACATCCGCGTCCTGGGTATGGCGATAAACTACATCCAACAGCAAGGCCTCAAATAATGTTTTCGGAAAAATAATGTTGCCAGCTATACGTTTTTGAAACAATAATTTTGCCAGCTATAAGTTCTTGAAACAATGTTGCCAGCTATACGTTTTTTGTAAAAAATAATGTTGCCAGCTATACGTTTTTTGGTAAAAAAAATAATGTTGCCAGCTATACGTTTTTTGGTAAAAAATAATGTTGCCAGTTATACGTTTTTTGGTAAAAAATAATGTTGCCAGCTATAAATTTTTATAAAAAATAATGTTGCCAGCTATACGTTTTTGGAACCATAATGTTGCCAGCTATATGTTTTTGAAACAATAATGTTGCCAGCTATATGTTTTTGAAACAATAATGTTGCCAGCTATACGTTTTTTATTCCATACAAAATAGGCATTTAAAATTCATATAAACTGGATTTGGCATTAAATAACCCACATTGGTTGATATGGCATAAAACCCAAACAAACAAACAAACAAACAAAAAATCAAACAATAAACTCAGGAGTGACGGTAGTTAAAACAATAGCGGTGTCAAGAGAAAAGCCGTTATTTTGACAAACTGTGTTTGTATTTTTTCGCGGGTACGTAGCTCAGATTTTCCGAGTTCCGGTGTAACGGTGTATTCTTTAATTTTTAAACTACTGTCTTCGGTCTCGTCGTTTGCGTTATAGTCAATTTCATGTTCCGTTTCATGCAAACAGCTTCGATTTTTCTCACTACAGTTTTAGGTTAAAGAGCCTGGTAATGAGGGCTCTACAGCCATGGAGAGTAAGCACGACTCCAAATTCGTTGCAATGATGATGGAAAAAAAAACACTGTATTTTTTTCTTATGAAGACCTGGCAATACACAGATAAGAAAGAAAAGGAACTTGTGAAGAAGTATGTCGACTTATTATCCGGAAGTAACAAAACAATGACGATTAGAACATCCACATAAAAGAAGTTATCGTTTATTTCTCTTGCAAATAAAAAAGGTGGAAGATATTTCTTTGGAAATATAATCAACATAACATTTTTAATATATCTATATCTGTGTCGTGGCCGGATATTTGGGCGACAGAATATTTTGCCGAGAGGCATTTGGAAGAGAGACATCTGGCCAAAGGGATATTTGGCCAAACAGATCGACGGACATTTCACCGAAAAAGTACAAGTAAAAACTAGTATGAAGCAATACTTTAAGTACATTAATTAGCAGTATATGAGGTAGAATAGCATTATAATTTTCACTGAATTTCGAGTGATTAAGTTACTAAATCTAAATTTAGTTAAATGTTTTCTTATTTCAATATCTGTTTATTGAAATTAGTATTTTTAAAATATTTGAGTGTATTCTGATAACAAGTAGCACATAATTATTTAAATTCGTATATAACAGTAAGATAAAAGCTAGTTCATCTTTTTAAGGTAATGATCATTAATAGAGAAATTGAAAGAACTTTCATATCGTAAAGGATTTTTGCTGTACTAAAACGTACTTTTTTCTGAAAATACTTGTCATTTTACAGTAATATTTGAAGTAAAATATAATATATACAAAATAGATTTAAAAAACAAAGTCCGTAAAAAAACGAAAAATTAATACAGTAAATAGATATAAATATAGCACATTACGATAAAAAGTGTGAAATACAAGTAAGTACGCCACTACATTTTCGGCTATATGTCCATTCGGTTAAATGTCCGTCGGCCAAATGTATTATACATGCTTAATACCTTTCTCTTCTCCCCAATCAGCTATAGGTAAATAGCATGTATTATATATATATATATATATATATATATATATATATATATATATATATATATATATATATATATATATATATATATCCACAGACAAGCTGTTTAGCTGTATCACAGCCCATTAGTGTGGCTAGACGTCCAGTTGCCTGTAGCTAGGATCGAAACCTAACTAAATTGGCATTAGTCGGAGATTTTACCCTAACCCGGCAGGGAAGAAGGTGAATATTGAGCGTATTTATTTTTAGATAAACACACAGTGACCGAGAGGACTCGATTCTCTTTACGGAAGGGTCTTGCATTATATATATATATATATATATATATATATATATATATATATATATATATATATATATATATATATATATGCGAATATATATATAGTTATATATATGCGAATATATATATATATATATATATATATATATATATATATATATATATATAACGCTAATATATATATATATATATATTATGCCATTTAAATTCCGTTGCGGTCGTTTTTTTGAGGTTGGTACTGTACAACCCCCCACCCCAGAGGATCCGATTTTGAATTCGGAGTTGTCATTGTCTTTGACAAGGCTATAGAATCTGTTCTGTTCCGCTATTTACCCATAGCTGGGGGGAATTCATACGGAGATTCTCAAGAAGAGGATTCATACATTTTCTAAGGGTATTAGCACGTAAGTAAATGTAATGGATTCGACTGGAATTCGAACTCGGCAATCCGATTCCTCAGTTCGAACTTCCTTCTATTATATTATAAGTGAATGTATTGAAATTGACAGGAATATCGAACTCAGGTCTCTGAATTCTCAAGCCAGGCCGCTATCCATTACTCCACTGTGGAACCGTATTGCTTACCGAATGATTAAGTATCTGGGGTCGCTTATCGGTCTTATGTTTGAACATTTTCTCTTATTTCATCTATATTTACCTTTTCTTCAGTTCCATTCCTTTCTAAATATTTTGCTGTACTTTCTTTCTTTCTCTTTTTCTTTTTTCTTTCTTTCTCTCTTTTTTTCTTTCTTTCTTCTCTGAATAATATTTCATCCCATTTTCCATTATTTTTTTATATAAGTAAATTCATATTTAATATGCATGCAACAGTTATATACTGTAAGTAACAGCATAAATATATATGCGAGAATAAAGATGATATCTTAGTTGTCAACACCTCTGGAATTTCCACGGACCCAGCTCGTCTGAATAATTCTTGAAACAATGAAGATTTCTTCAAATGCGAGTTCCGCATATATTTCTGCGAGCGCTTTCGCTGATCATTATTTATCAAATATCTACATAAATATTTACTATCTTGCTACCTGAAATGGGAGAATGGATAGTTTAATCTATTTTTTCTTCTAACAGAAATGAAGCCTAGAAATATACACATCAGATACACACATACACACACACATATACATAAATATATATGCATATACATATATATATAAAATTATAATATATATATATATATATATATATATATATATATATATATATATATATATATATATATATATATATATAAATCAACAGTGCAAAATATACGCGCGAAGAATTCTGATTTAAAATATGCAAATTTGGTAGGTTATATTCATTTTGAATCCGGACGAAACAAAAGAGACAAGAAAATATTCTTCAAAGATACCATTTAGGTTTCAGAAATATCGAATTTCTTGATGCGCTGGACGATATTCTATGCTTGTTTGTTTCTTTTGTTTTGAAATATAACTTACACTTCTTTGTTTCCGGTTCAAGAAAAGTTCGTAGGCATTCGGGAATAAATACAGAGTTCACAATAAATCGATAGGTCGGTTAAGAGATAAAGAGTCAATAATATGTTAGCAGAAAAGAAGAGATGTCCCATATTGTGTAGCTATAGAAGACATTTTCAGGGATTCGAATGTAGGAAGTATCGATAGATAAAATGTGATACTCAATAATAATACACAGACAAACACACACGCATATAAATAAATATATACAATTGTATATCTATCTCTCTCTCTCTCTCTCTCTCTATATATATATATATATATATATATATATATATATAGATAGATAGATAGATAGATAGATAGATAGATAGATAGAAATACAGAGAAATATACACAAATTAAAAGTAGACATATATAACACCAGAAAACCGAAGTTTTTCAGTCATGACCTATCTGATATCTACATCAAAGTCCAGCTGGTCAAAGGCACAGCAAATGATGCTCTCCAAGCAGATTTACAGACCACTCATGGAGATGTATTGGACAGGTCCATTCTAGCAAAATGGACCAACCTAACTAGTGTATTATGCACTCTCCTATAAAATGAAGTGAAATCAGCTGGCTTGCTTTACTAGGAAACCGAAGTAGGTGCCCCAAGGCGTGTAATGGTTAGCAAGCTCGTCTCGCTAGATCAATTACGACTGAGTTCGACCCTCACTGGGTGCCCCATTCTTTGGGCCTTGTGCCACATCTAAGCTACGTTTGGAAAATCACTATATCTTCGCAACTCGGCGTGGTGTAATGGTTAGCAAGCTTGTCTTGTTAGGTCATTTACTACTGAAAAGTGGGTTCGATCGTCACTGGATGCCCTATGCTTTCGGGCTTGTGCCACATTGTGCTACGCTTGGAAAATCTTTATTTGGGCACCTCGAGGCGGTGTAATGGTTATCAAGCTTGTCTCGCTAGAACAATTACGACTGAGTAGTGAGTTCGATCCTCAATGGGTGCCCCAAACATTCGGCTTTGTGCTACATCTGAGCTACGCTTGGAAAATCACTATACTTGGCACCTCGGCCTGGTGTAATTGTTAGCAAGCTTGTCTTGCTAGATCAGTTACAACTGAAAATTGAGTTCGATCCTCACTAGATGCCCCATAGTTTCGGCCTTGTGCCACATCTAAGCTATGCTTGGAAAATGAAAAATTATTACAAACCAAATCCTTGCATTTACAAATTGCTTTGATTATGTTTTCCAGGCGATCAAACGAGGAGACTAATATATGTTTCCTGTTGGCTTCTCTCTGTCTCAATCCTTCATACATACATATATCTTTTTTCTTAGTATTTTAAACTTTTACATGTGTAGCACCGTAAAATATGCTGTATATCGCTAAAAAACAGAATATATTAGCGGCCTTTAGACAAGACTCTGAAATCGCACTGGGCACTTTGGTCATCTTTGCCCAAGCAGTAGTTCACTCCACTGATAAATATCTGGAAGCTGATACCCAACATTTTGAGCATATCATGTGATTGTAGTGTCCAAATATAGTATGTATAAATCTCGTAATGTCTAAACAAGTTTAGCATTACAATATCTATACAAGCATTTCTGAATTGTGTACAACTTTTGCAGACGGACTCGGTATATATATATATATATATATATATATATATATATATATATATATATATATATATATATATATATATATATATATATATATATTGGTACTCGCTTGGAAAAACCTTAGGTATTTCGGCTTGTAGGTGAACAAACCAGTACCCAAGGAAACAGAAGAAGGCAGGCATGTTGGCAGGTAAGTCACTTGACTTCTACAGGATGCATATTAAAAAACCTTTTAATCACCCTCCTCCTTCTTTTTCCTCTTTTCTATCGCACACAACGTGCGTTTGTTTTTTTATTTTTTTAGAAAATGATATAGAGACCATTAGCTTGCATTTTTTCTTTCTTTTATAAAGCGTTGAGTGAGAGGTCAATTGATAAAAATCGGCTGAGGATACCGTAAGGGTGATACAAATGTAGGAGATTCACATAATGTCCAGATTTATAAAGTTAACATCTCTACATGGTGTATTTATTTTTAACTTTTTGGCTTCACACGTATTTTGAGCACATTTTAATAATACTGTTTCCTGGTCTGATTCAACTGTAACCATTAACCCTTTATATATATATATATATGTATATATATATATATATATATATATATATATATATATATATATATATATATATATATATATAGATAGATAGATAGATATATATATATAGATAGATAGATAGATATATAGACAGATAGATAGATTGATAATATTTGTGGTTAATATACACATATATACATATATGCACACAAACACACAAATATACAAATATATATACAAATGTGCATACACACACACGCACACACACACATATATAAATACATATATATATATAAATATATATATATATATATATAAATACATATATATATATATGTCGTTCTTTATTCATATATATATATATATATATATATATATATATATATGTATATATATATATATGTGTGTGTGTGTGTGAGTGTATATATATATATATATATGTATGTGTGTGTGTATGCGTGATCATTTTATCTTATATGCTATATATATATATATATATATATATATATATATATATATATATATATATCACCACAAAAAAAAAAGAAATCTTTAACAAAAATTGACATAATTTATTATCTAATAAGCGGAAGTTAGTACATCAAATTTTTAATACTTTTTTGAATTTTATTTATCTAAACAATTTCAGTATGGTAAAAATAATATATTATATACATTAAATAGCAGGGAGTTTTGAATTTTCTGGTCTTGTAAATATTTTGTAATATTTATTAGTCATCTATGTTGGCTTGGACAAATATAGATAGATAGATAGATAGATAGATAGATAGATAGATAGATAGATAGATAGGGATGAAAAGTTAGACATAGATAAATATATATCAGTATATATATATCAGTATATATATATACATATAGTGATGAAGAATTATATATAAATAAAATATATCATATATATATATATATTGAGATAGATAGATAGATAGATAGATAGATAGATATGAACTGACCTAAGATAGATAGATATGAATCGATCTGAGTTAGAAACTGAACAAACTGTGATAGATATATAGATACATAATGAACACAGATAGATAGATAGATAGATATGAAAAGTTAGACAAAGATAAAATATATCAGTATATATATATATATATATATATATATATATATATACATATGTTTATATATATTGATGAAAAATTAGATATAAATAAATTATATCCATATATATATATATATATATATATATATATATATATATATATATATATATATATATATATATATATATATATAATGAACACGGGTAAATAGATAGACAGACAGATAGATAGATAGATAGAAAATAGATAGATAGATTTAAAAATTTAAAAGAAAAAAAGGAAAGAAAACGTCAATGAAGGGAGAAAATAAAGCAGCATGTAAAAAAAGGAAAACATAACGGAAAAATTTCTGATAGTATGTGAGAATTTGAAATATACTATAAATGCAAAACAGCGAAAAAGTTACAAACCTGCAAAATGTTAGAGACGGACCAAAATAAAATAAAATATTATATAAAAACAAAAAATAAACATATAGAAGTATTTTTTAGGAGTACAAAAAAAGAACAAACATCCAAATAAAAATTTTAAGACGGATTTAAAATAAAAAAAAAAGTCGAGAGTCAAAAAAAGCGATTCAAAATGGCGATGTAGAAGAAAAGAATCCGAAATAAGACAAAAATAATCAAAAAATATGTAAAGCCGATTCAAGTCGTCTGCTTTCTATTTATTAACTTTAACATACATTTTTTTCGTCTATCAATTTTTTTTTTTTTCTTTACGTTTCTCATGAGATTTATCTTGTAGTTTTTGATATTTTGGTCATTAGTTTGCCCTTTTCTTTCTGTAAATGACAGTTCCACAAAGACGGAAGTGAATTCATTAATACTTTCAGTTATTTATTTATTTTTAAAACGATTTCTTGCGCCCTATACATCAATTGTTGAAAGTGGCCAACACACACACATACTCGTGCGAGCGCGATACATATATACACATACACATGTATGTATATATATATATATATATATATATATATATATATATATATATATATATATATATATATATATATATATATATATATATATACAGAGATATACACACGCATAAGCATATATATGAATAGATTTATTTTCTGAAAGGATACAAGTTTCAGAAACTCGCCGATCACACACGCATGAACACACATGAACTCTTCATGTATATGCTTATATATATATATATATATATATATATATATATATATATATATATATATATGTAAAAGTAAATATTCTACCGAAAATACAAGGAACATATCCACACCCACACACATGCACCCCCATATATATATATATATATATATATATATATATATATATATATATATATATATGTATATATATATGTACATAAATATGTATACGTGTGCGTTTTCGTGTGTGTGTGCTTGCGTGTGTCCTTGCGTGTGCGTGCGTGTGTGTGTACATATGTCGCTTGTATTTTAGGTAGATTATTTTCTTGTATACGAGAAAGAATTATAGTAAAATGGGAAAAAATATAAAATCTCCTTCTTAAAGTATTATTCTTGGACCTCAACTACACATAGATACATATATTTATTTTAAATTATATCTATTGCGTTTCCGAGCATCCGTACTGAAGAAAGCATCTTAATAAAAATCATCTCTCCAACATGATTCGAACCTGCTCTCCATTTTGCAGAAAGAACACCTCTCTACCAATGGCGACATTAGTCCGAATTTTGCTAGAGTATAAATTCTCATCATTAGGGTTTCACGGGTACGTAGGCCAGAAGGCTATATTTATTTTGTCACATAAACGTCTACTCAAATACTTGTATACACTATACATAAGTTTTGAAATAAGAAAATATGTCAGATTAAAAAAATGATATCCATTAATTATTTAAGCGAAACACGCACACAGACACACACATACATACACACACACACACACATATATATATATATATATATATATATATATATTTATCCAGGGTGGCGCTGTTGACAGGAATTTCAAATAAGAACATCTACTGAACATACTTTAGTATGTTAATTTATTTATCATATATATATATATATATATATATATATATATATATATATATATATATATATATATATATATATATATGTGTGTGTGTGTGTGTGTGTGTCTATGTATGTGTGTGTGTCAGTTTTAAAGAAGTTCTAAAGTCTAATGTCACAGCTTTCAATGTGCTTTATACTAACTTCGAGCCTGTTCAAATCAACTGCAGATATTTTCCCAGATTAGTATCTTAAATTTCAAAATCAGTCATATTGACTTCCTAGGAGACGTAAGACAACGGCGAAAAGTGTCTGCTGTTGCATAAAATGTTTATTTGTGTGCAAGGCACGAGTGGGAATGAAGTGTCACATACGACGAAAACTGAATATGGTTGTCGTATCCCTATACGTCAATATATATATATATATATATATATATATATATATATATATATATATATATATATATATATATATATTAGGTTGGTGCAAAAATAATGTCGTTTTCTCACATATGTTACCATGTGAGAAAACAACATTATCTTTGCACCAACCTAATATATATATATATATATATATATATATATATATATATATATAATGCATTATACTATTCGTTATGTGAATATTCATTTTACAGTATTTAATATACATATTTTTATAGTCTTATAAATTATCTTATTGTTTATAAATTTGCTTATCTTTAGTCGTGGTATACAAAGGTTTTTCTATTTTATTTTAAATAATTTTATTTCGAAAGTGTAAGTTCTCCCTAAGTGTCATGTATATTAAGAACATTTAATTACGTATTGTATTTGCTAAATTAATTGTATAGTAGCATGAAATAATCTAACATTTTTATAATTAAGCGGAACATTCATTTTTCTGTTGTTGTTTTTACGAAAGTGGTCATAATTTTCGTAATTAGAGGTAAGCATTTTTGTATTGTTTATTTTGTTGATACTTGATTAGTGGCTTATCGCGGATTACTTTATCTCTTATTATTTATATTCAAATATTCTTTTAACAACACTTGGTATGGATTTTATTCCTATACAAACGCTTTCTTATTTATTAATTGCTAAGTAACGTAATTTCAATTTTGCTGAAAACGCATTACCAGTTATAACGTTACTTTGTTTTGTTTTTAATACTGGTCAGTTTTTATTATTATTTATCTTTCTAATATCTTAAAGAAAAGCAATAATAATAATAATAATAATAATAATAATAATAATAATAATAATAATAATAATAATAATAAAATGTACTCTTATACTTTTGTTGTGGTAGGATCCACCTAATTTGCATAGTGGAGTACCGACCATATAAATATGGTTGGTACCGGGAAGAGAGGAGAGGAATCGAGAGATCCAACAAGAGACTCTGCCCGACTGCGACTCAGTCAACACATTCTCCAGGAACAGTCTTCCCAGACTATATGTAAATATTGTGTACACTTTCTTGTTTCAATACATTTTGTTCTAAGTACATTTTGTGTTGCATTATTATTCCATGCATTAGTCAAATTTCAACAACTTTATAATAATTTATACTTTAGTATATATAGCAATATTTATTACACATTGATGACGATCTGTTTATCCCGACACCCAGTGTAAAAAAATATGT
>OZ010603.1:35681117-35706117 GCA_963932145.1 Acanthosepion lycidas
TATATATATATATATATATATATATATATATATATATATATATATATATATGTATGTAGGAACGTGAACCACAACCGAGAGGCGACAGGCTGTTTCATGCTAGACGCAATCGTCAAACTTGACGTTCTTAAGTGCAGTTGTATATATATATATATATATATATATATATATATATATATATATATATATATATATATATATATATATATATATATAGGGAGAGAAAGAGAGGAATTAATGCGTTTTCGTCTGGAACGATAATATTTTTTTCTAATATATAATGATAATCGATTTTTATATAAATGGCACTCATTTAGTTTCGGTAAAACATTCTTCTGTTTAACCATATTTGAGGAAATTTTTTTTTTTAAATGCTTTTCGGTTATTTCAAAAAATTCTGTTTAAAAGTAATATATGGTAAGTAATTTGTTCACCAATACGCTAAGTAAGTAATTACAATAAAAATGGAATGTTGAAATAGATAAATTTTATATTCGGTTGGTGCAAAAATAATGACGTAATAAAGTCGTTTTTTGACGTATTTTTTAACGTCAAAAAACGACATTATCACGTCATTATTTTTACACCAACCTAATAATAAAAGCCAATAATAAAATAATTCAAAAATATTTAAATATTGTCTCCATTAAAATTTGGGGAAATTCTTTAGAATCCCCTCAAATTAAATATTTCATCTTTTGTTAAAACATAATGTAGATTCAATTAGTAAACAGAAATTTACATTTATTATGTATTATCGAAATGTAAATTATACATGCATTTACAATAAAAAGAATATAAATAAAATTTTCAGGTTAAAATATGAATGATTATGATATTCGTGGAGAATATCCCAAAATAGAAAATATGTACTTTATTTTAATTAAAAAGTACGCAAATTAGAGATCAATTACGAATGAGACTATAATTTGAGGTACAAATTACATCATTTCATATGAGCTATTATATTGGATTAATGCGTTTTCGATTAATATACTCATTCCTTGCATTAATCGACGGATTATTGCATATATATATATATATATATATATATATATATATATATATATATATATATATATATATATTTATTAAAGACATTTTTTTTATGTTTAACGTTCTTTTTATAGATACAAGTATTTAAGTAAATGCTCTGATTATAATAAACAGTATTAAATAACATGTCCGAGAAATTTTCATAGAAAATATTCGTCCTTTGACAGGATTCGAACCTGCATCCTATACGGAACCGCCATTTACACGGGCGTGCCTAACCGATTCGGCCACAAAGGATCGTTCGGTTGGCTAGGTCGAATTTACTGCTTATAAACTTCAATCTTCCATGAATCTCGTACATTCATAACTGCTCATGACGTATCAAATGTAAACAAATGACGTCATAAATAAAAAATTGAGAAAGTCCGACAATTTATTTATTAAGTAAATGCTCTGTTTATACTAAACAGCATTAAATAACATTTACTGGCCTGAATGTCCGAGAAATTTTCATAGATTGAAGTTTATAAGCAGTAAATTCGACCTTGCCAACCGAACGATCCTTTGTGGCCGAATCGGTTAGGCACGCCCGGCTAAATGGCGGTTCCGTATAGGATGCAGGTTCGAATCCTGTCAAAGGACGAGTATTTTCTATGAGTATTTCACGGACATTCAGGCCGGTAAATGTTATTTAATACGGTTTAATATAAACAGAGCATTTACTTAAATACTTGTATCTATAAAAAGAACGTTAAACATAAAAAATGTCTTTAATAAATAAATTGTCGGACTTTGTCCATTTCTTGATATATATATATATATATATGTAAAGCAAAGTTATTTTAGCGTATACATTTTATATGAAATACCTGGCGTATTTTTTTACGTCTATCAGTCCTGGGTATACTACAAGTCTCAGTAATGAAAAATGTGTTCACAAGCAGAGAATGAAACTGTATCCTCCTGTGTAGGAGAACCCACTGTTTGCTCTAGTGTCTTTTGCCACTCGGCGACATGGAAGTTTAGAGCAATTTTTATAACTATTTGTATATATATACATGAAACACACACGCCCACACACACATATATATATATATATATATATATATATATATATATGTTCAAGTTAATATATATATATATATATATATATATATATATATATATATATATATATGAATAAAAATGACAGTAGGAAAACTAGTAATTGCTGACGCGTTTCGTCCACTGTGGACTTTATCAAAGCAAAATACGAAATATCGCAGCAATTACCAGTTTTCCTATTGTCATTTTTATTCATAAATATTGCATTCTCTACTGGTTAAATCGGAGAAATTTTCATATATCTATATATATATATATATATATATATATATATATATATATATATATGTATACATATATAAGATGTGCTACCGTTCAGAAATAAAAAGTATATTTATTATAAGTATAAATGTTACCTCTGTTATTACACATTGAGGACAGTTTTATCACTTACTACCTGTTATTCTCTCTCTCTAACTCTCTATCTATCTATCTATCTATCTATCTATCTATATATATATATATATATATATATATATATATGTATCAAATGTTACATTCGCACATACATTTTTCTACACGTATGCAATTTGAGACGCAGTGTACGTGTGACTGACTACTTTTACAATATACAGTGATTAGAAACTATTTTCAAAACAGATTTACGAAATCACCACAGTCTTTTGTGATTGCCTTCATTAAAGAGACGAAAAACCTTTTACTGTTTTTAATTTTCATATTTTGATATAAAAAATAGTTAATTTGTGGCAAATAAAGATACAAAAAACAATATTCATCTTTAAAAGAGTAAAACCAGACTAAACAATTTAAAAATCATGAAAAAGGAGTGGTTTCAAAGCACTCCAACATCTCTTGTGAAGAATTTTACTTCAAGCAAAATTCAATTTTTACTTTAATTTTTTCAGTAGGAAGAAAAAAAAAAGTATTTTAAAAAATATCCACCATTTTTTGTTATTTTTGTGTTGTTCCACTTTGATTCATTTTAAATCGAGGCTGTCTATAGATACTGGCGAGAGAGAGAAAAGAGAAAACGAAGGAGAAACGAGAGAAGGAAGAGAGCGCGTGATTCCTTAAAATGGATTCAGACATTTTAATCTTTGTCTGAGACGATAGCTTAGCCCTGACAAGATCATTTTTCCCCTTAACTTTTCGTTTTATTTTTGCTTCTTTTATATTTTAGGAAAAATTGTTTTAAGAAAGAGGAAGTTGAACGATGAACATTTTTTAATGAAATAAAAGAACATTGTTTTAAAAATATTTTGTGACATTTTCCTAAACCAAGCTAAATTTTGTATTGATTTTAACAGCATATACAGTTTAAAATTGAAGCAATATATATATATATATATATATATATATATATATATATATGAGATATTTATGCAAATGTAATATATATATATATATATATATATATATATATATATATATATATATATATATATATATATGTATGTATGTATATATAGAATGGACTCTCCCGTCGGTTTGGACGTATGAGGATCTGACAACTTATTGATTCAGTTATGCGAAGTTTGTGCGATAATCTTAAGTGGCATTTAAGACCCACTAGTGAATTACAAAGAAGGCCACATATGGAGCAAGTGTGAGGTCTCTGGTCGGGACCCGGAAATCAATGACTATACAACAGAAAGCAAAGACAATTAAACAACAACAACAACAACAACAATAATAATAATAATAATAATAATAATAATAATAATAATAATAATAATATCCAAAACAATAATATTAATAACAATGCTGATATCAGAAATCAAAGGAAATAAAAATAATAAAAATAATAATTTTAAGTTATATTTTCAGCTTAAAGATTGGCTAACAGAATTTATGCTATTATAGAACATAATTCCTAAACTGTTTTGACACTTCTTTTTCCCTATGACGAAACATGACACATAACGCAAGAACACAGGGAGAAGTGATCTTATGCCTTTCAGAAAAGTGAAAGTAAAATGCTCGCTGTTTAATCTAATATGAATCTTAATGAATATAACAATCAAAAATCCTAATTTCAAATGCTCCAATTTACTTATGATAATTTCCTCGTGACAGGCATGAAAATAACTTATCCCTGTAAACTAAAGTGGCTGTCTTCTATTTTACATCAGCTGTTTTTTTTTCATATCTTTTTAAATATAAATATCTAAACATCTCAGATGGGCTTAGGTCATATCACGTTGAAATACAGGTTTTCTTTCGTTCACTGAAGTTAAGCAACATCGAGCCTGGTCAGTACTTAGATGGGTGACCCTCTTGGAATACCAGGTGCTGTAATACGCGGGTGGTGTAATACATAACAGCTCGGAATTGGAATTCGATATATTCAGTTAGAGTAAACACCCTTGGGAAAAGTATGAATGCACCCCTTCTCCCCTATCAATGGGTTGATTAGTAGAATGTGTGTAAGTAATCTGTTATTATTTCAAGAATAAGTCTTACAATAAAAAACTTTTTCTTGCTTTAAATAACCTGTCGGGTTGTTAATATATAAAAGAGCGAACCAACAATAGTATCAAAGACGATATTAGATCGTACAAGACAGCTTTTTAGATTTGCATTCGAGGATATGGTGGGCACAGATTACTGAGCCAACAGGACATAGCCGTTAGGGTTTCACTGCTGAGGATCAAATCTACCATATGTAATTAAAACAGGGTCATACATATATGACAGTACAAAATTCTCGTTATTAATTGCACATTTACTTCCCGATTATATAGCAGGTCAGAAAAATCTTTAGGTAATAGAATTGCAGAGATTCTACCAACCCATGCCTCGGGCGTAGCAATTTAGTATTCGCCAGAAACAACGGATTCTTTTGGGAAACGGTAGCCCTGCGGCGTAACCTGGAGTGCCTCTTGGGCTCTCGAAAATGGAGACTCGAATAGGGGAAGCTGGCCATTCCCAGTCAAATCTTCCCGATGGGCATAATTACGCAATCATTGAAAAGAGAAATTGTTTATCCGGTTGTACAACATGCACTGGACTCTGCGAGTTATGATCGGAAAGTCTCCGGTCATCAGCAGCTGCTGCTATGTACGATTAATTATCAATTTAATGAAGTTCTTATGGGCGTGATCATACGTCTTGTAGCTTGACGCAGAAAATTGCCTCAACAATATAACCTGAAATCCTTTTTTTTATACAGAAATAATTTTTTTGTTTTATAATATGATCTTGTGTAAACTGTGGACCTAAAAATATATATATATATATATATATATATATTTCATTATTATGTTATGTTTTTTGTCACATGGTGTAAGTTTTTAAATACACTGGGTACATTATATGTCAAGTGAAAGCAAAGAACTCAGACCTAAAACTCTTTCCGCAAAATATTCGCAGTAATCGAAAGAGAAGATATTTGGATGTCTCCAAGTTGTTTGGTATTCCGAGCTTGTCAGGGAAGTTACTCAGTTTTAATGGGATTAAAACCAATGTGCAAATTACAACTGGAATCACTTTGATATTCCCTTCCTGTATTCAAAACAATCTTTCACCATCTTAACGTTCAATTCTGCGGAGTTTGTAATTTTCTCAGTCACTGCGATGTTATATTTTTATTCATTAACAATATACCAGTTCTTGGTGGCTTTATGGAGCAAAATAATATCCAGAAAACGAGCGTCCTGGGTATGACGATAAACTACGCCCAACAACAAGGCGTCAGATAATGTTTTCGGAAAAATGTTGCCAGCTATACGTTTTTGAAACAATAATGTTGCCAGATATACGTTTTTTGGGAAAAAATAATGTTGCAACCTATACGTTTTTGCAACAATAATGTTGCGACCTATACGTTTTTGAAACAACAATGTTGCCAGCTATACGTTTTTTGTAAAAAATAATGTTGCCAGCTATACGTTTTTCAAACAATGATGTTGCCAGGTATGCGTTTTTGAAACAATGATGTTGCCAGCTATATGTTTAATAGTACTGTATATTTAATATATGTATAGTTATATGTGTATCTATGTATATGTGTATATATATATATATATATATATATATATGTGTGTGTGTGTGCGTGTGTATATATATATATATATATATATATATATATATATACACATTTATTTGGCATTAAATGACCCACAGTGGTTGATATGCCATAAAACCCAAGCAACCAACCAATCGGAAAACTATGGTTTATCACACAAACTGAAAATCATAGAGTCAGAATATCGTGGGCATATCAAATTCTTCAATTGTTCTGCAAGACTCATATTCATACACATTTTATGGAACTTGGTATCCAAATTTTCAATGCAATAACTAATGTACATAAATTATTATTATTATTATTATTATTATTATTATTATTATTATTATTATTATTATTTGTGTATGTTATATTTCTCACTTTGTATCCTGTAGAGCCAGGTTTGAACTATGGTCATTAGTCTCTATGGAAGAATTGTCATTTAATTGATAGTACTTTTCTTAGTATATGGGATGTTCCTAGTAGGGCGAACATTTGGGCAAGTTGTATGCTGATGTTAGCTACGACACTGTTAGTAAAATTGTCCCATATTTTTCTCACGAGGCCCAGTGCTCCGATTACTATTGGTACAGTCTTAGTCTTCATTCCTCACATCCTGTTAATCTCGATCTCCAGGTCCTTGTATTTGGACAATTGTATTTGGATCATTTTCATGGAGTTTTTTTTTTCTCTCAGATGGCACTGCTATGTCAGTAAGAATACATTTCCTGAATTTCTTATCTTTTGTGGTAATACCAGGTCTGTTGGCTTTTATTTCCTTGTCAGTTTGAATTGGCATGTCCCTGAGGATAGCTATATCGTTATTTTGGGGTAAGTGTGTCTGACTGGTGCTCATACGATCTTTCAGTGGTTTCCATTTAAGCTTTCTTGCATATTTTGCAGTACACATATGTATCTACCTTGTTATATATGTGGCTATATTCTTTTTTGCCTAGTTCCGGACATCTTGAGATAATACAGTGGACAGTGTCATCATATTCTCCGCAGATCCTTGATTATGTGGCAGTGAGAGGATGTGATTGCGAGGCTTTGGTCCTAAACTGCAATAATTTGGCCTTCTGGATCAGCTTTCTACGCGGGGCTCCTCAGTCACTAATGTGTTTTCTCTTGGCCCACATATGCTTATTTTTAGCTATTTTCCATGCAACATCTTAGTTTATTTTTTGTCATTTTCAATTTGGCCAAGTTTTTCTTCTTCTTCTCCAGAGACCTTAGGTTAGAAAAGGCATAATGACATTTTCCACTGACAAAAAAAAAAAAAAAAAAAAATACGAACATAGATAAAGCCCTTCGTAAAGTGTGGGCTGTACTTGTGAGGAGAATCCTTTGTATTTCTTTGAGGCATGGGCTTCAAGGAATCCCTTCAAGTAGTCTACAGGAATCCTTTCCAACCAATCCTAGGGCTCCAACTACAAATGGGATTGTTGATGTTCCCATGTGACACATTTTTGAGATCTCCATTTCAAGGTCCTTGTACTTTGACAGCCTTCTGAATATCTTCAAAGAGACATAACAGTCTACAGGGCCTGCCATATCAATAAGGAGGCACTTTTTTGTTTGTGGTCTTTAATAAAAATGTCTGGGCGTTTGGCTTTGATTGTTATGTCAGTGTGTATTGTGTAGTCCCATAGAATTGTAACAGGCCCTATCTCTTTAACCGGGACTAGGTTGTGTTCATACCAGTTTCTTTCAGTTCCCTTCCTGTAGAAGTTGCATATTTTCCACTGCAGATATTGGTCCACTCTGTCATGCAGGCTTTTATACTCAGTGGGTGCCAATATCGTGCAACCTGATACAAGATGATCAATTGTTTCTGGATATTTATCACAGAATCTGCATTTTGAGCTAACACAATATTTTATCATTATTATTATTATTATTATTATTATTATTATTATTATTATTATTATTATTATTATTATTTCCTTTGATTTTTGTTGTATAGACATTTACTTCTGGGTCACATCTAGAGACCTAATTTCAGAAATGGCGTCATCAAACATATTTTACATAGTTAAAGGTCCTTGTAATGTCTGAGATGTACTTGTGAGTACAATGTTTGGTTTTCCTTTAAGGCATGGAATCCTAGCGATTGAGTCTAGGGAACCCTTTTCCAATCACTTCAATGTCTCCAACTATTATTGATGTTCACAGGTACTACATGTTTTAGATTTCCTTTTCAAGATCCTCGTATTTTGAAAAGCTTTTGAAGACCTTCAAAAATACATTACAAAGAGGAACTGCCATGCCAATAAAAAATCACATTCTGTTAATATTATTAATAATTTCTGTTTTTTTTCTTTAATAGAATTCTTTAGCATATGTTTTACCTGAGACATAAAATAAGAGCACATTTCTTTAAAAAGTGAGTAAATATGGAGAGAGTTTATATGTGGATGTTAGTGACAATATTGAGAACAATTTTTGTCTCTGAAAAATGGTTATTGGAATATATGATTATTATAGTTCTTTATTCTAACTTATCGCTTTGCGCTCTTGTTTTTAGAAGAAATAAATATCTGTTTGAATTGACATATTAGTGAATGATTATAGAATAATAAAGAAACGATACAGTCATCAAACCGCCTGCATACGGATAGAAAATCGGTTTAGTATATATAGAAAAATAGAAAGGAGTGTATGTCAGAGACGTGTCCTCTCACCGGACTTATTCGACATATACAGAAAAGTGATTCTTAGAGAATTCTAAGCCCTACTAAGTTTCTTTATTAAGGGTCACAATCTTAACACCATAAGGTATGCAGATGACACAGTGTTGATAGCAGACACGGAACGAAAGCTACAAAAAATCCCATAGAAATTAGTGAAGAAAAGCGAGAGGAAAAGATTAAACATCAACTGCAAAAAGACAGAATGACTCGGGTGACATGAAAACGAAGCCCGATTTTTCAGGGTCTATTAACGAACCGGAAGCAGTCCGAGTCGCTGCGCTCTCGTTTGTTGCCAAATTGTTCAATCGTTTGATCATGTAGTACAAAATATGCAATATGTCATACAAATGGAAGGCTTCGACGTGGTGCACTCCAGATTTAATAAACAACACATACCTAACTTATAGAAAACCCAACAGTAACCCCTTATATATACACCCTAAGTCAAACCACCCTCCATCCATAATTAACCATATACCTTCATCAATAGAGAATAGAATCAGGATTAACTCCGATAATAAAGAAATATTCCAACAACACAGTAATTTTTATAACGCAGCCTTAAAAAATAGTGGATAAAAAAAATTCTAACATCAATTATCGAAACCATTGTACTAACCAGAATAAAAACAGGAAAATAAAAAATCATTTGGTATACCCCTCCGTTCAACCAAATGGTCAGTATTAAGCTAGGACATAAATTCCTAGCTTTAATTGAAAAACACTTTCCTACAAATAGTAGACTTAGTAAAATATTTAATAAAAACACCGTAAAATTAAGTTACAGCTGCACTGAAAGTCTAGAAAGTATAATAAAAAACACAATAATAAAATCCCGAATAAACCCCCATGCCAGAATAATATTAATAAAAAACCCTATACATAAATTAGCCAAAAATAGTGACAAAATATGTGATTGTAGAAACCTAGATGACTGCTCATTGGAAAATATATGCCGCGTAAAATCTGTGGTATACCAATGTACTATCTCATCCATTGAAAGTCCTAATACTAATATGATATACATTGGATCTACGAAGAATGAATTTAAAACCAGGTGGAGACAGCATAAATGCTCTTTAACAATATTAATATAAGAAAGCAGACATCTCTATCTGAATATTTTTGGCATTTGAAAGAAATGAATAAAACACCAAAAGTAAAATGGAAAATTATAAACAAAACTAGAACTTATAAAACTTGGGATGACCCATGCCCTTTATGACTACATGAAAAACTACACATTATCAAGTTTCTAAATAATAAAAATTTATTAAACAATAGGCATGAGTGAAAGGTTTTTTGCCGACAACATCAAATTTTCGTATTGAATAATTAACATTAAAGAAACAAGCAATAAAATAATAAATACACATTTTAAACTCCATAGTCTAAATAAAAAGTTTAAATGCCCTACCAAAAAAAAAAAACCTTTATGAAGTCCTCAAAAAACAAATGTTAGCGAATTATGACAGTTTTTTTTATACACAAAACCCTTTCAGAGAAAAAAAAAAAAAATAAAATAAAAAATAAATAAATCTCCATAGATACTTAACCAGACTAGACGATGTCATCTTCCGCTTTAAATTTAGACACCCCAACCATGCCCTGATTTGAGCTCTTTGAATGTAACTTAGATATTGATACAAATTATTAATCCTTACGCCCCCTTTTTTTAAATAATTACTCTAGCCGTTACCATAGTAATTTTAATTTTAATAATAAATATGCTTATAAAACGCGTAAATTTCAAAAATTAGTTATTCAAAAAAAAAAAAAAAATCGCTTGAAGATGGAAAAGGGATTGGTACTTTAATTGGTACTTTAATTCAATTGAATTCAAATAATTATATTCAAGTTTCCGGCTCTTGTTTTGAAACATGAGAACTCTTATGTAGCGATGGAATCATATTTTTAAATAGGTAATTATACATACATATATATATATATATATATATATATATATATATATATATATATATATATATATATATATATATATATATAATGTGTTGGTGCATAATTATCAGGCGTTTTCCAATGACATTTTTTATGAAAAAAAGACACAAAACGATTCAACAATAACATTTTTAAATTATTTTTTCCGGAGCGTATGATTATCGACACGCATTTATATAACTATTTGATTTCTTTTTTCAAATTAAAAGATGGTTAACTCTCGAACATTAAAAGTTAAAAATACAAACCAATAACCCGCCTAAAAAAAAGCGCCTGATAATTATGCACCAACCTAATACTTAACATCAGGAAGAGACACGGTCTTTGACACGGTGTTGATAGCAGCTACAGAAAGACAACTATACAGACGTTACTGAAGGAAAGCGAGAAGAAAGGATTAACCATCAAATGCAACAAGACGGAATGCATATGGTTGTTGAGCAAAAGATGAAGTGCGTATTGCAAATCGGAAATGCCAAAATCAAACATGTGTCAAAATATAAATATATGGGAAGTGTTTTAACAGAGGACGGAAAGTGCGAGGAATGCCTATTGGTTTTGTCAGAGAGTAGGGTATATAAACTGGCACGTCATATATACACTATTCTCTGGCAATGTGCAGGGAGATCTCCTCAAAGATGAAGAGATTTGGTTTGGTTTGTTTTACGGCATATCAACCTCAATGGGTTATTTAATACTGACAAGATTTTTTATTGTTGGTAATATTTCTCCAAAAATGTATTGCTGGTAAAAATTTCGTTTTCCAGAAATGTATTGCTGGTAAAAATTTCGTTTTCCAGAAATGTATTGCTGGTATTTAATTCTATTTTTATACTTTATAATGTTTTGAGGTCTTTCGAGGGTTAACTATTTGCCCATAGCTGGGACCCTAAGAGGTGCTACCAACCCAGGTCAGGATGAATCCAGAAATTAAGATCGTTGTCACGCACCTGATCAGAGGCTTGCTCTTGGATGTAGTTTATGTCTTACCCAGGACTCGTGCGTAGTTTAACGCTATACCCAGGGCGAAATATGAAGAGAAGACCTGAAGCAACAGAAATATGGTTCTACAGAAGGGTGCTGAGGATTCCATGGACCGTACATGTGAGCAACGACCAAGTTTTAGAGAAAATGAAAACTGAAAGGAAAATAATGCTTAATATCAGGAAGAAACAGTTAAGTTTCCTGGGGCACATAATGAAAAGGAGGCCTTGGAAAACATGATACACATGGGACAGGACGGACAGAGAAAAGCAACGGATACCATACTTAGTGTGCTTCGCTGGAAAGTATTTTAACTGAGGTCGGAAAGCGTGATATTAGAATTCCAAGGCGGATAGCAAATGATAAGCAGAGTACTAAGTAATAGAAAATCTTCGTTAGAAACCGGAAAAAACACTAAACAATTGAAGTTTCTAGTTCACATAATGAGGAAGGAGGACTCGGAAAATCTGGTACACACAGGATAGAGGAAACAGAGAAACAAAGTATAACATATTTAGTGAGTTTTATTAAATGGATGGCTGAACAGGGTCTAGGAGAAATAAGAGAAAGTCAAAATTTATCAAGAGCTACAAGGGATAGGAAGTTGTGGAGAGGCTTGATCGTCTACGTCTTGAAGTTACATGGCACATAAAGAAGAAGAAGTATCCATTACAAAAACTAATAACTATTGTCTCCAGAAAATGATAATAATTAAACAACCTCGACGGTTTATACTATACGGATTTAAGTTAGCCAAATATACTCCGACGTGACATTTGTCTCAGAGACTGAGAAATATTTGTTCAAGGTTCATATGTTAGACGTATGGACTCTTCTTTAAAAATAGATATATGAACTTTCCCTTCAAAATTGTCGTATTGGTTCTCCCTTTAAAAAAAATAGACCTAGAGTCTCTACCATGAAAGTAGATGTATTGACTCTGCCTTAAAAATAGACGTATGGGTTCTCCCGTAAAAATAGACGAATTGACTCGACCATAAAAAAAAATAGACGTATGGGCTTTTCCATAAAAATAGAGGTATGGATTCTCACTAAAAAATAGACGTATTGCCTCTATCATAACAATAGATGTATGGGCTCTCCCTTAAAAAATAGACCTATAGTCTCTACCATTAAGATAGATATAGTGGCTCTACTTAAAAAAATAGACATATGGGCTCTCCCTTAATAAATAGAGGGATGGACTCTACCATAAATAATAGACGTATGGGCTCTTTCATAAAATAGAGGTATGGGTTCTCACTTAAAAATTAGACGTGTGGCCTCTACCATAAAATAGAAGTATGGCTCTCCCTTAAAAATAGACATATGGCCTCTTCCATGAAAATAGTGGTATGGGCTCTCCCTTAAAAAATAGACTTATGGATTCTACCATAAAAAATAGAGGTATGGTCTCTCCGTTAAAAAAATAGACGTATAGCCTCTGCCATGAAAATAGACGTTGGCCTGTACCATAAAAATAGTCGTCTGGTCTCTACCGTAAAAATAAATAAATAAATGTATGGGCTCTCCTATAAAGATACATTACATCTTCATCGTACTTTCGTCGGGAGAGAAGGTCAATAAAATCTCCCCCATGTGATAAAATGCTTTCCTTTTATTCTCAAAAATATTCGTTCTTCCCCGACCAAAAAAAAAAAAAAAAGAAACGATTTTATTATATTTTGTGTAGGTCGAGTTTTCAGTGTTCAGCTCAAACTTTTACTCTCTTTTATCGATTTCAGATGCAGTCGGCGCTTAAGTGCGTCAATTATCTCGTTTGCCCTTCCACCAGCGATTCGAAGCATTTTCGTATGATAACCATGTTCTCGTGAGTAATCTACTGAGTTAATATTTCATTCTGGAACTTCGAACAACACTCGGTAGGCCAGACGGCCCAGCGGTCTAAACGCAATCATCAAAAGAAAATACAGAAAATAAGTTCTGGGATAACGAATTTATTAGATTAATGGAAACTTCCCAAACAGAAACAGTTGCACGTTGCAAGGGGATTCTTTGACGATTACCATTTTCCTGGTTAATTTAGTCAGCTACATTTAGAAGCATTTAGAACAGATCTAGGATACTGCTGTCCATAAAACCTTCAGGAAAAAATATCGGTAAACATTTACCGATTCTTCTGACAATTCTTATACGAAAGAGAAAAAGACATATTCAACAAGACACGTGTCTTAAAGACTTCTACGATCAAACTGTCTTTATCAGTATTTGACGATAAACTACATTGTTCCCAGGTCAACCCTATCCCGGAGTGGTAGCAACTGTCAGGGTCCCAGCTATGGGAAAATATTTAACCCCCAAACTCGGGTTAAAACACTCTGAAAGCATAAAACAAATTACAGTAAAAATACCAGCAATATATTTTCATAATAAAAATATTGCCAGCAACACAATAAATCTTTATAGTAAAATGAGCAATATGCATTTTTTAAGCAAATGAACTGCAATAGATTTTATCTGTAATTGAAGGCATACAACTGCGTTCCACATATATTTAGTTGAAGTGGTATAATTGCATTCAAATTATTTAGATAGCGGCGTATTAAAAAACCCATAAAGGTTGATATGCCGCTAAACAAAATCAACCAACCATTGTGTGAAGTACTGGGAAGGTCAGACGGCCCAGCGGTGTAAACGCACTCATCAAAAGAAAATATGTTCTGGATAGCGAATATATTAGATTAATGGAAACTTCCCACATAGAAGCAGTTGCACGATGCAAAGGGATTCTTTGACGATAACCATTTTCCTGGTTAATTTAGTCAGCTACATTTAGAAGCATTTAGAACAGATCTAGGATACTGGTGTCCATAAATACTTCAGGAAAAAAAAGATCGTAAACATTTACCGATTTGTCTGACACTTCTTACACGAGAGAGAAAAAGACATATTGGACTAAATACATGTCCTAAGGACTTCTACGATCAGACTATCTTTATCGGTATTTGACGATCAACTACATCTGGTAGCAAGGCCTCTGATCGAGAGATTTTGAGGAGCGTGGAACTACCTCTTAAAGGTGTTGTTGCCAGCTTCAGCCTGACCTGCAATGGTAGCACGTGTAAGGGCCTAAATGATGGGCAGACAATGAACCCCCAAACAAAAACCAAACACTATCAAAGTATAAAAATAGATTTTTTTCATAAAATTAGCAACAATTCATATTTATAGTAAATGAACCACAATACATTTTGTCAGCAGTTGAAGGCGTACAGTTGGATTCAAAATAGATTTAACTGAAGCCATAAAATGGTGTACAGAATAATTTGATTTCGTATTAAATGACCAATACAGGTTGATGTGCCGCTAAACAAAATCATCCACCCAACCAAAATAAAAGAACTCTTTCATGATATTAATCCATATAATGTCCTACAATTTCTTAAATCAAACTCTGTTCCAAAATATCACTTCAACAAAACTACAACATAAAACACACATGTAGTAATCATGACTATTCACAAGAGCTAAGTATCATCTACCATATATTCAACTGCGAAAGCATAATAAGATATTTATTTTTATTACTTCATAGTCCTAAGAAAATACAATTTTACAATTAAATGACTCAAACGGTGTTCATGTGCCATTAAACAATTCAGTACTAATTATCAGTATTTGACTAGGTGATTTTTGTATTTCAAAATCCAGACACACCTCATTTAAGGACTTGCCTGTTTAAGGAAACCTTGGACATTTATTATTTAACATTCAACATACTCCTACTTTTTTTTTTAAATCTGGTGATTAAAATGAAAATAGTTATTTAATAAAAATAAAATGCTTTGCATATCTTTACGTTTTTGTACATACAAGAATTCAGTTTCAAGTTTGCCCTACGTTTGCGAAACCTATAAACATTTTGCATGACTAAACGTTTCAAAAAGTTGGAAATTTGGCTCAATTTTTATTTGAGAAGGGAGAAATAAAAAGTAACGGTCACAGTTATAGAAGGGAGAAATAAAAAGAAAAAGGTCACAGTTATAGAAGGGAGAAATAAAAAGTAAAGGTCACAGTTATAGAAGGGAGAAATAAATAGATGTATTTCGCATGCTCAAGAGTAAGAAATCCTAAAGATTTATTCGTCCCTGTAAAAAAGGAAAAAAAAAAATTATTACTTCATAGTCCCAAGAAAATACAATTTTACAATTAAATGACTCAAACGGTCTCCATGTGCCATTAATCAATTCAGTCAATCATTATCAGTATTTGACTAGCTGATTTTTGTATTTCAAAATCCAGACACACCTCATTTAAGGACTTGCCTGTTTAAGGAAACCTTGGTGATACAACCTGTCATAAAATCTCATGAATACAATCAGTGACACCCTCTAAAATAGCCATACATTGACCGATCGAGACCAAATTTTGGGGAGAAGTCCAAACAGGTAAGAGGGCCCTTTGGTTTTACTCAGGTGCATTTAGTACAATAAATCTTCATTCATTTTTTGGGGGAAAACTAAGTTTTATTATTTAACATTAAACATACTCCTACTATTTAAAAAAATCTCGTGATTAGAATAAAAATAGTTATTTAATAATAATAAAATGTGTTTTGCATATATTTTCTTTACGTTTTTATACATACAAGAATTCAGTTTCAAGTTTGCCCTACGTCTGCGAAACCTATAAATATTTTGCATGACCAAACGTTTCAAAAAGTTAGAATTTGGCTCCAGAAAAGAACATTAACGCTTAACTAGATGTATTTCGCATGCTCAAGAGTAAGAAATCCTAAAGATTTATTCGTCCATGTTAAAAAGGGAAAAAAAAGAAAATATTGTTTACCTTGAAGTTCTATAAATTAAATTAAATTAAATTAAAGAAATTATTAAACCACAATATAGGGTTTTTCGCAAAGTATTCTCCAAATAAATCAGCTTTTTCAAATTTTCTGGATTGGTATGCGAAATTGAACTAAACGCTGAGTCTGTAAATCTTGATAAAAATGTTAGCGATATCTCCAACAACACTAAATACTGTGAGTGAGCTGCTGCTGCAAAAAAAAAAAAATAAAATAAAAATAAAATAAAATAAACAAGAAAATAACACAATAGTTTTTTAAAAGTTCAATCAGTAGCTGTTCTATCATGTCATCCCATAAGTTCTGTCCGAATTTTAACTTTTTGTTAAAATGAACCAAATTTAAAAATAATTTTATAATGTCTAATGGAGCTGAAAATTATTTTTATGTTTAGATGGATTTAAACTGATCAAATTTTATTTCAGAGAACAATAAAATAAAATTTTGGTTGATTAAAACGCTGCTAACATGGAAGTACCCAATAATCATTTGAGGCACATAGTGCTTTATGAGTTCAAGAAAGGAAACTCAGCAGCCGAAGCGGCTAGAAACATTCACTCAGTTTATGGAGAGGAATGTGTGAATGAAAGAACTTGCAGAAGATGGTTTGCAAAATTCATAGGTGGAGATTTCACCCTTGAAGATGACGATCGAACCGGACGTCCAGTTGAGTTTGATGAAATAAAAAGTAAAGGTCACAGTTATAGAAGGGAGAAATAAAAAGTAAAGGTCACAGTTATAGAAGGGAGAAATAAAAAGAAAAAAGGTCACAGTTATAGAAGGGAGAAATAAAAAGAAAAAAGGTCACAGTTATAGAAAAGAGAAATAAAAAGAAAAGTCACAGTTATAGAAGGGAGAAAGTAAAAGTAAATGTCACAGTTAAGAGAAAAGTTAACAGTTATAGAACGGAGAAAGCAGGCTAAAAATAAAAAAAAGGACATAGTCATAGACAGAAGGAGGAAGTAAAAGAAAAGATCACAGTTATAGAAGGTAGAAGGACGAAAAAGTAAAGGTCGCAGTTATAGAAGGGAGAACGAAAAATAAAATGTCACAGTTATAGAATGGAGAATAAAAACAAAAATGGCACAGTTATAGAGAGACAGAAGAAGAAAAACCTAAAAGATCGCAGTTATTGCAAGGAGAACAAAAAATAAAATAAAACGCCACAGTTATAGGAAGAAAGAAGTAAAAAGAAAAGGTCGTATTTATAGAAGCGAGAAAGAAAAAAGTAAAGGTTGCTGAAGAAGAAAAAGAAAAGGACATATTTATGAAAGACGATATGGTCACAGTTATAGACTAGAGAAAGGAATGAAGGGAAAGGTTCCCGGTTATATAAGGGCGAAAGGGGAAAAGAAAAGGGGAAAGAAGAAAGAAAGAAGAAAAAACACTGCACTTCGAGAAAGGGGGAAGACTAGAAAAAAGAAATTTTCTTTAGTAGAGAAGGAAGAAAGAAGAAGAAAAATATCCTAATTTATAGAAGGCAAATAAAAAAGAAAAAAAACTTCTTTTTTTTGTTTCCGTTGGCGCGTATAGTAGGAAGAAATAAGACAAAGTAAACGTTGGTCGGGCAAAAGCGATAAACAAAGGAAATTATTTATCTTATTTTAAAGGAGAGAGTAAAGTTCTGAGAAAAAGAAAGGGAAAAAAAGAAACATATCTAATGAGTATAGACGAGACAAAAATGAATATATATATGTATATATATATATATATATATATATATATATATATATATATATATATATATATATATATATATATATATATATATTACGAAATGGACAAAGTCCGACAATTTATTTATTAAAGACATTTTTCTATAACGTTAAATATAAAAATGTCTTTAATAAATAAATTGTCGGACTTTGTCCATTTCGTAATATATGACGTCATTTGTTTACATTTGATACACCATGAGCAGTTATGAATATTCGAGATTCATGGAAGATTGAAGTTTATAAGCAGTAAATTCGACGTTGTCTACCGAACGCTTCTTTGTAGCCTAACGGTAAGGCACGTCACCGTAAATGACGGTTCCGTATAGGATGCAGGTTCGAATCCTGTCAAAGAACGGATATTTTCTATAAAAATTTCTCGGACATTCATGTTATTTAATACTGTTTATTATAAACAGAGCATTTACTTAAATACTTGTATCTATAACGTTAAACATAAAAATGTCTTTAATATATATATATATATATATATATAAAGTCTCGGATATAAAATGGGGATAGGAGATAAAATATTTTTTACAAGAGGTAGAATACCGGAAATAAAAATGTCTCGAACGAAGAAAGAAAAAAGAAGTTATGTATGGAAGAATGGATCCAGACAAGGAAAAGGTCTGAGAAATGTCTTTTAGAAGTGTTGTGTCGCAAAACTTTCAAGTAATTAATTCCCCTTTATTTTTTTTCAATTCTAAATAAAACTTTTCATTGAATTTATTTTTTTATATCCATTTTGAATTATATATCCGACTGGGCTAACTAAACTGTCGCAAAAATTATTTTTAAAAAATGCCTCGACAATAGAAAGAGTTTTGCAAAATTTCGAATTATTTTATGTGTACGTGCGTGAAAAAGGAGACAAAAGTTTGATAGACATTCATGGAACCGTTAAATTCGTTACTGATTGTTTTTCTGCTAATGTTATTACAATAAACTTGAATTGTTTGGTCCTTGAATATTCAGCATTTGCTCATTGGTGTTCTGATCATTTTCTTTGTTAATTCTTTTGGCGTGAATGTGGTTGTGTTCTTTAAATGGCTGAAGCTTTTATTGTCCATTATTCTGGCTACTCACTCCAATTATCTTCCTTGTTTTTGTTTTATTTTATTTTTTAATGTTCTTTGCGGTTTGTTGCGATCCGACAAGAGGCTGTCAGTAATTTCTGGTCAATTAAATGGTTCCTGATTCTTGGGAAACAATTGCGAATGGAAAGAGGGAATAGAAAAAAGAACTGTCTGAAAAAAAAAGAATGATGACGTATTCAGAAATAAAGAAACTACATGAAGAGGAATGAATTATACGGATGAGGGAGGGAAGATATATAATAATTTCGTGAATGGAAAGGAAATACAAAGAACTGAAAAGAAAAATAAGAAGCAAAAGGTAAGATAAATGGAAGAGGATAGGAAAATTAGAAAATAAATTTAAAAAAAAAGTGAAGCAGTTCTCTTTCTTCTATACGTCATTTCCTCTCAGTACGTAGACAATCATGGCCCTCCAATATTTCCTGTCTTTTGTAGCTCTTAATAAATTTAATTTTCTTGTTATCTGTTCTAAACCGTTTTGCGTCATCCATTTACTCAAGATCACTAAGTAGGATATGTTGATTTTTTAAACATAGCTTAAATGTGGCAAAAGGCCGAACTTATGTGGTACCCAGCGAGGATCGACCTCACTATTCAGTCGTGACTGTTTTAGGAAGACAAGCTTGCTAACAATTACACCACGCCGAGGTGGCCCACTCAGTATGTTATGTGCTGTTTTCCTCCGTCTCTCTTGCGTTGACTCTATCTTCTGAGTATCAGATTTTCCGAACCCTCTTTCCTCATTATGTACCTTAGAAATTTCAGATGTCCGGTTGTTAGGTATATGAGTCCTAGTTTCCATTTTCCATAAAATATCATCGTTGCTCATATGCTCAGTTCATGGTATACTCAACAACCTTCTGTTGCACCACATTTCAGTTGCTTCAAGTCTCTTCATCTTTGAGGAGATTGTCGAGCATTCACTGCCAAACAAGGGAACAGATATCATGTAACAGTTTATAGTTTTGTTTATAGCGAAGTTTTCGCTCTTTTTAGTACACTATTTAGTTTTTGGAATGACTTTACTGCCATACTGGATGACTGATATTACGTAACAGTTCAGTAATATTAGAAATCGGCTTACAAAATTCAAATATAATTAATATATAAAAAACAGATAAAAAATTCAACAAATCAGGTGCGAATTAGGCACAAAATGGAAATAAGGAAAGGGATTTTTGTAAGAGACTTCTATTAGGTTGGTGCAAAAATAATGTCGTTTTCTCACATATGTTACTTTTATATATGATTTCTGAATTAATTCATTGATATATATAGCCATGTTAAATATCATTTTGAAGCGCGTTTTTCGCTCTATCGAATCGTGTTATTCGTTATCGGTCTCAATCGCTTCATTCATTTTTTGCAGGCTTTTCGACAGCATGGACAAAATTCAAATCCGCACGATTTTCTTGTTCCAGTTCAAACTAGGCCGAAAAGCTGCCGAGGCAGCTCGTGATATCAATGATGCGTTTGGCCCAGGAACCACTAACGAACGTGTGGCACAACGGTGGTTCAAGAAATTTCGCAACGGTGAAAGAAAGCCTCGAAGATGAAGACGGTCGCGGCCGGCCGACTGCGGTTGATAACGAACATTTGAATGCCTCAATTGAAGCTGATCCTCGCAAAACCACACAAGAAGTTGCTGCTGAACTCGAGGACGACCATTCAACAGTCGTTTGTCCTTTAAAGCAAATAGGGAAGTCAAAAATTTGGATTAATGGGAGAACGATAATAAAAAAAAATTCGTCAAAAAACGATATTATTTTTGCACCAACCTAATACATTATGATAAAATATATTTGAAAACCGTAAGTTCTTTGAAAATACTTTGTTTTTTTCGTTCTTCTCTCAAGTGCAACTCCTCGATCTTCTCGGTTTCCATTCAAGTTTGATCATCAAAAACTGAAATGCAATGTCAATCGTCATGTTCCGCCATCTTAATTCCTGTTCTTTTATTGATCCTCCATCTTAATAACGTTTTCTTTTTCTTATATTCTCTCACACTTAGTAATCGCTTGCGCCTTAGTCGATTTATTGCCTTATTTGGATCGAATTGATTAAAAAACAATAATAAGTTTTACAAAATTCATATATCGAATAGCGAGCCGTGTTGAAATTCAGTCCATGTGTGTTATGTTCACTTTTGCATTAGTGACCTTGAAAAAAAATACATGAATCTATATCTACTAACAATTCCGTATGAAGGGAAATAGCAAGGTAGACCGGGTTCTTTAGTCTTAGTTGTCAGGCAATGTATAAGAACAACGCTTAAGTCAACGTCTTAAAAGGGATCAGTGTGTTCACTTCTCTCTCCCAAGAATAAGCCAGGTCAGGAATCTTACATTCCTGATGGAACCATTGTTGCATGATGATTACAAAGGAGATGCATGCCAGCCCTCCATTACCATTGCTCTAAGAAATAAAGACAGTTACTGAACGTAGCGATATTTCATACATCATTAGCTGTAGTAAGTAACTGAATTGTGATCAAAATATGTAGCCGTATGAAATTTTCTTGCGGCTTTTTGCTTTCCAACTACATTTGATCTTCAAAAATGTAAATATGATATCAATCGTTATCTACAGTCTTCTTGATTCCTCTTCTTTTATTCTTCAGGCGATTAAATATTTTTTTTTATTCTTTCACACCCGGTAACCACTTGTGTCTTAGTTATCGCTTTGCTTAGAGTGAAATGATTAAAAAATAACTATATCCTCAAGGGAGACAATTTTTATTATTGCTTTAAAGACCTACATTTTTTTCCAAATTTAATTAGTTGGTGTGCACTTAAATGTTTTTCCTCGATTTAACGCTGAAGAACGAAAACTCATTTTCCAATTGCTTCATTTTGGTTATAGTATATATATATATATATATATATATATATATATATATATATATATATATATATATATATATCAAAATGAATAAATATATGTAAATGTACACCTCTTAAACAAAAGAAGTGAGTTAAAAATACCTGCCTACATAGATCAAAATTTCTACTCAGACACAAAACAAATATATATAATGTTTGCTGCACCTCCCACTTTGTCTTAATATAGTTGGATATATAAGATTAACAATTACTTGTAAAACGTGAACTTTTTTATTTCACTACACACGAGCCACCAATCTGGGTGGCATGCGACTAGCGTTTACCGGTGATCTCCCACTGTCGGACCATCTCGGTAATTTTTGCCACTGGCAAACCCTAGAGGCCATCGTTAGGGTTAGAAAGTTTATGAGAGCAAATGTGTAATAATTAAGGAAGACTAGAGAAGGAAAATGTATTCGATTATGAAATGGAGTGCGATATTTAACATTATTTATTTTTTGATAGTTCGGTTAACCCTGTACAAGGCCCCGGGGCCACTCGAAGTAGAGGGGTAGTTTATGTGGGTAGGAGGGAAGATATCATTTGAATCTAGACTTGAACTAGCTAAGATTTTAAATTAAATATGTAAAAAATTATAGAAAGAGTAAGAAGTGAAAGAGAGGAAATGTGATTAAAGAGATGATATTGAGGGCGTTTGTAAAAAGTAGAGAGAAAATTATTAATATTATTATTATTATTATTATTATTATTATTGGGTTGATGCATAATAATCAGGCGTTTTTAAACAATATTTATTATGAAAAAAAGAACATAATTCAAAAATAATATTCGTAAATGATTATTCCAGAGCATATGATTATCGACACGCATTTTTATAACATGAAAATAAAATTAAGTAAGTAAACAAAACAGCATTTTTTATCATTATATAAATCACCCACAAAAAAAGCCTGATAATTAAGCAACAAACTTAAATTATTGCTGTTAATGCACTTGTCCTACTCTTCTTCTTCTTTCTTCTTCTTCTTCTTCTTCTTCTACTTCTTCTTCTTCTTCTTCTTCTTCTTCTAATATACTCTTAAACCTTTCAATCTGTTTAACCTTGATATATATGGAACAGCCGCCTGGATGAGGTCTTTCTTTGTTTTTGCATGCGGGCATAATGCATTCTGAATTAATTATCCCCCCACCTCTTTTTTTTTAACTTTTTTAGATAATATTAAGGAAAGAGAACAATAAACGGACAGAAATTATTTCAATTTTTAAAGATCAAACTTGACTGGAAAGCCAGAAGCCAGAACAAATTTTCATTTGCCAGACGTGCTAGCATCATTTGCCAGATGTGCTAGCATAGAAACTGTTATCAAAGAACTTACGGTTACATCTAGCATATTCAAAAGTAAAATGATGTGTTTTAAGTTGAGCCTTTTTTACGCCACTTTTAATAATTTTATGTAGAAATCCCTTATCAATTTTTTTTGTATTTCTTTTCATTTGTGCCTAATACATACATTATTTGTTGATTTTGTTCATCTGCTTCTTTTTATATTAATAATATTTTAATTTTATGTATCGATTTCTAAGATTACTGAACTGCTACGTGATATCACTCCTCCTATATAGCAGTGAATGATAGAAAATCTCCTCAAAGATGATGAAGGAAATTGAAGCCAAAGAAATGTTGCTCAATGTTTAGATGCTGAGGATACCATGAAGCGATCATGTCAGAAACGGCGAAGTTTTAGCAAAAATGAAACAAAAAGGAAACTTAGCATCCGGAAAAGACAGTTGAAATTTCTAGTTGATAAAGTGAGTAAACAGGGCTTAGAAAATCTGATACAGTACAGACTGAAGGCAAGAGAGACAGGGGAAAACGACACATAACATACTTAGTGATCTTGAGTAAAAGGATGTCGGAATAGGACTTAGGTGAAGTAACAGACAAAAACAAATTTTATTAAGAGCTACAGGGACAAGAAAATTGTAGTGAGCCATGATCGCCGATGTTATGAGAGATCATGGCGAATATAGAAGATGGGCGTTTTCTTGGCCTCAAGTTTTCGGTTTGTCAAAACATCCATTACTTAATTTGATCATATTTTTACCTTTTTCCCTGGTTTATATCGGTAACAAATATGAGCCAACTTTCAGTTCATGATTTCTACAGAGGCATCAATGCTAATGTGTGGCCATTTTTCTCTCACGTGTTTCCACTTGTTATAGTTGTTGCTGTTTTTGTTATTATTGTTGTTCATGTTGTTTCTGTTCTTGTTGTTTCCTTCTTTTTCTGGTTCTCCTTATTATTATTATTATTATTATTATTATTATTATTATTATTATTATTATTATTATTATATCCTTTGATTTCTAGTGTGTACTCATTTCTTATGGGGTCCCGGACAGAGACCTAAGGTCAGAAATAGCTTCATGACATTTTCCCCTGAGCAATTTAAAACACACACACATACATACATACATACATACATACATACATACATACATATAGGTACGGTGGAGTAGTGGATATCGGCTTGGAGTTCGAATTCCAGTCGAATCCATTACATTCACTTACGTGCTAATACCCTTGGGAAAGGTGTGAATCCTCTTCTTCTCCCTCCAGCTATGGATAAAATAGCGGGACAGACTGGGTTCTATAGCCTTGGATGGCAACTGGTCTAGGAGAAGAACAACTCTGAATTCAAAACCCGCGGAAGGTCGTTTGGGAACCTTGTGGCATTCGGTGCACCAGGTCTCTGTATTCGTCCCTCCAAAAAGTGTGGATGGTCCTGCACGAGGCCTTCACCACTATAA
>OZ010603.1:35711117-35721117 GCA_963932145.1 Acanthosepion lycidas
GCTTGATAATTCCTAGTTAACAAGCATTGGTTATGTGCAGCAAGGATAAAACCTTCAGTTTCAGCTTTCAACCATGCACTACGTAGCCACCGTACGGGTTTTGTTTGTTTGTTTGTTTGTTTGGGTTTTATGGCATCTCAACCACTGTGGGTTATTTAATGCCAAATCCAGTTTATATGAATTTTAAATGCCTATTTTGTATGGAATAAAAAACGTATAGCTGGCAACATTATTGTTGTTTCAAAAACGTACAGCTGGCAACATTATTTTTTACAAAAGAACGTATAGCTGACAACATTATGGTTTCAAAAATGCATAGCTTGCAACATTATGGTTTCAAAAACGTACAGCTGGAATAAGTTTTTTTCCAAAAAACGTATAGCTGGCAACATTGTTTCAAAAACGCATAGCTGGCAACATTATTTTTAACAAAAAACGTATAGCTGACATTTTTTTTACAAAACATGTAACATTACTGTTTCAAAAAAGTATAGCTGGCAACATTGTTTCAAAAACATAGCTGGCATCATTATTTTTCTGAAAACATTATCTGAGGCCTTGCTGTTGGATGTAGTTTATCGCCATACCCAGGACGCGGATGTAGTTTATCGTCATACCCAGGACATACGGGTTTTGTCTACGTCAGCTTGTTTGGTACGGGCAGAGTATTGGCCACGAAGCGGTTTATCTATTTCTGTATCTGTTATTATTATTATTATTATTATTATTATTATTAATAATAATAATAATAATAATATTGAAATATTTTTTTCTCTTTCCATTTTCTGTGGGGTTTTCTTTCTTTTTTGCTTACCATCAGATATTTCTCCATCTTGCTTCTCGTATTCCTTGCATCCATATTTCAATAAGGTTTCTCGTCAAATACATATGGTCAATTCATTTCATTTTCTTTATCTTTCGTTTTTTATTTTCTTTTTCATCGATCCATGCGATTACATATTTCTCTCTGTTCCTTTCAAACGCATGGATTTTCGAGCCTATATTTTCTTTGGACAATTGGGAAGATGATTGTCATAATTTAGAATTTACATTTGGAGAACTTTACAGATTTACCTAGACCCATTTTTCCCGCTAATATCAATGCTTTTAGCGGGAGATTTCGTTCAATCAAATGTCATTTCTTCTCGCCGTATTTTTTTTTCTGATTATATTACTTGTTACCCAACACAAGTTGAAGAATTAATAGCAAATATCATCTGCGTATTATACAAATATTCATAAAAGTAGTTGTACAACAAATAGCGCATTTTTAACAATGACGCTGATGTCCTCATCTCTACTGAGGGGTACGATAATAGAAAAGGAATGAATAAACACATAGAGAGAAAGAGAGAGTGAGATTTCGGCGCGAGTTTCATCGTAGAATGGTGGAAGATAATTTTAAATGTTTTGTTCACTAGAAGAAAGTTTAGTCAGTTTAAAAATATATTCCTACTGTTCCCATATCTTCACGCCAAATCCTATGTAATATAGCTTATATACATATCTCATCTCAGAAATATAAAAAGATCCCGAAGAAGGCCAGTGCATATAACGGCCGAAATGTGGTGAATATGGCAATGAAAATGAGGACAACTGTCAAATCGATGTAAATAGATTAAAGGCTACCACATGTCAGAAATGCAAACAGATAGTCCACAAATGTTAGATATTTCTGTCTGTCTGTCTGTTGTGTGTTTCTCTGTCTCTCGTTCTCTGAGTGTAAGCAAGCTGTTTCCTCGCTGTTCCTATTCTCCTTTAGATGTCTTCATCACTTAAATTCTGTCGTTATGTATGAGTGAATACTTGTCTCAAGTCTCATATTATGAAAAAATAGACGCCAAAACGGAGTGGAGGGCATCACAAATTATGTGAGGACTAGGTACGAACTCCTATCTATCTATCTATCTATCTATCTATCTATCTATCTATGTTTAGGTCTGTTCAGATCTATCTATCTATCTATCTATCTTGTGTTCCTATTTGTTCAGATCTATCTATCTTGTGTTCCTATTTGTTCAGATCTATCTATCTATCTATCTATCTATCTATCTATCTATCTATCTATCTATCTATCTATATATTCACACACGCACACACACACGCACACACACACACACACACATATATATATCTTGTGTTCCTTTTTGTCCAGATCTCTCTCTCTCTCTCTCTCTCTCTATATATATATATATATATATATATATAATTATATATATATATATATATATATATATATATATATATATATATATGTATATATATATATTGTGTTCCTTTTTATCCAGATCTATCTATCTATCTATCTATCTATCTATCTATCTATCTATCTATCTATCTATCTATCTATCTTCTAGTCCTATCAGATCTATTTATTTATCTATAGATCCCAGTGGGAAAAGTTTTTGTGTGACATATTTTTCCCTTTAAAACTTCATCGAAAGATAGCAACAGTGGAAATATTAAGTTAAGTTTATTTTTTCACATGTGTTTTGGGTATATCATCTAGAAAAGTCGAAATATAAAAGCTGTAAAACAATAACTTAATTTATATTAGGTTGGTGCACAATTAATGACGTAATAATGTCGTTTTTTGACGTAAAAAAAGAAAGAAGGAAAGAAAGAATGAAAGAAAGAAAGAAGGAAAGAAAGAAAGAAATAGAAGGAAAGAGAGAAAGAAAATGTAAGGATGAATGAATATTAGACAAAAACAAATGGAAGAAGCGCTAGTAAAATGGATTTAGTAGAAAGAAAGAAAGAAAGAAAGAAAGAAAGAAAGAAAGAAAGAAACACAGAAGGAAAAGGAAGGAAATAAATAAATAAAGGAAGTAAATATAAGGATGAATGAATATTAGACAAAAACAAATGGAAGAAGCGCTACTAAATTGATTGAGTAGAAAGAAAGAAAGAAAGAAAGAAGGAAAGAAAGAAAGAAAGAAAGAATGAAGGAAAGAAAGAAACAAAGAAGGAAAAGGAAGGAAAGAAAGAAAGATAGACAGATAGAAAGAAAGAAAGAAAGAAAGAAAGAAAGAAAGAAAGAAAGAAAAGTAAGGATGAATGAATATGAGACAAAAACAAATTGAAGAAGCGCTACTGAAATTGATTTAGTAGATAGAAAGAAAGAAAGAAAGAAAGAAGGAAAAGGAAGGAAAGATAGAAGGAAAGAAGGAAGGAAAGAAAGAAGGAAAGAAAGAAAGAGAGAAAAAATAAAGAAGGAAGGAAATAAAGAAGGAAGGAAAGAAAGAAAGAAAGAAAAAAGAAAGAAAGAAGGTATGTAAGAAAGAAGGAAAGAAAGTAAGAAAGAAAAAGAAGGAAAGAAAGGAAGTAAGTATATGTAAGGATGAATGAATGTTAGACAAATACAAATGATAGAAGCGCTACTGAAATGGATTTAGTAGAAAGAAAGAAAGAGAGGAGGAAAGAAAGAAAGAACGAAAGAAAGAAAGAAAGAAAGAAAGAAGGGAAGAAAGAAAGAAAGAAGGAATGATAGAAGGAAAGAAAACAGAAAGTGATAAATGAGGAAAAAAGAAGGAAAGAAAGAAAGAAGGTAAGTAAGAAAGAAAGAATGAAAGAATAGAGGGACGGAAAGAAAGAAGGAAAGTAAGAAAGAAAGAAAGTAATTGTAAGGGTGAATGAATATTAGACAAAAAACAAATGGAAAAAGCGCTACTGAAATGGATTTGGCAGAATGAAAGAAAGAAAGAAAGAAAGAAAGATAGAAAGTAAGAAAGAAGGAAAGAAAAAAGAAAGAAAGAAAAAAGAAAGAAAGAAGGAATGAAAGAAATAATGGTAAAAGAAAGAAGAAAGAAGGAAAGATAGAAGTAAAGAAAGAAAGAAGGAAAGAAAGAAAAAAAGAAAGAAAGATAATAGAAAGAAAGAAGGAAACGAAAGAAAGAATGTAGGAAAGAAAGAAAGAAAGAAGGAAAAAGAAGGAAAGAAAGAAAGAAAGAAAGAAAGTTAATGCGATGATGAATGAATATTAGACAAAAACAAAGGAAGAAGCGCTACTGAAATGAATTTAGTAGAAGGAAAGAAAGAACGAAGGAAAAGGAAGGAAAGAAAGAAAGAAATGTAAGGATGAATGAATATTAGATAAAAACAAATTGAAGAAGCGCTACTGAAATTGATTTAGTAGAAAGATGGAAAGAAAGAAAGAAAGAAAGAAAGAAGGAAAGATAGAAGGAAAGAAGGAAGGAAAGAAAGAAAGAAAGGCAAATAAACGATGGAAATATGAATAACAAATAAATGAATGGAGAGAAAAAATATTCGGTAAATAAATAAATAACGATTTAATGAACGACTAAAAAGAGAAAAAGATTTCATAAGAAGGCGGATGGCGATCTCGAACTAAAGAAAAAATCTTTGTGTTTGTTTGTTGTAAAACGAACTGAATTTGGCTGCCACTTTCCTCACTGTTTCGAGTGATGTCATTCATCGGCCTGGAAGTGACCTACGTTACATATCTTCAGCAAAGGGATACAAGCGCCTTCTATAAGCACATACCTTTATCATTACCACTGAAGTTTGAACTTTGGAATTTTAAGAAAGTCACAAACACACCCCATCCCCATTGGTGCATCTGGAATGCTAAATAATAAAAATTTGGTTAAATAAAGTTGGCATTGGTTGCCTCTGTGCATCTGTTGCGAAAAAAAGGAATCCTTTAAGAAAGAGTAAACTGGGAAATCGTGGACATTTAGAGTAAGAGAAAAAAAATCATGATACCTAAAGTTGTTTGTTGCCTATTAGCTCTTCATTAATTATCCGATTTCATCATACGATATCCTGAAAATAATAATGATATCAATTAATGAAAGATTGACGGGAAAATGAACAAAAACAAACTGAAAATAAAGATCCTGAATTTAAGGTAGGAAAAGTATACAAAAATAAAACTATAAAAGAATGTAACCCCCCCCCCCCACCCACAAAAAAAACAAAACAAAACAAAAATAATAAAATAAAGGCACATGAAGAATATGAAAGCATGTCTTGAAATATCGGATAATAGCATTTATCGAAATGGTTTTATTGGATCTGCAAACATTGATTCTGCCTTTGGATCTTTTTTTTTCTATTCATTTCCAGCAATGAAATTGAGAAGAATTTGAGTGTTATTGAATTTTGACCAATAAAATTGCAGAGTCGCTCGTATCATCTTGGCCGCTACGCTGTTCTTTATGTCTTCTCTGAATGGAGAGAAAAAGAGAGTCGGCGTATTATTAAAAAATAAATAAATAAATAAATAAAGAAAGAAAGAAAGAAAGAAAGAAAGAAAGAAAGAAAGAAAGAAAGAATCAATTACGGAATAAAAAGTAAATGGGTTAGAAAGAATGTAACAGTAAGAATGAAAGAATAAAATAAATATAAAGATAAAAATAATTTTAGAAAGAAAGAAGAAAAAATTAGAAAGGACGAAATAAATAAAGAAAACGCGAAAGAGAGATACGGTCAGTGAATAAAAGAATCTGGATTAAAATGGAACATCAGAAACAATTAGAGAAAAAAGAATTCATAAAAAGATAAATAAATAATGAATGAAAATTCTTCTTAAGAAAGAAATAGAAAATAAAGATCCAGAAAGAAAAAAAAGAAGGAAAAAAGAAAGAATAAATGAAAGAATCTGAGAAAGTGAAAAAAACTAAAAGAATGAATGAATCAAGGAATGATTCTGAGAAAGCGAATGAACCTAAAAGAAAGAAGGAAATGCAGGAGAAAGGATAAAGAAAGAATTAAAAAAAATAAAGAATGAATGAAAGAATGAAAAAACTTTGAACGAAATAATAAAGCGGAAAAGTGCCAGGTAGAAAGAAAGAATAAAGAATAAAGAAATAGTGAAAGAAAAAATGAAGAAAGAAAGAAATAAAGAAAGAAAAGAAAGAAAGAAAGAAAGAAAGAAAGAAAGAAAGAAAGAGAGGGAAAAAGAAAATAAAACGATGAATAAAAATTAGAAAAAGAGAAAAAAAATGATGGAAACGCTAAGAAAAATGTATTTAGAAGAAATATAGAAAGAAAGGAAAAAGAAAGAAAGAAAATTCAAAACTTTAATCAATAAATAAAAGAAAAAAAACTGAATTGAAAGAAAGAATGTGTTGGCAAACAGGGAACGAATTAAAGATAGAATAAGTAAAAAGATAAAAAATAAATAAAAGTAAAGAATGAAAAAAAGAAATCAAAGACTGAAAATAGTCGAAATAAAGGAAAAAGAAATGCTAAAAAATGTTAATGAATGAGAGTATAATGAAAGAAATCAGGAAAAAAACGAAAGCGAAAAAAAAAAACAAAAAAAAAAAACGGCGAAGAATTCAAGAACCAATGAATAAATTCCTGAAAAGAAAACATGAAATAGATGATGGAAAGAATGGAAAACAAATGAAGTAAGAATGATTTCACAAAAAAAACAAAAAAAAACGAGGGAATTAACGGACGTCTAAAAAAAGGAAAAGAAAGAATTAATAGACGTCTAAAAAAAAAGAAAAGAAATAATTAATGAACGACTAAAAAAAAAAAGAAAAAAAAGAATTAATGAACTACTAAAAAAAAAGAAAAGAAATAATTAATGGAAGTCTAAAAAAAAAAAGAAAGAATTAATGAACGACTAAAAAAAAGAAAAGAATGAATTAATAAACCACTAAAAAAAAGAAAAGAAAGAATTAATCAACGACTAAAAAAAGAAAATAAATAATTAATGGCGTCTAAAGAAAAGAAAAGAAATAATTAATGGACATCTAAAAGAAAAGAAAAGAAAGAATTAATGAAAGACTAAAAAAAGAAAAGAAATAATGGACGTTTAAAAAAAAAAAGAAAGAATTAATGGACTTCTAAAAAAAGAAAAGAAATAATTAATGAATGACTAAAATAAAAGAAAAGAAAGAATTAATGGACGTCTAAAAAAAGAAAAGAAAAGAAATAATTAATGGACGTCTAAAAAAAGAAAAGAAAAGAAATAATTAATGAACGACTAATAAAAAGAAAAGAAAGAATTAATGAACGACTAAAAAAAGAAAATAAAGAATTAATGGACGTCTAAAAAAAGAAAAGAAATAATTAATGGACGTCTAAAAAAAGAAAATAAAGAATTAATGGACGTCTAAAAAAAGAAAAGAAATAATTAATGGACGTCTAAAAAAAGAAAATAAAGAATTAATGGACGTCTAAAAAAAAAAAAAGAAAGAATTGATGGACGTCTAAAAAAAAAGAAAAGAAAGAATTAATGAACGACTAAAAAAAAAAGAAAAGAAAGAATTGATGGACGTCTAAAAAAAAGGAAAGAAAGAATTAATGAACGACTAAAAAAAGAAAAGATAGAATTAATGGACATCTAAAAAAAAGAAAAGATAGAATTAATGAACGACTAAAAAAAAGAAAAGAAAGAATTATTGGACGTCTAAAAAAAAAGAAAAGAAAGAATTAATGGACGTCTAAAAAAAAGAAAAGAAAGAATTAATGAACGACTAAAATAAAAGAAAACAAAGAATTAATGAATGACTAAAACAAAAGAAAAGAAAGAATTAATAAATTACTGAAAAAAGAAACGAGAATATTAATGGACGACTGAAAAGAGAAAAGAAAAAATTAAAGAAAGACTAAAAAAAAGAAAAGGAAGAATTAATGAACGATAAAACGAGGAAAGAAAGGAATAATGAATGACAAAATAGAGAAAAGAAATATTAAAAATGTAAAAGAAACGATCATAACAAAAAAAAAAATGTAGAAATAAAAAATAAAATTTATTAAAAATATGAAAGAGTGGACGAATAAAAACCTAAAAAGTAAAGTAAAAGAAAATAATGGCTATAAAAAATCGATTTTTGAAGAACTGCCTTTAAAGACGTTTGCTATATTAGACCTGAATATTAACACTGAAAGCGGGAGATATAAAAATGAAAAAATAAACGGAAAAAGAAAATCATATTTCTTGTAATATAATAAAATATATTGCCGTTCATATTTTTCCTCGCAATAAAATGCGGCGATTTTTTTGACAAGCCTTCATTTTAGCGTTATTATCTGTCCTTCCTCCGCTTTGTGATGGCGGGAGAAAAAGGCGCGAAAATAGCTGCTTGATCGCATGAAATAAATTTCCGCTTTCTCTCGTTGTTATATTAACAATATTAGAATCTTGAAGCCTGCGGAAGTCTTGATCGACTTAGACTCTGGTTTATATCCATTCTTTGCTGGCATAGAAAGATGACATGAATGTCTTGAATCTTCCTCTGACCACAACTTTCCACAGGATGGGCAGTAATCTGGGGGCACAAATAATTTTATTTGTCTAGATAATGCACCCCGTACTCAAGAGCGAGAAAAAATTTCCATGTTATTCCAGACGTCTTAAGGGCAGTTCTTTGAGAAAGAATGGTGATAATTAAATTCTATGTAGGATAATATTAGAAAAGTGTTTTGCTTAGAATATCTCTAGTTAAACATGGAGTCAAAAGTTGTCCGTTCATTTGATAAATAAATTCAGTCAAACGAATTCAAAGCACAATTAGCCAAACATTTAATTATTTTGCTTACAGAACCTCTTCTAATATCTATCTATCTATCTATCTATCTATCTATCTATATATATATATATATATATATATATATATATATATATATGACGTCATATATTACGAAATGGACAAAGTTCGACAATTTATTTATTAAAGACATTTTTATGTTTAACGTTCTTTTTATAGATACAAGTATTTAAGTAAATGCTCTGTTTATAATAAACAGTATTAAATAACATTTACCGGCCTGAATGTCCGAGAAATTTTCATAGAAAATATTCGTACTTGGACAGGATTCGAACCTGCATCCTATACGGAACCGTCATTTACGCTGACGTGCCTTGACCGTTCGGGAACCAAGGATCGTTCGGTAGGCAAGGTCGAATTTATTTACATTCGATACACCATGAGCAGTTATGAATGTACGAGATTCATGGAAGATTGAAGTTTATAAACAGTAAATGTCTTTAATAAATATATATATACGTTCATTTTATAGATAAGAATATTTAAGTAAATGATCTGTTTATAATAAACAGTATTAATAACATTTACCGGCCTGAATATCCGAGAAGGTGGATTTTACTGTTTTTAAACACAATGTAAACACAATCTCTACCTCTTTAACAGAAAGCTTCTCTGTGGCTCAATCGGTTAAGGCACGTCAGGCTATATGACGGTTCCGTATTGGATACAGATTCGATTCCAGTCGCAGGACGCATATTTTCTATGAAAATTTCTCTTACATTAAGGCCAGTAAATGTTAATACTGTATATTATAAACAGAGCATTTACTTAAATATTGGTATCTATAAAAAGAACGTATAAACATAAAACTATCTTAAAATATAACTGTCGGACTTTGTCCATTTCATAATACTCACTCATATATATATATATATATATATATATATATATAAACAAAAAAAACAAAAAACAAATTGAAATTCAATGCAAAGCGATCTGTATATAAAACACCCACTTAAATAAACAAATAAATAAATAGATAATCAGATAGACAATAATAAAAGACAATTCTCCAGACACATAACGACTGTAGGCGCGCCATAAAAATATCCTTCACTGGGAACCAACTAAAGGATGACCGTAAACATTAGCCTTGAAAAAGATACCCTACCCAACCTTAGCAAAACCTCTCAGAGGATGATGAATCTATTGATAAGAATTAACTCCCTGGCCACTTAACGAAGGAAAATAGTCTAGCCACTCCCACAATAACAAATTCTGTAACGGACCGTGCCTAACAATACACGTAAACCGAGAGATAGCTTATTCCTAAAATTTCGCTTGAAGATGAAACGGGACTAAACACCACAATCCAACTTAATTTTATTAATTATTTGGATGATTTCGGCTCTCGTTTTTGAAACATGAGAACTCTTATGTAGCGAAGGAATCATATTTTTAAACAAAAAATATTATTATAATATACATATATATACAGAGAGAGAGAGAGAGAGAGAGAGAGAGAGAGAGAG
>OZ010603.1:35723617-35741117 GCA_963932145.1 Acanthosepion lycidas
TAGAAATACACTAAAACTAAGATATACCTGTACCGATAATGTAGAAAAAAATTAATTGAATGCAAAAACTTCAGTAATAATTGCCATTTCAAAGTAGCACAGGCAGATAATAACAACAACTGTAATTGCTGAAATTCTAAGAACTGTCCATTACAAAAGATATGTCAAACACACTCTGTTGTTTACCTAAGCACTATTTCCATCAAATCCAACAGTTAAGAAATTTTATATCGGGAGTACCAAGAGTCCCTTTAAAATTAGGTTTTAACAACATAAATTATCATTCACCAATGACGCATACAGAAATATGATGTCTATTTCTAAATATTTTTTTAACTTAAATATTGATATGTATTACCGTCCATTAGTATTCTTAATATCGTAAAATCTCTCGGTTTACACATAATTCGTCTTAGTGTTTATCTGTGTATGGAAAAATTCCGTCATGAAATGACAATTTGAAATTGTCGAAAGTACTTGGCATCTGTTTTCCATCTGACAAATACTCGAATATAAGGATCACATTATCCATAGAACTGATAGTAAGTTAATGTCTTCTTAGCAAAGAGATTTCACCATTAATCACATTAACATTGCTAATAATTTTTTTGTGTAAATTGTGTCTTTATGATATAGTATAAATACGTGTGTGTCTGTGAGTGCGGTAAAGTATAATTTTATGATATGTTATTATTTATGGATAAAACTGATCTATATATAGTATAGAGCAAAATATGTAAATATGAAAGTTGATATTGATGTCAACACTGAGCTTACTGCTATCATGATAATCCATAAAATCTTCTCGTCATGAAGATTCGGTGACCAGTCTACAATGACACACTCAGTGAAATACAGTCGACGAAAGATAGTCAGCGATCCAGACCAGGCCTCGATAAACAACGTAGACACAGTACCATAACAACGCGACAGTCAGTGATGATTTTTCTGCATACAACACCACGACAAAATTAAGCCTTCTCTCACCGTCTTTGTTCACTGTGTTTTGAAATTACTACTATCACACGCAATCAGACAGTTGTCGCACACGTGTTTCATTAGCGAGTGACAGACAGAAATAATTTTTGTATTTTAATAAGAATCTCTAAATCCGAAAATCCAGACTAGATGTAGCAGCATGCCCCAATGCATAGAGGAATGGCAGACTTATGCATGTCTAAGATTCTGGCAAGATAAATTGTCTAGCACGAAACAGTTAATCATTTTTCTTGTAGCAGATCTAGAAATTGATTCATTATAATCTTTCCACTTCAGGTTACCAGAAAACATTAAATAGAAACGGTGCAAGGTATCAGTGTTCAGGCGGTTAGCATCAGCCATGTTGACTGAAGACAAAATACGATTAAATAGGAACAGTTTCGTTTCTTGTCCCAGTTAACTCTTGTAGCTCTTTTTTTTAATGAGCAACCAATTTGAACTTATCTAACAGATTAGATATAATATTAAGACAGGACTAAATAGTTGCGACATTATAGATAGCGAGAGGGGAACCGATGGCATCAGGAATGTCGTTGGTGAAAATAAGGAACAACGTAAGTTCAAGTATAGATCTTTTGGAATTACCTGCAGTAATGTAAATAGATCTAGAATACTGGCCATTACAGATAACGTTAATTTCAAGATTTGGTAAGAAATATTGAATTAGATCGCAAGATTTATCAGTAAAACTTAGTGAAGACCACCAATATGCCAAATCCTGTCAAGTATCTCCGAGATATCCAAAGCAACACAAAGACCATCACTATACTTATTTAAATCTTGATAATCTCTTCCAGCTATAACTGTTAATACGCCAATAGTGGACCCAGACTATCGCAAGGCATATTGCTTATCTGTAGTTGTTTTGCTGATCTTTCTCCGTTTGGTCACTCAGCTTCACGAATTTAAGTGTAGTACTACACTGACATATATGTGTCATGATTTAAAAGCTTATATTGCAATATATAGCTATAAGCTCTATTCTAATAGTTCTTCTTGCTTGAGGAAATCCCGTTCCTGTAAACTATGATCGCAAAGTTTTAAATTCAGCATCAATCGTCACCTCCTGTCTTCTTGAACTCTTTTAAAATATTGTTCCTTATTTTGTCTCTCTCCCAAAATTGGAATTGTTCGTCATTTATCTGCGGCAATGTCAGAGTTAACTAACTCAAGAAAGAAGGAACAAGCCTTATTATAATAGGATTGATCACGCCAAAAGATTGGAATAGAACTCATGATTGTACAAACGGTGAGACTATAGGATGTAGACTACAATATTTTATGGGCAATCAAGTGAACCACAAGTAAAAGACACATACAAATCTTACTAAATTCAGGAGTTACGAAATACTTTTTTACAATTCTGTACAAACACGGCTACAAATTAAATAAGTGGTTTCTGAAATCTGATTGTATAGGACAAGTCAAACTATGTGCTTTCTTCTACGTCCTCGCAGTTGAACTTCCAATGACCTGGAAAAAATGTGAGGGTTAATGCGTACATTTTCTTAGGATTCGTGAGTAACACTCAGCGACCAGTATGCAATAACACACTCAGTTAAAGACAGTTGACGAAAGACAGTCAGCGATCCAGACCAGGCCTCGATCAACAATTTAGACACACGTACCATGAAAACGCGTCAGTCAGTCAGTGATGATTTTTCTATATACAACGCCACGACAAAAGTAAGGCTCGTCTCCCCTGTTGTTGTTAACTGTTTTTTTTTCTTAATTACAGCTATCATGATAATCCATCAAAACTTCTCGTCAGGAAGAGTAACTGACCAGTCTGCAATGAGACACTCAGTGAAATACAGTCGACGAAAGACAGTCAGCGATCCAGACCAGGCCTCGATCAACAATTTAGACACACGTACCATGAAAACGCGTCAGTCAGTTAGTGATGATTTTTCTATATACAACGCCACGACAAAAGTAAGGCTCGTCTCCCCTGTTGTTGTTAACTGTTTTTTTTTCTTAATTACAGCTATCATGATAATCCATCAAAACTTCTCGTCAGGAAGAGTAACTGACCAGTCTGCAATGAAACACTCAGTGAAATACAGTCGACGAAAGACAGTCAGCGATCCAGACCAGCCCAGACCTCGATCAACAACGTAGACATACGTTCCATAACAACCCGTCAGTCAGTGATGATTTTTCTGCATACAACACCACGACAAACGTTAGCCTTCTCTCCCTTGTCTTTGTTCACTGTGTTTTGAAATTACTATCACACGCAATCAGACAGTTGTCGCGCACATGTTTCAGTAGCGAATTCGTCACATACAAACACGCACGCACACATTGGCGTACAATACCATTTGATTTCTTTACTTTTAGCAAAATCACTTCGAAAATTTGCAAACATTTGCGACTAATCATTTCTAATAATCGAACTATTGGTCTGTTGATGGCCACTACAAAGAACATTGATTTTTAATATGTATCTGACTGTATAAATATGTATCATGTATCTGACTGTATAAATGTTACTGTCATATTAAGCTTGCTTTTCTCCCTTTTCTTCGAATATCATTTTTTCGCGTTGTTTGTAATTTTGTGTTGCTTTTGTGGGACATGTCACACGGATTTTATTTTTCCTCCTAAAATCCGGGTAGACTGATATCTCAGAAATAATAAGACTGGGTGGATAGAGAAAAAGAAAGAGAGAGAGAGAAAAAAAAGAAAGAAAGAGAGAAAAAGAAAGAGAAGAAAAAAAAGAGAGACAAAAAAGAAAGAAAGATATAAAAAATAGAAAGAGGGAGAAACAGAAAGAGGGAGAAACAGAAAGAGGGAGAAACAGAAAGATGGCGAGAAAAAGAAAGCGAGGGAAAAGAAACAGAGAAAAAAAAAGAGCTTTTGTGAACATAACCCACAGATTTTATTTTTCCACCTAAAGTCCTTGTAGTTTGATCCCATAGTAATAATGAATCTGGGTGGAGAGTGAAAACGACAGAGATAGAAGCAAAAAAAGAAAGAGAGAAAAAAAAAAAGAAAGAGAGAGAAAAAAAGAGGGAGAAAAAAGAAATAGCGAGGCAGTGGAAAATAAAGAGAGAGAGAAAAACAGAGAGAGAGAGAGAGAAAAAAACAGAGAGAGAGAGAAAAAAAGAAAGAGAGAGAGAAAAAGAAGAAAGGGAGTTAAGAAAATGAAAGAGACGGAGAAAGAAAGGGAAAAAGAGCTTTAGTGGACATGACACAGGGATTTAATTTTTCCTCCTAAAGTCCGGGTAGTTTGATCCCACAGTAATAATAAGACTGGGTGGAGATAGGAAGAGAGAGATGGAGAGAGAAAGAGAGAAAGACAAAGAAAAAGAACGGGAAGGATAAAGAGAAACAGAGCGAAAAAAGAGAGAGGAAAAGAACGAGAGAGAGAGAGAGAGAGAGAGAGAGAGAGAGAGAAAGAAACAGAGAGATAAAAACAAAGAGAGAAAAAAAGAAAGAGCATGTGTGTACGTGACACACGGATTCTATTTTTCCTCCTAAAATCCGGGTAGACTTTTCCCACAAGACGTGGTCACCAATTTTATTAGCACGCAGTCAAGGTACCGGGGAGCAAATTTCATCAGACAATTGCCATGAAGATATTTGTCGAAAAGACAGAGGGAATTCGTGTCACATCTTCGAGAAAGTAACTTAAGTCGAGATACATTATTAGGATTATTTAAATTGCAGACGTTCTTTGTAATGAGAATAGAACTCAGACGAAAAGAAAACAGTCGAATATATCGAGTAAAACTTGGAAAAACAATGTTTCATAGTTTAATGTCGCATATAGTTCATTAAATAATGAACATTATTGAATTCAAAACATCATAGACGACTTGGAAGGAATCGGTTGAAAAGTAAATGTGTAGTTATTTTTTTTAATATTTCACGGAATAATATGTAAGATTGTAACATTATATTGTAAACTACTTGCCAGTTCTTATTTTAATTCGTTTCTAGCGGAACCATCTCATTTAATTAGCTTGCCAGTTAATGCTTTTGAATGGTATCTTAAAGTGTACATATGCGAGGTATTCAGTTTATTCAAAAAGACTAATTTGCCAGACACGGCCAATGCAGACAAGCGGACTCCGTTCCTGAGACACGCAGCCATGACTGGCGAACAAACAAAAGCAATACATTTGAACTAAATGCCATAAATCAAAATTTAGATTGCTTGAAAGGAAAACTTAAAATGTCGTGGTTTATATGAAATAAGAAATGGAGGATGAAAACTCTAACGCTATTTTACAAATAAATATAGCCATTTTAAGGTGTGTTTTTTTTTTTTTTTACTCTAAAACAGTAGACGACAATTCTTGCTTTAATGGCGGAAGAGAAAAGTAATTCAGATGAAGAGAAAGTAATTCTGGCAGATTCTTCATTTACTCGACTTATTCTGTGTATAAATAAGAATTTTTGTTATTTTTACCTGAAATGAAAACAAATTTAATTTTCTCATTGAAATATTTTATTCGCTTTTAAACATGATTATTTTTTAAAATTTTATTCCACTCGATAAAACAAAAATGTATGGAGTGTAAAATATACGCTTGGATAAGTTAGTTCTTAGAAGGGAACGTTTGAAATCAAGATAGCGGAATACGTTAATCTACCATTTTTTTAAAAAGATCTTCATGTTAAGTTTTGGTTCTTTATATGAGTATTGAGAATATTTATATACAACTCTTTCCTGGTCTAATTTAACTCTAACAAATGATTGTATTATAATTGTAATACGCTTATATATATATATATATATATATATATATATATATATATATATATATATATATATATATATATATATATATATATATATATATATATATATATATATATATATTGAATAATGGAGAACCGGTCTGATTGAGAAACCGGAGAGCTGAGTTCGAATTCCTGTTGAATCCATTACATTCACTTACGTGCTAATACACTGGCTAAATACCCTAGCACTTGCGTGCTAATACCCAGGGGAAAGGTATGTATCCTTTTCTTCTCCCCCAGCTATGAGTAAATAGCAAGACAGACCGGGTTCTATAGCCTTTAATGGCAAATGATCAAGGAGAATGATAACTCTGAATTCAATATTTAATGTTTGACACGAAGAATCACACTTATAATCCTGGCAAGACAAGCGTGTTAACCATTACACCAGATCGAAGTGCCCACATTGAAGTCGTAAAAAGAGAGTAGGTTCAAAAAGAGAGCAGGTTTTGTTTTGTGTCGGCCCCTATTATGTCTTTCCAACTGAGCAAAGGCGAGAGGAGAAAGGTAATTCAGGTCTTCAGGCTTGGTATTAGGTTGGTGCAAAAATAATGACGTAATAATGTCGTTTTTTGACGTCAAAAATACGTCAAAAAACGACATTATTACGTCATTATTTTTGCACCAACCTAATACTAACATTTATACTCTGGCTTCCCTCTTCAAAGTCCATTCAAGAACTATCAAGACAGCGGTGAACAAGTTGAAAAAAAAAAGAGAACAGTAGAGAGGAAAACTGGATCAGAAAACTTAGCAGTAGCAAGAGGGATCATAATTCTAACTTAGAATTAAGGAGATCAGTTAGAAAAAATCAAACTCAGTTCTTAAGAGTTTTAGTAAGAGAGAAAGAAGATTCAGCAATGAGAGTCCAAAAGCGGAGGAAAAGACTTGAAAATGAAATTATAAGTGTAAAGTGTAAGTCCAGGACAAAAAGTGTAAAAGGTTACAAAGGGGGGGGGAATTCATCATGAATAAGTGGACAAATGGTATAGGATATATATATATATATATATATATATATATATATATATAATGTGTGCATATAGAGTGGTTTATCATTGGGTTTTCTGTATTGTTTATATGTACCTTTTCTGAAGTTGAAGGTAACATCTAGAAAATCTATTTCGTTTAGAATAGTGTGTATGTCTATGTCGAGTCCGTTATTTTTAAAAATCTTTATTATTGCAATAAAAAAAATAAAATAAAATAAATAACTAAAGAAAATGACAATAAAATAAGTAAAATAAATTGACCCAAACGAATTACCAAATCACACCCGTTAGAATAGACGAAATAGAATAAATAAATAAAAAATGTAAAAAAAACTCAATCGATAAACACGAATAAACAAAGTAAAGAATAAACTAATTAGCAAACCAGTATGACCAAAATATTTGACTATAAATATCAATCCAAAAATCGAACGAAAAACATAGGTATAACGATAAAAAAATTAAGTTACTTTAAAATCAAAATCCGAAAAGAACAAATAAAATATACAGTATAATAAAAAATAATAAAGCAAGATAAATTAATTTAAATTAATCCAAATAAATAAACAAACTAGCTAACCGATCCCGATAAATTACCCGTTAGAAAAAACAAGTAAAGCTAATCAATCCAAATAAATAAATGAAGTAATAAACAAATTAAAAACTCCTCACTGCAAAATAATGGTTAGAATAAACTACAGCAATCAGACCCAAAATTGAATAAATATTTTTATCGTCCCAATCCAAAACAAAACTATTGAATAAGCCATATAAACAAATTTTTACTACGTTAATAAAATACCGATTAAATAAATAAATAAGATAAGAAATAAATATATAAATAAAAATATAAAAAATAAAAAATAAAAGTAAATAAAAACAAGCAAAACAGTTTAATCCAAATAAATAAATAAACAAATAAACGACACCCGTAAAAATAACCGCCAAAATAGACTACCCACAATGCACCACTAACCCGTATATATAAATAGCCGAGACAAAAAACAACACTCGTTGCCTGACGATTGCGTCTAGCATGAAACAGCGTGTCGCCTCTAAGTGTTGACTTCAATGTTCACTTATATATATATATATATATATATATATATATATATATATATATATGTGTGTGTGTGTGTGTGTGTGTGTGTGTGTGTGTGTGTGTAAGCAAATATATGGATATAGATCCGACAGTATGAAGAAAAATATACGGAAAAAACAAACAAAAATCCTTATATGCAATTATGCTGTTTTAATGTTAATATAATGTCAACGTCGGACGTTTCGGTCTAATAAACCATCTTCAGGACATATTCATAAAATATAATTAACATTATCAATTTAACATGACAAAGACGATGGACATAAGAACAAGACTTATCCAAAATAGTTTTCATTCAAAATACTGAAATTTTAGGAATAAGTTTTCACAGCGTCGCCCACTTGACGACAACGTGACCATGTTTAAACGGAACGCTGATCATATAAAACTTTCAGTTATCTGTTTGGATAAGTCTTCTTCTCCGGTCCCGACAAGTCTCTTATATCTGGGTTACACTGTATATGCAGAATAGGTTTTGCAAAAGCATGTAAAAAAACGAAAAATTATAAATTAATAGAGAAAATAAATAAAAACACATGTAGCGCATTGCGATAAAGAGTGTGACAGATGCCACTACGTTTTCGGCTAAATGTCTATTCGGCTAAATGCCCGTCGGCCAAATTCCCGTTGGTCAAATGTCTGTCAGCCAAATGATCATTCGGTTAAGCGTCCGTCGACCAAATATTCATTAGGTTAAATGCCCGTCGGCCAAATGTCCGAGTAAAAATTTTACATAAAATAAAATCTAAATGGAAAAGTATAGTGTGTCCATAAAATTTCTTTACAATATAAAAAATATATTACAATGGAAATTGATGAGATATCTTAATCAGATTTGTTCTACGCATTCAGTAGTTATGACTTTTGTTAATCAGATTGCATTTGTGTATTTCAGGTACCCTGCTGATGAAAACGGTACTGTTAAATGAACCCCTAACATTTACAGACCGGTGTATTGGAATGGTTAGCACAATTCCGGGACACCCCGTTCAATAGCTATCATTCACCTGGACTTTGGGGTTATGGTAAAGATATCGTGTATCGAACAAAGATACGTGACCTCACTGATCTAAATAAAAAGATCACTGATACCATTGCCCTCATTGATGAGGCTATGCCACAGCGAACATGGCAAGATATCGACTACCGTCTTCATGTGATTTGTACAGCTAATCGTAGCCATATAGAGGTGTATTAAATTAGTCAAAAGAAACGTTACTATCTAATCCTCTTTTCGTAACAATCCACGGTCACAAAATGTAAGTGCAAATTTAAGGCATTCATTTGTCGACAAAAAGTCAACATTCAAGAAGTCAGAACGATGCACATTTCAATCTTGAACACATCAGAAATCGTAATTCAAACAAACGACAATTTTAAGTTGTAGTCCTTGTATGTCACCAAGTAAAATTAGGCGAAAACTTTTGCAAAGATTTTATATAAAATGCATAAAAATAAAAAGGTATATCTCGTTTTCAAAGATAACTAATTCTGCTCGTTCATCTTGACATCGATCTTCAGCAGATTCGCGACGATGGCCCAACACTATTTTACACAGACACACACACACACACATACATACATACATATATATATATATATATATATATATATATATATATACATATGTGTATGTATGTATGTATAATGCTTATACGTTCTTTTTAGAGATGCAAATATCGAAGTAAATCCTCTGTTTATAATAAACAACATTTACCTGCCTGAATGTCTGAGAAATTTCCATACAAAATATGCGTCGTCCGACAGGAATGGAATCTGTATCCCATATGAAAACGTCATACAGCCTCACGTGGTTTTACTGATTGAATCACAGAGGATCGTTTCTCTCGTACATTGATATCTGCTCGATGCGTATCCAAATGAAAACAAATGACGTCACACATTATGAAATGGACAAAGTCCGACAATTTTTGAAAGACATTTTTATGTCTATACATTCTTTTTTTTATATTTACAAATATTTAAGTAAATGCCCTGTTTATAATAAACAGTATTAACAATATTTACCGGCCTGAAAGTCCGAGAAATTTTCATAGAAAATATGCGTCCTCCGACAAAAATCGAAACTGTATCTTATGAGGTACCGTCATATAGCCTATAGACACACGCGTGTGTTAGTCAGGTATCATTCTGCTCTTATATGTCTGTTAACATCCTCGGTTGTCATTCAACATCAACTTCTCAGAATATCTAATCGACCTGGTATCGACGCTGCTACAAGCGACTTTTTATTAAGTGTTGTTGCTTAATCTCTCTAGCATTAATACCCGTGGAAGAGATTACTCGTTTCTATCTCCTTCCCAAAATAAACAAAAGCAACAACCCAAGAGTCCCGGTATTCCATCACTCAACTACCAAACGAGTAAAATTTCTAAATACATAGATTACATATTAATTACATATAACGCCAAGCTAAGGAAGTAAATTCCTACATCAGAGACACAACAGATCTACTAAACGAAATTAATCACATTCAAACAGTGCCAGAGAATGCTATTCTATTGACTATCGACATAAGATCACTTTATTCAAACATTAAACATATCGAAGGTCTAACCGCCCTTCAGGAAGCATTTATTAAAAGACGAAAACAAGACACCTCTCCCACAGAAGTTATCATAAAACTCATGGAGCATATTCTTACATTGAATACACTTCAATGGAGCACACTACCTGCAAGTAAGAGGCTGGGCCATAGGTACCATTGCAGCTCCATCATATACTACAATATTCCTGGGAAAATTTGGAGACCCATATCTATCCCCTCATTGGTACCGACTACGTATTCCATGCAAGATATATCAATGATATATTCTTTGTATATACGGGTAGTGACGACTAATTTACCCAATTCCTCATGACCCTAAACACAGTACGCGACTCGATTTAGTTTGACTATGAAAATTCCAGAATATCAGTAACATTTTTAGACACTTGCATTTACATAGATGAAAACGACACTACACACTAAAATCACCGACACCCACAATTATCTACACTTTAAGTCTTCCCACCCTAAACACCTCAAAGAGAACCTTCCCTATTCACAAGCACTTAAACTCAGAATGATATGTTCCAACAATGAAGAACTAAATAAACAGATTCAAAATCTGGAGCATCAATTCACAAAACGTTGCTTTAACTAACACCTAACCAGGGAACAAATAAATAAAGCAATTTCAACACCTAGAGAAGACCCCCTAATGTACAAGTTTTAAAATAAACCCAGCCACACCCATCTAGTAATCACTTTTAACCCCATTCTGCCTCCACTATTCTATCATTCAAAAATCTTTGGGAATTAATACATCTCAAACCAGACCTAAAAATTGTTTGAAGAACCCGGCCTTCTATCATATCGTAGGCCTAAGAACCTAAATTATAGGTAGTAACCACATTTCAGAGGATAAGGTGTATCCGTAATAAAGCAACAACAAAAACAGGATTTTCCCAACCGTGTAACCACAAAAAGAAACTTATGCTGTAACCACATTAGACACACGAATTCTTTCACTAGCTCAGTCACTAAATCTACTTTCAAAATCTACCACGACTCTAACTGCAGAAATCAAAAAAATAATTTAGCTTCTAGAATGCACACTATGCCAGAAACAGCATGTAGGAAAATCTGAATGGCCCTTTTACTACAGAATTAATAATTATCGCAATCGAATTAAGTCGACTCCACATGAAAGATTATTACCTGTAGAAAAAAAAAATTCCGCATACAAAAACTCAATTTTAAAACCCATGCCAAATTCACTATAATTGAGAAAATAGAAAAGTTCAGACAGATAACATTAGAATGATTTTAAGTTGCTATGAAAATAAGTGGATTCGGCGCCTAAAAACGCTCTATCCAGACAGGCTAAATCACAAATCTAACAATAGAGATAGAATATTTAACTCAATAAATCAAGGCCTACCCACAATTTTCACCCACACGAGACAGACATGCTTGCGGAGGTGTTGAGGCCTCACACTTATACACACACCCATACTAATATACACACTACACACATCATATTCACTGACTCGCTAATGAGCCAAATCATAGCACATACTCATAGTAATATACACGCTTACACATATCATACTCACTCCCTCCCTAAGAACCAAATAACACACACACACACACACACACTTAACAGAGACACATAACCAATAAAACTGTCAAAGGGAAAACTGACGAAGGGAATTCAGAGCAGCATAGATCCAACCAACTCTTATCTGAAATAACAACTTAAAAGAGACTGTTAGACCAACACAATGAATATTAAAAGATTGACGTTAAAAAGATAAAAAAAGTAAAAACAAAAACAAATGAAAACTACGGACGAAAGTTAATTTTCTCCATCAAGGCATTCATGTCTGTAGTTCAGTTTTTTGTTCTCCTGATGGTAGCCATGTATGCATAAACTAGACGAGGAATCTAACTTAAATAATAAAAACGAACTTTGAAGAGGTAGCTATGAAGAGACCAGAGTATCGCTCTGTCTGCCATTCAGTAATAATGCCCCATCAAGAAGTAAACATCATTGGACTGCGTGAAACACGAAAGAAAAATAAGACAGCTAACAATGTTCCTACTGCACTTGGATACAATATATTCTCCTGAACTGTTTATGGTCTTTTGTGCAATTCTCGAGCTGGTCTCAAAAGTCATGCCCTAAATTGGCATACAGATAATTAATTCGTTGTCTTCAAAACCTCATACTTCGAACATGATGGGGGACTACATCATATATATATATATATATATATATATATATATATATATATATATATATATATGAGATGAGGCATTATGTACACTGTTTACATTATTCGGACTATTGTCCTCATCTATGTTGCCATATTTATCACAACGTTCCGGCCGTTATTCACTCCGGGTGTTTGGAATGTCGAACTTAACCCTTTATTTCGTTGTGATAAATATGACAACAAAGATGAGAACTATAGTCCGAATTACGTAAATTGCATATATACATATATATATATATATATATATATATATATATATATATATATATATATATATATATATGTATGTATGTATATATATATATATGTATATATATATATATATATATATATATATATATATATATATGTGCGTGTATGTATGTATATGTGTGTGTGTGTGTGTGTATTGCTATGCCCTTTCTGCTTCCAAAAGATATTTTGCTTGCTAACAGGAAAACATTCATTACATTTTATCGTACTCAGTACGATGTGTATAAAGAGTATAAAGGTTATTAAATTTTGTTCGATTAAAACCCTGCAAACATGGAAGTACCCAAGAATCATTTGAGGCACATAATGCTTTCTGAGTTCAAGAAAAGAAACTCAGCAACCGAAGCGGCTAGAAACATTCGTTCAGTTTATGGAGAGTAATGTGTGAATGAAAGAACTTGCAGAAGAATGTTTGCAAAATTCAGAGGTGGAGATGGGAAAATACATTGTTGATTGAATCTGTAATTAAATGCAACATTTGGTCATTTGTTTTCTTTATTCAGAATTCGGACAGAACTTATGGGATGACCTGATATAATTAGAAGAAAAATAGAAGTCGAAATTATTCATCATAGTGTATTTCCATAAATTAGACTGGTTTAATTTGTCAAGACAGTCAAGTACCGCAAAACAAAAAATGGTTTCTAGTGTCGGAGGATTTGTGTATTCTTCCGCTTAATAAATTATTACTATGAAATTTTTCAAAATGGAATGCAATCGCTTAGATCTAAGAATAGTTGGAAGTTATGGTGGACCATGATAACGAATCTCCTGAGGCGCGACTTCAAGAAGAATGTTAAAAAAACGAGATATACCGCTTAATTTGTATGCGTTTTATATAAGATCTTTGCAAATATTTGCGCCCAAATTTACTTGATGACATAAAATAACCCCTTGAAAATGGCGTTTGTTTTGGTGCGGACTCCCGATGCTTTCTTGATGGAAATGTTGCATCAGACTTTGTTGAATGTTGACGTTTTCTCAATAAATAAATGCATTAAAGTTGCCCTTTCAAGGCTCTCTCCCTCCACCCGGTTGCTCACATATTTATGTTTGGCGACTTTAACGCCCATCATACCATGTGACTTAAGAATGCTACTACTGATCACGCAGGCATTCAAACGCTCAATTTTTCAGTCTCTCAATCCCTCACGCAGATAGTTAACTCCTCCACTCTTTTTGCCTTCAACCGAGAAGGTAAAGCCTCTCTTCTCGATCTGTGTTTTCCCTCCATCCCCGAGTCATGCAGCACCACGCAACGCTGCTATCTAGTATCTGTTAACATCTCCTTCAACTTCACCCCCTTCAAAGAACCTCCTACCACTAGAACTTCGTGAATTAAAGGTCGTTCTCAACGGATTCTCCTCCAGTTCCTATCCCACGAACGCAGGTGACCTCAAGGCTCCATCCTAGGCCCCACTCTATTCCTTATCTACCTAAATGACCTTCCTCACGCCATGAATTCCCAAGTTTTCATCTACGCGGATGACACCACAATTTATTCCTGCCTCAAGATGAAAATCTAGTGTCACTGACAATACTAACCTGGCCGAGCGTCTCGAAAAGAAACTACAATCGATTGTGAACTGGGGCAGGGATTGGCTAGTCAACTTTAATGCTTCACAAACAAAACTGCTCTCTATTAATCACCACAGAGATCCTTCCCTGCCCTCCATTAGAATGCCTGACGCTCAACTTCTCAAGAGCACCTCTCTGCGTCTGCTCGGTCTCACGTTGACTGCTGACATGAGATGGAACAAATACATTGAGTCAATTGCCTCGTCCACCGCAAGGAAAGTTGGCTCCCTGTGACGCGCCAAGAAATCGATCCTCCAGATCTACAAATCAACAATTCGCCCTTGCATGGAGTATTGCTGCCATATATGGTCTGGTGCCCCTTCTGTTTGCCTCGGGGTTCTTGATAGGCTCCAGAGACGGATATGCAATATAATTGGCCCTGCTCTGGCATCTCGTCTGCAGTCACTTTCTCACAGACGCCCCGTCGCCTCTCTCTGTTTTACAAATACTTTCATGGTAATTGCTCCGAGGAGCTCCATTCGCTGGTTCCCAGACTTCATGAGTTCAAGCGCCCTACGAGGCTGGAATCCCGCTCTCACCCCTTCACTGTCGAAACTCCTAAATGTAGCCATCTCTTCTACTCTAATATCTTCATGTCTCGCACCTCTCGTCTGTGGAACTCCCTTCCCTATTCCATTTTCCCTGAGAGCTATAATCTCCAGCTATTCAAGTGTAATGTCAATCGACATCTCCAGTTGCCTTGATCTATCCACTACCCTTCTCTTCATCCTTTCTTCTATCACTTCTATCTGATCTTGCTCTAAATTTCTGTAACCCATTGCGTCCTAGTGGCTTCCGGCCTTGCTTGGAGTGAAACGCTTAAAAAAAACAAAACATTATTTACAACGAATTTAGAAAAGGAATAAGTGTCGGAACTGCGCCGAAAACATTCACTGTTCATTCGGATCGTCCTCCATTTCTAAGGAATGTCTACAAGTGGTTTGCTAGATTTTGTCAGGGTGTTATAAAACCTAAACCATCGACCACGTTCAGCTTACCATCATGTATAATAAACTGGATAGTTTCCAAGGAAGAGATTACTAAGAGGTTTAAAATCGATATCTCAACTGTCTTTCGCGCTGTTGAAAAGACTTGCTTTCATAAAAACAACCGACTTTGGCAAATCGAAATGGTGTCATTTTCCGCCACGACAACGCAAGACATCATTTTGCAAAACAGACCTTGCAGAAACATAAAATATCGACATTGGAAGTCCTCCAGTACCAGCCGAAATTTCTTGATTTGGCTCATTCGGATTTGAATTTGTTCCGGCCTCTACAGAAAAATTTATAGAAAAAAAGACATGACTTTCTACAAACGTTGGAAAATGTTCTAATTCACAAGCTTCTCCTAACTAAGTTTCTACAAATACAGTATCAACAAACTTGTATAACGTTGGGAGGCATTTGTTAAAAACTATTAAGAATATGCAATTGACTAATGTATTTCTGTGTTTGTAAAATTTTGTTTTTAATTTTTTATCTATGTATTATCTAATACCTATAGACTCGGCTGAAATGTTGTATTCCCATGAAAGCAAGAGAAAAAAAAATCTGCTTTCCGAACAAATATGGATTGATAGATTTCTGTTTAAATTATAGACGAGAGAACCTCGCATCACTCTTTCAAGGAAAGCCGGAGAAAAAAATAATCTCACGGACTAACAAAATCTCGGATAATACATTAGAATGAATTTCCGATGTAATGTCCTGGCCATATTAATAAAATAAGGTCTTCTGTTTTGTGACTTCTCACTGATACGTAAAGACCAAGAATAATATGAAAAATAATATTCACAGAATAAAAGAGTGTTTCTACGTTTCGTTTTCTATTTCCTTGTATAAACACGCATGCGTGACAATCACCTGACAGCTGCTATTTGGCTTGTGTATTACCGAATATGAGTTTGAGAAACCCCGCAACCAATTCAGCTGCGACGGCTGAAAAGTGACATCCTTCTTTGCTAGCCGGCCCAAACATAAGTAAACAGACGCATCACATTGATGTCGGTATACGTGGGAAGAAAATACAATAGCAGATAGATACCTGTGAAGGAATGAAAAGCGAGTAAGAACACGAGATGCTGGAAGCAACAACAAACGATTTCGCGATGGAATTAGATGGAATCGTATTGGATGGAATATGATATCATCTTGACAATTTTCAGACGAGCTGGAAAATAAGAGTGGTGGTGCTGGGGAAATAATCCATTGTAAAAGAGTTTGGTTTCATAAATAAATAAAAAGATGGAAAAATTGATAGGGAGAAGAGAGGAGGCGTTTGAAAACGATAACGAGAAGCTGAAACTGAAGGGAATATTAAGACTAAAGGAACGAGGGAAATCAAAGACGTTACTGAAAATGTTAAAAATAAGTTAAAATTTTAAAAAAATTGAACAACTGAAACTATTATTTTTTCGCCAACACCAATCTATGGACGAAATATAAAATAAGAATTCTACAGCCTTCATTGAATAGAACGCACTACCCACATCCTCATCATGTGTCGACCGCAGTCGAGATCTTGGAGTCCGCAAAACTAGGCTAGACCTGTCGTTCCTACACTGCTGTCGCCAGTCCTGCCTCCCAATGCCTGCATTCCTTACGATAATGTCAATGAATGATAGTTTTCTGCATTACCAACATTTTCTCCATATACCATCATACAGAAGTATGTTCCACTCGAACAGCTTTATACTGCGAACCACTGCTCTGTGGAATAAACTCCCAAGAGAATGTTTCCCCGACCACTAAAATCTTAACTTTATCAAATCTAGATTAACCTGTTATCTTCTCCCGCCCTCTCTATATGAACTACCCCTTAACTTAACTCTCTATCTCGAGTAACCTTTGGGTCTGGTTCAGGGTGAAACTTACTGTAAAGTAAAAAACTGGGACACGAAAACTGGTCTTGGGCACATGAAAATTAAAAATAAAATAACACAGAAAAATTGTATATTTTCCGATAAAATTAGTATCTTTGAGCTAATTTAAAACAATTTACATTGCTACTTTAGTTGGTGTTGGGTCTTTTAAAT
>OZ010603.1:35743617-35753617 GCA_963932145.1 Acanthosepion lycidas
TTTGATTGATTTGAACCTTTTAAGACCCATTACTGCACATTCAACACCATAGCTTGATAAGATACCAGAAGTGTTGAAACAAAATGGCTATTATTGTAGTGATTTTTTAACATATTTATGTTATAATTTTCGAATATATATATATATATATATATATATATATATATATATGTGTGTGTGTGTGTGTGTGTGTGTGTGTGGCGTATTAGAAACACACAGCAAAATAAAGACAAATCTTCATATGAACATATGTCCAAAAAGCCTTCGATTTTTAGATATTAAGTTTACAGCAGATGGCGCCGTGTACATTAGATTACATTTGTCACTCGTGTACTTTTGTGACACGTCTGTCTTCAACGTTTAACGTGTGTAGTAGTGAGTTAACAGAGAAGTGCTCCGTATAACACTGGCATCATATTTATCAGGTTGGTGCAAAAATAATGGCGTAATAATGTCGTTTTTTGACGTATTTTTAACGTTAAGAAAACGACATTATTACGTCACCATTTTTGCACCAACCTAATATATAGTGAGAATGTACATATCATATTTACATACGGACCGAATTTTAATGGACGCGGTGTTGCACGGCTGTATCAAATTGAGTTTCCAGACCGAAGGTAGCTGAGTCATCCAGTTTTTTCTTGCTGTTTATCGTCAAATTGCTGAGACACAATCCATGGCATCACAAACTATGGATCAAGGAATCGTTTCACCGTAAATCCTACGTGGCCGAACGGTTAGACACGTCAGATCCAATGATGGTTAAACGTAGGGGATGCAGAATTGAATCCTGCTAGGAAACACATGCTTTTCTGACATGATTTCTCGAATTTTTAGCCCGGGAGATGTAGCTGTGGATAAACATATACTTTTTAATTAAGAATATGAGTATCCATCAAAAATAGAGTTTAAGCAAAATGAATTTATATATATATATATATATATATATATATATATATATATATATATATATATATAATTTATTTTGCTTAAACTATCTCTCTCTCTCTCTCTCTATCTATCTATCTATCTATCTATCTATCTCTCTCTCTCTCTATATATATATATATATCATTGAATGGCAACTTGAAACGTCGCAACTTGTGATCTGAAAAACTGGCAGGCCCAAGCATCAAACCGAAAGAAGTGACGAAAGACATGACTCATTAAGTTAAAAGGTTTTGAAAACAGTAGACTGAAGTACCGTCATCAGCTTCTTCAAGCTCTGAAGCAGAAACTCCATCAAAATCCGGCTTTCACAAATTTCATCTGTCAGTATTGCTTTGTGGCCTGCAGCAAGGCTGGGCTAGTATCCACCGTAAGGAAGCACAATTGGATTATGCCTTTCCTTTCTCTGATTTTCTCTACAATAGCGCCTGCTAGCATGCATAAGTGTAAAACGAAAAGCGCCATCCAATAGAATACATAGGCATTAAACAATACCATTAATCTCATATACTCGGTCAGTTATTTTCCCAGATTTCTATCCAAGCAAGCTGATAAGACCAGTAAAACAGTAGGGATTACTTAGAGTCAACAAACTGTAGATAATATTAGTGAAAGAAAGTCCGATAAGTTGACAGGTTTTAAAAAAGACTGACGGTGGTAGAAACTTTTGTAGTTTGCTCTTTAACGATAAGCATGAAGCTGGAAGAGATTTCCAGGAGCGAGAAGCACTTTCAACGGTAAAATCATGAGACCTAACAGCCAATCTAGTAACGTGCTTAAAATCATGAAGTCGACCGGTAGATCAGGTTGACTTTTGGTTTCCTGCTAGTAAAAAAATGGAAAAGAGAATGAATTGAGAAAAAAAGAAAAAAAAGAAAGATTAACAAGTATAGAAAAAATGAAAATGACGAGACCTATCTGCCCCTCTAGTACCATGCTTCAAATCATGAAGTCGATTCGTTGATAATGTTCACTACTGGTTTCGTGCTAGTATACAAATGAAAAAGAAAGGGAACTGAGAAAATAAAGTAAAAGATAACAAATATAGAAAAAAGGAGTATGATGAGACCTATCTGCCACACTAGTACTCCGCTTCACATCATGAAGTTGACTTGTTGAGGTTGACTATCGGTTTTGTGTGATGTAACCGTAGCAGATAAAATTTGATTGACAATCTTTTGGACAACATTCGCTATGTTTGTCAACCAATTACTAAACGCCAGGATTACGTTTAAAATTCGTACGCGGTCACTCAGGCTCTATCACGCGTCGCCCCAGGGAGAAACGATGGGAGATGGATACAAGCATGTACTCACGTCGTAAATTAATCATCCTCTGCACCCGAGCTAGGTTCTCGCCAGCTCCCCACTTTTTTTTTTCCACAGTTCAATATTTAATTATGTTGGTCCGAAAGTGTTAAACAATCTGTTCCTTGTCTTCTGAGCCTCGTGAACTCGTCATTAAGCAGAGGTCACGTGTTGTTTAACCTTCCTCTCGCTTCATCCCATATGTCTTCACCTCTATTAGTTTTCCTGGTCAAAGTCCCATAAAGTTTGGCGAAAATATTCAACTGTTATTTACTTTAGAGTGATTAATTTTCCCTTCGAGAAGCGTCCGCCATTGTTAATTGTTCGATTTTTATTTTAAACGGTAATAATCGATGAAACGTAGAGGGGACGGCGCTGATATAGCAATCTTACTCTGAGAGTATATTAGTATGCTTATCACACGTTAATTTATAGCTAATTTCACTTCAGTCGCCCTCCAAATACGGCCTTGTTCCAGACAAAGTCATCGATAACTATAACTACATTTAATTCGTAATAGGAAGGTACTCTTACAGCGGAACTCAAAACTAGAGAGCTTGGACAGCCCAAAATTATATGTCTGGCACAAGGACAGTAAACTTGATCGCTGTATTTCAACGAGCTAACAGTGATCTAATAACTTCATGGGAACGTGTCCGTGGTGTTAGAACGTTCGCTTTCTGACCATGAGATTCGGGTTCAAATCTCGCCTCATGTGCTGAAGATTGTTGCAGAATGCAATATGCTCTATTGACATACTGATGCGTCTGTTGACACTTTTTAATAAATTCACTCTAAAAAGTCAATAAAGCCACTAAGATGGGGACACTTGATGTAAAAATATGAGAAAAAGAAAACAGCTATTAATAAGATAAAGTCTAAAATTGCATTTAAATTTTTTAAGACCAAAATTCATTTAAAACACAAAATGCCGGAGGAGAAAGCCACAATTGATGTCAGTCAGTTATATGCCATACTTGATACACGCTAAAGCAATCATATATATCTTTTGATACATGACTGATGAGGCAGATTTTTCTCCGAAGTGGGTTGCCATTTCTTTCTGCGATAGACCAGTTGCCATCCAAGGCTATAAAAGCCGGTCTGTAATGCTACTTACTTGGGGAGGGAAGAAGATGATTCATACCTTTCCCAAGGATATTAGCACGTGGAATGGATCTGATTAGAATTCGAACTCGGCTCTCTGATTCCTCAATCCGAGCCGCTATCCATCGTTCATCCTCAATTGATGTACGATAAAATAAACTGTTAGCATCTAGCAAATGTCACTGTGGAATGATGAGAGCTAACTGCCAATCTAGCACTGCGCTCAATCTCAAATCGTGTCATCCAAAGAGGAAAGTTAATTAGAACATTTAGCATGAAATTACTTAGAGAAAAGGCAGAGGGAAGCTACGTAAACGGCGCTGGGAAAGTGAATGATGCTGAGATGCCGGGAGAATATAAATAACATTGCAGAGTCTTATTTGAATGTCATGAACGATCTCTAGATAGATAGTGGGAGAATCAGAAATAGAAATCAGAGCAAAATACAATGCAATGTGCGAATGCTTGTATTATGAATGCGCGAAACAGTTTCATGTCAGCAGAAAGCGTTGCACCTAGAGGGCGCAATGGGTCAGTCTGATATAGGTTACCATCAGCATTGCTGAGGGACATCAACGGGGGTTCTTTTAAAACGTTTAAAAGAGGGCACTTTTGTCTTGGGAGCGTTAAAATTAACAAGCCATTTCTTGTCCCAGTTAACAATAGATTATAGATTAGTTTCGAGATCAACTACCAATTTGATTTTATCGTACCGATCAGACTTATCATTAAGAAAGGAGTAAATAGCTATGTCATCAGGCATAGATGCCGACAACTGATGACACCGTGAAAGCAGTTGCTGAAAATTTCGATTTATATTAAATTAACAACCGACCCAATTTAGACTTGACACACGCGCTCACTCTCACTCTCTCCCTCTCTCTCACACACTCACCGACACACACACACATATATATATATATATATATATATATATATATATATAATTATATATGATTGTCTTCGTACCCCTCCCCTTAGCTTCTTATAAAATTGAACAATTTAAATTTGTTTCCTAATTATGATACATGGTTGCCACACGCTTTTAGCTTGTATTAATTTCTTGTCTACCCCACCTGACCTTGTCTAGTATTAGGTTAGTATTGACGTAATAATGTCGTTTTTTGACGCATTTTTAACGTCAAATAACGACATAGTTACCTCATTATTTTTGCACCAACATAATATTAGATTTCAAATGACATTTTACCATTATCAAAATTGCCCCTTTTTAACGTAGGTCTTACTCCTGATTAGTTAATCAGGTAAGTCCACAAGCCTCATTTTAATTTTGTTTTGCTGTCATCTGCTTTTTAAATTTAAAAATTATTTTTCACTCACCAGTTATTTATCATCGCCTGACATAAAAGTTATTGTGTAGCGATTTACAACATTTTTCTTTTAAACACATATAATAATTATATATTAGGTTGGTGCAAACATAATGATGTAATAATGTCGTTTTTTGACGTTAAAAAATACGTCAAAAAACGACATTATTACGTCATTATTTTTGCACCAACCTAATATATATATATATATATATATATATATATATATATATATATATATATATAATTATTATATGTGTTTAAACAATAAACCGATTCACTATATACACACACGCGCATATATTTGAAAAAATCAGCCGATCGCTCTACCTGTGTTTCAATCTTTCAGTATCTTCAGGCGGTTCCGTCTAAATAATTTTATTTTAAAAATAAATAAATTAACACACAACCCGAGCGTAATAGAAAGGTAGGCAAAAAGCAAGTGTATTGAAATTTTATCCTAGTAGGGGCTGTATGAAATATACACGTTTTCATCCTAATTCAAGCGAACCCAAAATGAATATTTTGTGTGTGTAGGCACCGTGTCATTGTTTCTGACCTTTCATTTTTTTTCTAGTCTGGAAATGTTATTATTGCTATCTTTTCTTCTTGTCAAATCTTGCAGTTGTGACTATGATTTTTGTAAGGTTTCGATTTTTTATTATTTCCCAGTTTACAAACGGACCTTTTTTTTAATTTCCAGACATGTCTGGCTAGTTTTGTAGAATTCCTAAGTCTTTCTAGCGTTAATGATGACTTGTGAATGATGACTTGTGATTATAGCATCTCATCTTGAATCTGCCTTCATTACAACCTATGTAAATTTTGATCTTGCTACTTGAATCTTTTACTGCTGCTTTATTATTTTATTTTTTAATCATTTCACCCCAAACAAGAAAGGAATACTACTTGTACGCAAAGGGTTACTGAGAGTGAAAGTAAGGGAAAAGATTGGGTATAGTGGGGGATTGAGGAAAGGATAAAAAGAAGAACGGAGAAGGAAAAAAATAGAACCTGAGCGAGGCATCAGAAGATGTCGAGTGACATTATATTTATTTTTTTATTATTATAGTTATCAGGGGAGCAATTAAGACGAAGGTAGTTTCACAGTCGTGAAGTGCGAGAAAAACAACTGTTGAACTAGAGAATCCGGTTACCTTTAAATGTTTCGACAGTCAAAGTGTTAGACCCAGATGCCAAAATTGTAGCACGCTTGAATTCACGGAGTCGGGGTACCAGGGAAAATAGCTCGTCAGAGCAGATGCCATGAAAATACTTATAGAAAAGACAGAGGGAAGCCACATTACGTCGGAGAGAATGTGACTTGAATCGAAACTCCAAGTCAGGTCCGATCATATTGCCTATTTATCTTTGGATTTTGCTGAGTACCTCTAGAAGAACAAGGATGGTACCCGACTATATATGGTAATAGAAGTTACTCCTTCAATTTACCAAACTCTAGTGGACAGTTACATGTTTCACCGTTAACCATATCTTGCTGCGCATGAGTGGGCAAAAGAAATCGTGTGTGGAGAAAAGAAAAGAATCATATTTGGGGAAAAAGAAACATGGTTGGGGAAAGAAAACATAGATGGGTAAAAGAAAAGCGATATGAGTCAGGAAAAGAAGTCGTGGGTGGATTAAAGAAAAGATACATGAGTGGGTAAAAAAAGAACAATGAGAGGGTAAAAGAAAATGTGAGTGGAAAAAGAAGAGAAACATGAGTGGAAGAAAGTAAACCTGAGTGTGAAAAATAAAAGAAACATGAGTGGGGAAAAGAAACAATGTGTGGAGAAAAGAAAGGAAACATGAGTAGGGAAAAGAAAACATGAGTGGGAACAGAAAAGAAACATGAGTGGGGAAAAGAAACAATGTGTGGAGAAAAGAAAGGAAACATGAGTAGGGAAAAGAAAACATGAGTGGGAACAGAAAAGAAACATGAGTGGGGAAAAGAAACAATGTGTGGAGAAAAGAAAGGAAACATGAGTAGGGAAAAGAAAACATGAGTGGGAACAGAAAAGAAACATGAGTGGGGAAAAGAAACAATGTGTGGAGAAAAGAAAGGAAACATGAATCGGGGAAAAGAAGAGAAATCTGCGTGGTGAATAGAAAAGAAACATGAGTGGGATAAAGAAATCAGGAGTGGCGAAAAGAAACGACACTTGAGTGGGGAAAAGAAAGGAAACATGAGTGGGGAAAAGAAAACATGAGTGGGAACAGAAAAGAAACATGAGTGGGGAAAAGAAACAATGTGTGGAGAAAAGAAAGGAAACATGAATCGGGGAAAAGAAGAGAAATCTGCGTGGTGAATAGAAAAGAAACATGAGTGGGAAAAAGAAATCGTGAGTGGAGAAAAGAAACGACACTTGAGTAAGAAAAGAAAAAAAAACATGAGTGAAAAAAAAAAAACCATGAATGGGAACAGAAAAGAAACGTGAATGGGGAAATATATCTTGAGTGGGAAAAGAAAAGAAACATGAGTAGAGAAAAGAAAACATGAGTGGGAACAGAAAAGAAACATGAGTAGAGAAAAGAAAACCTGAGTGGGAAACGAAAAGAAACATGAATGAGAAAAAATACATGAGTAGGAACAGAAAGAAACATGGGTGGTACAAATATATCTTGAATGGGGAGAGAAAAGAGACATGAGTGGTGAAAAGAAAACATGAGAGGGAAAAAGAAAATAATCATGAGTGGCGAAAAGAAAACATGATTAGGAGAAAGGAAGAGAAACATGAGTGGGTAAAAGAAGAGAAAAGAGAACATTAAAACTATGATAATAAGAAAAGTGATTTCAAGGATGAAACAGACTATGACCACTTCGTGTTTCTTCCAGGGACCTCTTCTGTACTGATATATTCTCTATATCTAATAAGGTACATTTTTGTCCATAGATATAGCATAGTAACAAAATATATCTTTTTTGTCCATAGATATATCATAATAACAGAATATATCTTTTTTTCACGTAGATAGAGCATAATAACAGAATATATCTTCTTTGCCTATAGCTATAGCATAATAACAGAATATATCTTTTTTATCTATAGATATAGCATAATAACAGAATATATCTTTTTTGCCCAAAGATATGGCATAATAACATAATATATTTTTTTCCCCATAGCTATAGCATAATAACAGAATATATCTTTTTTGCCCATATATATATATATATTTATAGCATAACAACGGAATATATCTTTTTTATCGTATATATATGTATGCGTATATGTTTGTTTATGCGTATATTTATGCATATGTGTGTGTTTATTCATAGTTACAAGCACCAGCCTATAGCGAGTAAGAACGAATTCAGAATGTTTCGACACGAATTTGTGAAAGTGCCATAATGTGACATTTTAACTTTTGTTATTTGCAAGTTCTAAATCTTACTTTCATGCTGTCTGGTTTTGGCAAAGAAAGAAACGGGGAAAAATACACATCAAAATGTGAATAAAAAAAAATCTTTCAAAAAGAATAGCGTGAATCGAGACACATTAATTGATCCCCGAAAATCATTGGTAACTTCGCCAGTGTTGCGTCTATAGAAGATTGGTTCAGAACAATGGCTCAGATGTCATTTCAGTTTTGGACGGATGGCTTTTTCCATCAGGCAAAAGAAAACTAACCTGGACAGAGAAAATATATAAATCATAAAAGACTAAACTAGGAATAGTAGAAAAGATGTAAATAGTGTAATCCAAACACACACACACAGACACACAGACACACACACACACATATATATATATATATATATATATATATATATATATATATATATATATATATGAAGATATATATCCATATATTTGCTTACATACATATATATATATATATATATATATATATATATAAATATGTAATGAAAAACAAATCACTTTAATGTACCATTACGATAATTTATTTCACCTAAATCCTTTTTTAAGGATTCAGGATCATCAGGTAAATCTTCCAACAACGAAATGAGAAAAAAATGGGATTAGAAATTGGTGGGTAGTGTAATTTTTGTAATTTAATAGAGGGGGTTGAGAGTGGTAGTTAAACAGACAATATAAAGTATAGGGAGGGGTTAATTTTATATCTCTCTTAAGTATGTTTTATATTGGAGTAGGAGGAGTGACAGAAAACTTGACCTCTTTAGATGGTTAATAAAACGGAAATGAATTGTAGAAAATGTATACAAGTGAGTCTTACGGTAAAGAGAGGGATAGGGGGGAGGGGGAAAGAGAGATGGAGTTGTTATAATTTTGTTTTAACAAAATTATGTAAAAGATAGTTTACAATGTTTGATAGAAAATTCGATGTCTGAAAAAAATTTAGTTATTAACTTAAATATTTAATTTTTTAAGTAAGTAGTTTCAGGACTAAATATAACTATTATTGTAATAAACATATTTATCTAGGACATAAAGAAATATTTAAAATCTTAATAGTTTATTCACCCGACTAATTGTATTTCCAAAAAAAAAAAAATATATATATATATATATATATATATATATATATATATATATATATATATATATATATATATATATAACATCTATTTTAATATTCAAAATTAATTCATGAATGCAATTTATTTATTACATTGGTAAACTAAATTAAAGATTAGGTTTCATTATTTAATAATAGAATTTGAGGGTAATATTAATTTTCATTTATTCATATATGCCTCACAAATGCATTCATGTGAATCCCTACATACATACGATCATTAACAAGTAAAAAAAAAAAAAAAAAAAAAAAAAAAAAAAAACCTTTCAGATAATTTACACAAAAAAATTCATTTATCCTCATACATAAACTATATATACATTTTACAATCTTTATCTATATTTCAAAATATATATAGATTTCACAGTTAAAATTTAATTTTATCAGTGTGATTTCGGAAGTGTTTCATTTTAAAGGAATTTAGCTAATATTATTACTATTATTAATAATCAAAGAATGGTATATTTAAATTTAAATCATCAATTTAGAAATGAAACTCCCTTCAGAAGAAAATAAAATTTAAACTATAGAATATTACAAAAGAAGGACATTACAAATAAAGAAAATAAATTAAAATGATATATATATATGTATTTTATAGCGGAAATCACATAGATATATGTAGATAGAAATGAACCACTGACATAGATATATGGATAGATAGACTGATGAATAAATATAAAAGAAGCATACACACACACACACACACATATATATATATATATATATATATATATATATATATATATATATATATGGTGACGATTGCGTCAAGCATGAAACAGCCTCTAAGTGTTGACT
>OZ010603.1:35758617-35768617 GCA_963932145.1 Acanthosepion lycidas
ACTGCGTCCGTAAATAAGGAACGGCGCAAGGTGCGAGAAAAGATTAAAATCACCAAGGCGTTTGACAAGTCATCTGCCAAAAGTATCAAAATACTGTCTTGTCGCCAAGAAGGATATAACCAGCCCACCCTGTACACTACCATGACAGAAGAAAAATCAAGTTGAACTTTCTGGCGTGTCTTTTGACGAGAATCCGAAAGGATGATGGTGCCGCTGATTGAACTTCTTCTGTAAAAACCAAGAAAATAAAGACGAGGGTGAAAAAAAAAAGTGATTTTTTTTGTCTTCTGTTAAGACAGGCGAGAAATCTGTCAGGACATTCAGGTCTGCACGTCAATTGAAGACTGTCGCAAGTTAAACTGTCTTCACACGTACCGTATATTCGAAAACCTTTAAATGTCTTTGCTGAATACATAAATACACGTACAGGCACGCGTACTTCTGTCTAGATCTAAACACAATGATACACTAGCTATTTACAATATGTTTTCTTCATATAAATTCAGCACTTTGTTATTTAGTAATAAATGTATATTTTCACTATCCGTAAGATTTTTACTTTCCAACGACGCGAAAAAAAGTTTCAAAGAAGTGTACGTCAGATGGATAAAAACTTTATTTTTTTTTAAGGATTGTTGTATGTTTATTTTGATTTATTTTAACTGGAGTAATCTGGCTTATAAATATTAACGTGACTAAAAAGAAAATGTTTTAGTTATCATAGAGAACCATTTTGTCTTCAGTCAGTATGGCTGAAGCTAATCTCCCGGAGATCCTTACATGGAATATTGCTATCCTATATGGATTGATTCCCGCGCTGTACGTCTCCAGGTCCTCGATAAAATCCAGAGATGAATATGCAATGTGATATGTCCTGATCTGGCATCTAGTCTACAGTCGCTTTTTTCTCACAGACGTGCCGTGGTTTCCTTCTGTTTCTTCTACAAGTATTGTCACGGCAGCTGTTCCGACGAGCTACTCTCGCTGGTTTCCAGACTGCATGAATTTAAGCGAGCTGTCCGGGGGGCAAATCGGTCTCACTCTTTCACTGTCAAAACGGTTGAATGTAACTATCTCTTCTACTCAAACAGCTTCTTTCGTACTTCCCGTCTGTGCAACTCTCTTCCCCTTACTTTCTTCCGCGATGACCATATTCAAGTGTAATGTCAATCGACATCTGTCACCCTGATCTTGTTCCCAGTTCTTCTTTGTATCCTTTCCCCAAACATGCCTCTTAACTCTTGTTCTCAATCTACTGTAACCCCTCGCGTGCTCGTGGCACTCCCGCCTTGCTTAGGGGGAATTGCTTTAAAAACATATTAACGCGTCTGAAAAGAAACTGTTTTAGTTATCATAGAGAACCATTTTGTCTTCAGTCAGCATGGCTGAAGCTAATCTCCAGGAGATCCACACAATACACCATCTTAGTACACTGTTTTCCACTGACATGAAGTTGAATGAGTATATCGAATCACTTGCTCGGTCTGCTGTTAGGAAAGTTGGTTCACTGTGTCGGGCAAGAAAATGTTTATTGCCAGAACTCTTTTGTTCAGTTATAAATCTACCATTTCTCCAGAAGTTCAAGATTGCTGCCATATTCGGTCTGCTGTCCCTGCTATATATCCCTAGTACTGCAAGGTCTCACCATTTTATAGTTGATATGTTTAGATGTAGCCGTAAGTTCTATGCTAAGAGTTTCTTCTTTCGTATTTCTCTTCTGGAATCTTACTTAAAAAACTTACATACAATGTCAATCGCTATACCTCTATCTTCTCAAATTCTTCTTCTTTTAAAGTCATTTCTCCTTAATAGGATATGTTATCATATTCTCTCTCAGGCAACAAGCCTTGGCATCTTAGTGTCTTTATCGTCTATTTTTCGGTGAAATGATTGCAAAAAAGGTAATGTATATCCTATGGCGTTGCAGGACGTCGTCGCGGTACAGAGGGAGCTGATGTAAATTTGAGTAGATTTGCTATCAATCAATTTAAAGCCCTAGAAATCAAGTGTGAACATGCAGATGCATGCATAAATAATAATAATGATAATAATAATAATAATAAATTATTAATAATAATAACAATAAAAATAATAACAACAACAACAACAACAATAATAATAATAATAATAATAATAATAATAATAATAATAATAATAATGCAGATGCAATTGATCAACTTGTATCAATTTGCACGGTATTAGCACCCACCATCGGAAACTTCCGTCCATTTTTGCTTCCACCACAGAATAATGTATCTCTGTCGATGCGTGTATATATGCATATGTGTGTATATGTATTTCTCTGTATTTCTCTCTCTCTCTCTCTCTCTCCCTATATAAATATATAAATATATGTGTGTGTGTGTGTGTGTTTGTGCATATTCGCATGGGTATTCGGATGGGGTAGGGATCATATTGACTGATCTTTTTTTTCAAATTGATTGACTTTTTTTTTTCATATAAGTGTACTAATCTTACAATGTTTTGCTTTTTGACTGAATTCTATTTGAGTGAAAATTTAAAATTTATCTTTTAGTAGCTAGCAGGTTGAGAAATCACCCGAAATTTATTTTTTTTCTTTCCACTCCCACTTTGTTTAATGAATCCTTTGATAGCTGTTCCGCCAAACTGTAGTGTGGGTTGTTTACCCTATAAAACTTGATAACTATCACTCTCATTGTCGTCGGAATGTTGAACACCGGTAAAATGACATTTGTGCCGTAATTCTCAACATGTAAGGAATCGGAAATTTTATACCATTTTAAACTAATTTTTTCCTTTTCTTTGATGTCATTAAAATCTCTTTGACCTTATTTAACGTCTATCATTTTATTTTATTTTTCTTTCCGCCCCCTTCTGTTTTTTTTTTGTTTCTTTTGCTTTTTAGGAATAGCCGTCGATATTAAGGTCTGATATTAAACCTCGTAGTGGTCACTCTGACTTGTAGTAAGTTAAAACTTAGTATAGTTAGTGCCATGTCTATGCGTATATGCAATCCCACTGAATACAATATTCATTTATGAACTCTTTAACCGTGGATATATCTCCATCCGTTTTATCTCATGGGTTGGACAAGCTCTCTGGTGTTCTTTGTGTTGTCCTAGAGCTGGTAACTTGAACATAATTATCCCTTGGCGGTCAAGGGTAAAAACGCAAAATTCTACGAATTTCAATGAATACGATTAAATTTCCATACCGGATCGGTCGTCACCCGAGTCAACAAGGGCCGCGTACCTCAGAGAGGAACCAGTCTGGGGCCAAAACTGTTATCTCTGGAACACACTCTTTCAAAAACGAAGATTCCCAACTTTGGACAAAGTGACTCAATACCAAATCAACTAATAAAAGGAAAATGAACAAAATGGTCTCGCGAAGAGTATTAACAAATCATGGCATCCTACTTCATTGCACTCGAAAATCCAGCAAAGGACACGACAATTCAAACATATCAAATATGGAGACCTATTGTAGAACGTGATATAAGACATCACCTCAACCCAACCGTTGTGTCAAATAAAAGACTCTCAAATGCAGAAATAAGATAAAATTTGATATAAGACAGAATACTATAACCTATCACTCAAACTGTAAAGAGGTGAAATTATAAGTAATATGACAGAGGATGAGGTAAAAACTAAAAAAAAACAAAAACCATTAAATACGATATAACCTCACAGGAAATAAAATCGAAGTATCTACCTATGACATAACCTGGAGTTATCTAGACAATGTCAGTGAAGATGACTCCAATTACACTGAGGTAGAATTCCTTGAAAACCACAGAGCTGAAATCACCGAAGCGAAAATCCACGTCATCCATATACTCAACAGATTAACTCTCACACAATTGTCAGACAAAGACCAGCTCCCAAAGATTCATATGACGAAATCCAATAAGGACATTGTGCAAATATATAACGCAGCTATGGAAACACTGTTAACGGATAAATCACTGGGAAATATCACAGAAGTTAAAAACAGCATATACATAACAGCTTTAGCAGCTACTGGAAAGCTTGTGTTCAAAACAATGAAAAAGAATTATAAGATATAGAGAATCTGCTTGCAAGGCAAAACTGATGCGAGAAATAATATTTCCACACGCAAATGGAAGAAGATCAAGAGGAAATATAAAATTAAAACCCTAATTGTAATTACATCAATCAAGGAATTGCTGAAACAGAAACTTTAGTTAAAGGCACAGAATCTAAGACGATACTCGATGTTCTATCGCCAAAAATAAAATATTCCAACAGACCTTAAGAAGACTCCAGCTACATTAAGTTGGATTTCCTTGAAACCCACCTCGCTGAAATCACCGAAGCGAAAAACCACGTCATTCAAATACTCAGCTGAGTAACCTTCACACAAATGTCAGACGGAGAACAGCTCCTAAAAATTCATATGATGAAATTCAATAAGCATACTGCGCAAATATACCACGATGCTCAGGAAACACTGTTAACAGATACGCCACCGGAAAATCTCACAGAAGATAACATCATATACGCCACATATTTAGAAGCTACTGAGAAGCTTGGGGTCAAGAAAAAAAATAGCATATATAGAGAGCCATCTTTGAAGGCAAAACTGGTTCGAGAAATAAAGGAAATCAAATATGAGATTTCTATATTAGATGAGCTCATTAGAAATCCAAATATCTCAACACGCAAGTGCAAGAAGAACAAATGGAAATATAAAATTAATTCCCTAAATGAAATTTCATCAACTAAAGAAATGCTGAATCAGAAGCTTTAGCTAAAGGTAGAGGCATAGTAGGTTCTATAGCCAAAATAAAATAATCCAAACGGACCTTAAGAAATTCTACAGGGAAATTGGAATAGCACCTATTCCTGACGAAAAGCTACCATCTATTGATAATGTATAGACATTGTAGAAAAAACAAATGAGCAGTCAAAAGGAATATAACCCAAATGCAGAATGGATCCAACGTGAAAAAGAACAGATGCTGGATACACCTCCGAATGAATGGTAAAATATAACCACAAATAATGTTAGGCAAGCTCTAACGAAAACCAAGAAAAGGAAATCCACAGAAAATGACAAGATGCCCAACTTCTGAGTCTATTATCTCTCATTAATCCGTAAAAAAACTTGCATAAATTGTATCAATGCTTGTAAATAATCCCAATGAAATCCCGGAATGGATCACTGAAGTTATTACATATCAAATGCCAAAAACGAGTGAAACAGATAAAACAAATTATAGGCCAATAACATGTTTGTCTACCATGTATAAGTTGATCACATCTGTCATGACGAACTGTACTTACTCTTTTTTCGAAGCAAACAATATTCATCCCCCGGAACAGAAGGGATGCAGAAGAGGTTGTTATAATGTTGTTCATCATGACGGTCGTCTTTACATATAGAATCCAGAGGATAGCAGTGAATATTTCGAAGACAGTAGGAAAGCGTTGTTCAGGTTAGCAGTGGATATTTCGATAAAAGTAGCAGAGCATAGTTCGCCCTTCTGTTTCTCTTCGCCTGACAAGCTGGACTGGACATTCGGGTAGAGTGAACAAAAATGGCCGCCTTTATACACGACGGATTGAATGTTCTACGTCTTCTGATTGGTTAACCTTCTATTGGTAGACTATAAAGTGAGTCCAGGCTTTTGGACTAACTCACTAGTTATATGTACATATACACAAAAAAACTGTAACAGAGGTTCATATCGTTGCAAAGAGCAACTAATGATAAACAAAATGATCCTGGAAAATTGCAGAAGACGACGTAGAAGTCTTAGCGCAGCGTGGATTGATTAGCATAAAGACTTTGATAGTGTTCCACACTCTTGGATCCTTAAGACTTTGGAAAGTACAAATGGGAATGTGGAACACTTCACTATATCTAAATATCCGACGTGGAATGTTTCAAGAAGACCTCTTATCACCACTTTGGTTTCGTTTGTCCTTAATCCCCCATACATATCAACTAAACAACAGTATCTATGGTTACAAACAAAACAAAAATATTCAATCACCTACTGTACAAGGATGATCTCAAACTCTTTGCTAAAGATGAGTTGAAGGGCCTCCTCTTTATGGAAAAATGTTTCAGTAACGACATAGGGATGTACTTCGGATTAGATAACTGTGAAAAAGTAACATTCAATAAAGGGAAAATTGCAGAAACACCCTCAATAGATTTAGGCTTTGCACAAAGATTAGGGAACTGGAACAAGATGAAGCCTATAAGTACCCAGGAATTAGCGAAGGAGATGGTATAAAACATACCCAAATGAAGGAGAAGTAAGAAATAAGGCGTGTCCGTCTGTTACTGAATACCGAGGTAAATTCGAAAAACAGAATATCAGCCATTAACAACTTGGCTGTCCCTGTGCTGCAATACAGCTTTAAGATTGTTTACTGGATCATAGATGATATTAAGCGAATGGACACCAAAACGAGAAAGCTTCTCACTTGCTACCGCATGCATCAAAGCTGATGTTAATCGTCTGTATATGCCCAGATCCGAAGGAGGCAGAGGATTAGTTCAACTAGAACTGTCGTACTATTGACCTTCAATGATACCTGAAAACTACAGAAGACTGGATAATATGTGTCAAAGAACATAAAGGTAGTAAGCGTCCTTATTCCGTAATAAAGGAAGCCAAAATATTAAAAATGGAGTTACAAATGTGTCCATGAATAAAAATAAAGCACAATACATTAACTTTCGTTGAAAAAGAGAAAGCAAAAGAAATGAAACCGACCAGATACAGAAACAATGGCAAGATAAACCGCGTCATGGCCAATACTCAGCCAGTACCAAACAAGCTGATATAGACAAAACCATACACATCAGTGGCGATGTAGTGTAGTGTTAAAAGCTAAAACTGAACGTTTTATCCTTGTTGCACAGGACCAATGCTTGTTAATTACAAATTATCAAGCACACATACGAAGATTTTGTATTACCCCAAAAAGCATGTGTTGTAAATATCCATAAACAATTGCTCATCTAGTATCAGGTTGCACGGTATTGGCGCCGAGTGAATATAAAACCCAGCATGACAGATGGGCCCTAGAAAATCTGCAACTGAAAGAAATTGATATGAACAGCACACAGACCCGGTTACGGAGGTAGGACCTGTGACATTTCTATCGAACTGCACAATACACACAGACAGAACAATCAAAGTTAACCGCCCAGGCATTGTTATTAGAGACCGCAAACGAAAAATTGCCTCCTTATTGATATGATAGTCCTTGCAGACTACAGTGTATCTTTGAAGATCTTCAAAAAGCTGTAAAAATAAAAGGACCTTGAAAGAGAAATCTCAAAAATGTGGCATATGGGAACATCAACAATCCCTGTTGTAGTTGGAGCTCTTGGATTGTTTCGAAAAAGATTCCAGTAGACTCTTTGAAGGGATTCATGGAAACCCACGCCTTAAAAAAAATGTTCTCATGAATACAGCTCACGCCTTACGAAGGGCTTTATCAATGTAAAAAAATATGTTTTTGTTTTTTAATAGGTCAGTAGAAAATGTAATGATGACATTTTAAACCTAAACCGCTAAGAAATATGTACATACCAGAAATAAAAGGTAATATAATAATAATAATAATAATAATAATAATAATAATAATAATAATAATAATAATTAATATTATTATTATTATTATTACATCTTTAACACGGAGGTCGGTACATTTCTTCTGTTCGAAGTGGCCAGAGTATCTAAAATTCATTTGGAGTGAGTAGCTATGGTCAAATACAAAGTAAAAGGCATAAATGCCCAGCAAACAGAATTAGAAAAAGTTTACAATAAAAAGCAAAAAAGAACAGGGCAAAAATGAAATATCAAGCAACCAACCAAACAATATATGGAAGGAAAATTAAGAATAACAAGGCAATATGTTCATAAACTAAAATTGTCGTCGGCACCCAAAAACAAGATTGAACCAGTCAACGATGCGTTCTGACTTTTAGACAAGACAGATCGGGACCGAGTCATGTCAAACTCCAAGCCAGTCTATTTGTATCCAAGGAAAACAATCCAGCATGCATTTGTGAGCTTTTGCCTATAAATTGGGAAGAGCAAGTAAACAACAGTCATTCCTCATTGGATTGGAATCAACAATCCCAAAAGAAAAAATCCTTATAAAGTCTAGTCATCCATCGCTTGAGTAATTTAAGTTTTCTGGCACTGCAAATATTCTACGAAAGGTGTTCTCTGAGGTCGAACACATTGTTGCAAAACAACCATAATGCACAATTTCCGGATGGAAACGAAAACCGCACAAAAGAAGATTATAATGATACTAATAACCCAGCAGGTGAAATTAGGGATGCAATTTAAGAACCGCTTCTTAAAGAATGGAACTGAATGAATTACCTATACACCGAAGGGACCGATTTTAAGGGCAGTTAGTAAAGCAGCTGATTCTCCCTTGTGTAACATCCGAGAAAAGCCCTTGTCAGTGGTTGGCGGAAAAAGAGTATAGATGATACCATGATAAAGTAGTTCTTACAAGGAATATGGCATCGAGGACGCAAAGAAGTCATAAGAGCAATAAACACTGCTAATAACAAGGATTGAGCAAGTGGAGCCAATGTCGTATACCACCGGCTTGACTGCCAGGCGCTTTGAGAGCAATCTCCCTGATACGTGTTTATCGTTTGACCCGAAGCAAGGGGATAATGCCAATGGATTACTGAGATTGAAATAAAATGAGAAGGCACTAATGAGGAGAAAGGAAAGCAAAAAATAAGGGGGAATGAAGTTGACGACTGATGGTGCTTTTAAGGTTCTGAAGAACGTACGTGTCAGTAAAGAATAAAACCGGAAGTGAAGAAAATGACTACTAGAATAGACCTTGCGTTTTTCATCGAACTATTCCGGCAGAAAAAAAAAAAAAAAAAAAAAAAAAAAAAAAACATCAAAAATTTTTTTTTTTTCAGCATTTCACCCCAAGCAAGGCGGGAAGCCACTAGGACGCAAGGGGTTACAGAAAATTTAGAGCAAGATCAGATAGGAGTGATAGAAGAAAGGATGAGGAGGAGGGTAGTGGATAGATCAAGGCAACTGGAGATGTCGATTGATATTACACTTGAATAGCTGGAGATTATAGCTCTCAGGGAAACAGGAATAGAGAAGGGAGTTCCACAGGCGAGAGGTGCGAGACATAAAGCTATTTGAGGTAGAAGAGACGGCTACATTTAGGAGTTTCGACAGTGAAGGGGTGAGAGCGGGATTCCAGCCTCGTTGGGCGCTTGAACTCATGACGACTGGGAACCAGCGAATGCAGCTCCTCGGAGCAATTTCCATGAAAGTATTTGTAGAACAGACAGAGGGAGGCGACGGCTCGTCTGTCAGAAAGTGACTGTAGACGAGATGCCAGAGCAGGGCCAACTAGATTGCATATCCGCCTCTGGAGTCTATCAAGAACCCCGAGGCAAACAGAAGGGTCACCAGACCATATATGGCAGCAATATTCCATGCAAGGACGAATTGTTGATTTGTAGATCTGGAGGATCGATTCAGGGGAGAAAGATTTCCTGGCGCGGCACAAGGAGCCAACTTTTGCCAATCTAATACAACGCTAATTTCCTGATTCCAATGTACCGAGGACAGAGGCTCATTAGCAAAATTGCCATAAAAATATTTACAAGTGTGCACAAGAGATCCGACAGAACTTGCAAGACACTGGGTCAAGAATGACTTAAGGAAGAGCAGAAGAGTATAGCCAGCTAACAAAACCTGACTGGGCAAGTTAGAGACATGTTCTACACAGTAGATCTATTAATTCAGTCAGCACTATCTCCAAAGATTTCTCTGTCTGGGAAGACACTTTGGGTATTTATGACATCACTGGGTGTGTGCAGACGGAAGAATATATGTACGCTGTCAGTCAGAGTTGAGATATGACCATCATTGCCAAGCTGAAACCATGGAAACTCAGGTTAGTCAAATCATAAAAAAATAATAGCGATGGTTTTACTAGTGGATGTCCTAATAAAATATTAT
>OZ010603.1:35778617-35816117 GCA_963932145.1 Acanthosepion lycidas
TATATATATATATATATATATATATATATATATATATATATATATATATATATATTCTTTAAATATCAAGCTTACTTGCAAATTTTCATGCAGCAATGGCGGACTATCATTGTTGTTTAATTTATTGAAATTGTCATCTTTGATAATGGCTTATGTAAGCCGAAAGATTAGATTGGATTTAAACATGTTTCAATATGGTGATTTCCTTTCTTCTTTCAATGATAATGTTATTAAGCTTATCAGACAATGGGAAAGGAACTTACTTAAAATAAATAGACAAAACTTGTCTATATTATTTAATGAAACATGCATTAATGACAAATTGCTGCCGAAATATACACAATATATATATATATATATATATATATATATATATTTATATATGTGTGTGTGTGTGGGGGGTGTATGTGTGTACTCGAATCTCCCGTCGAATACGACGCATGCGGGTCAAGCAGATAAGTTCTTAGGAAATCGACAGCCCGACAACAACACATGAGATTTGATTATAGTGGTGAATGTTTTGAGCAGGACAATCCACACTCTTTGAAGGGCCTAATTCAGAGACCTGGTGCACTAAGTGCCACAAGGTCCCAAAACGACCCTCCGCAGGTTTTGAATTCAGAGTTGTCCTTCGCCAAGACCAGTTGCCATCCAAGGTTATAGAACCCAGTCTGCTCTGTTATTTACCCATAGCTGGTGGGAGAAAAAGAGGATTCACACCTATCCCAAAGGTATTAGCACGTGAGTGAATATAATGGATTCGACTGGAATTCGAACTCGACTCTCCGATTCTTCAATCCAAGGCGATATCCATTACTCCCCTGAGCCTCATTGTAGTATTTAGACCAGTTTTGTGTACTTATTTTAAATAAGATCCGTTCATATTAACGGACAGGCTTCTTAATATCTTTATTAAAGTAAGACAGAAAATCGCTATGTTGATATACATTCATTTATTCCGATTACTTTCGACATTTGCACAATGTCATCATCTAAGTGTTGTTCTTTTTTTTATTAAGACAATAGTTTTGTGTTCATCTGAAATTTAAATTGTTAGCTGTGAAGTACGCTATGGCTACGCACTGTACGGTTTGTCCAAAAGTTATATTCAAAATTCAGATAAATGCAATCCATCACTGTCAGAATAACACGCCCACAGGGCACTTCAGCGAATCGTTGACCATTCTCACCTTGGCCTCCGCATTCTGCAAAAAAAATCCCTACTTCATTGGGCTCAAGTGTACTTTTTAAATTATTTAAACATATGAAAAGCGGCTGTATGCTATTTGCTTAGCTTTATAATTATCGCTAGTTTCCGCTGTCTTCTTCTAACTGGTTTTACATGATTTTAATCCGAATCGGCGTCATAAATTTGGCTTCGTGGATGTTATAATAAATCACATGTTGTAAGTTTTTAAAGTATTTTGTATTGCGTACGTCAAGCGTCAACGAACCGACGTATAAAATACCACTGTTCAAAAAGTATGAAAAACGCGTTCCGTCTTTTCTTGCAACAACGCCAAGCAAGTTAAAACGATGTAATATCAGATATCTAAAGTTTTACACTGACACGAAATGAAATAATTATATTGAATCTATTGCTAGATCTACTGCGAGGAAAGTTGTTTCACTGTAACGTGCTATAAAATATTTATCGCCAGAATCTATCTTGCACCTTTTATATGTTAATAAGTACTTTCCCAGCAACTGTTCCGACAAGCAACTTTCGCTGGTTCCCAGACTTCATGAATTTAAGCGAGCTACTAGGCTGACATCTCGGTCCCACCCTTTCACTGTCGAAACGGTTAAATGTAACCGTCTCTTCTTCTCAAACAGCTTCTTTTCTCGTACTTCTTGTCTGTGGAACTCTCTTCCCTTTGATTTCTTCCCCGATAACTATAACCCTCAAATATTTAAGTGTAATGCCAATCGACATCTTCTGATACCTTGATCCTGTTTCCCGTTTTTCTCTTTATCTTTCACCGAAACACACCTCTTTACTCTTGTTCTCAATCCTCTGTAACCCATCGCTTGCTAGTGGTACTCCCGTCTTTCTTTGCGTGAAATGCTTTAAAAAAAATCGTCTATGCATTAAAAACTGCTGGGACGTCTGATATGGAGCATTCGCTATACACTTCTGATCAAAAATTTAAGAACATTTGAAAATTTATTATAAGAGACTGTTTGTCATGGATACTTTATAGACTTTTTCTCTTTTAAGGTTACTAATTCTATAATCTAAAAGGCTCTGTAGACAAAAATTTATAATCCGATCAATTTATTCAGAAATGGACATTTTTATAAAATATGGCGTTTTACACTTGATCAAAATTATAAGACCAGGGGTTATAAATTATTAGATCTAGGGTAATTCAAATGTTTTTTTAGTTCAGTTAGAGATTAGAAATCACTGCGTAAAGGTGTCACTATGCCTAAAGAAAGCAAACTTACTGAAGTTGAGCGTGCTCGAATTCTAGATTTCCATAATCAAGGTTTGTCACAGCGGGCGATCGCAGCTAAGATAAATCGCAGTAAAACTGTGATTTGCAGCTTTCTAAAGGACAGTGTGAATTATGGAAACGCAATGTTTACGGGCAGACCCCAAAAATTTTCTCCGGCATTGAATAGGATAATAATGTGAAAGCCAGTGGACTTTCTTCTAGTCAAATTAAGGCAGCCACAGATGCTGATTGTCATACAGTAACCATCAGACGACACTTACGACAAAAAGGCATGGTAAATAAAGAAGCCTAAACAAATTCCTCGGCTGCTTCCATGTCATAAATTGAACCGTCTAAGGTTTGGTCATGAATGCCAAACATGGAACATTGAGAAGTGGAAGAAAGTCCTTTTTTCTCATGAGAAAAAAATCTAGATAGTCCTGATAGCTAACAACGATATTGGCATAACAAAAAATGCCACCGGAATTTTTCTCCACACGTCATAGTGGTGGAGTGCCCCTAATGGTATGGGGTACTTTTTCTTACAGAAGGACAATGACGCTCCAGGTGGTGCAGGGTCGTCAGACATCGGCTGGTTGTCCTAGCATGCTATAAAAGCATCGTTGATGACGGAGGGCCAACGTTTGTGTAGGGATGGATGGTTATTTCAACAGGATAATGCAGTAATCCACGCTTCATGCCGAACCTTGACGTTTCTACAAGAAAATGCGGTCCATCTCTTGAGACATCCTGCATGCTCACGGGACTTGAACCCAACTGAAAATGTTTGGCGATGGATGACAAGAGATGTTTATCGAAATGGCAAAAAATATTTCACAAAAAATGAATTTCGTGAAGCTATCTTCAGAAACTGGATCAATATTCCTCGCAGCTTAATGGAAACACTAATTTCTAGCATGCCCCAAATACTTTTTGAAGACATAAAAACCAGTGGAGATAGAAGTCATTATTAAATTTGGTTGTTGGATGTTTTCCAACACATTTCGTTCAATTTATTTTAGATTTTTTGTCTCTGGTCTTACAATTTTGATCAAGTGTAAAACGCCTCATTTTATAAAAACGTCAATTTCGCAATAAAATGTTCGGATTATAACTTTTTTTGTCTACATAACCTTTTAGATTATAAAATTAATAAGAAATGTTTAAACATTTTCTAGAAAAGAAAAAGAATTCAAGTGGTCTCAACAAATTTTTTATCAGTAGTGTATATATATATATATATATATATATATATATATATATATATATATAGATAGATAGATAGATAGATAGATAGATATAGATATAGATATATTCTTGACAAACTACAGAATCTGTTATCGGTACTGATTTGGTATTGCGTCTTCAGTCAGCGAAACGAAAGACACTGCTGCATTTTCTATAAATATTTGCATGGTAATTGTTGCAATGAGAGTTCATCTTGGCTACCCCGCGCTTCACGAATTTAAGCGCAGTAATACCTTTTTTATTATTATTATTGAAATTGCAAGACAAAACCGTAAGTTCTATACTGATAGTTTCTTCTGTGATTGGTTTCGGTTGTGAAACTCTCCTCTGGCGCCTTCCTTTCTTTCTTGGTAACTACAATCTTTCAAAAATCATACACGATGCCAATTCTCCCTATCTACCTCTTTAGATCCTATGCTGTTTATTGCTCATTCTCTTCAACAACTTAGGGGCGAAATGATTAATACGAGAGAAAAATCTTCACCGAGACTTCGAAACCAATATCAAAATATCTAACGTTCATCTAAAAGATGAGATTGCTTCAATCCGTCAGAATATCCTTCAAATCCAGAAGGGTAAGACTGATAGCGGAAAAAAGGGTCACGTTGCTGTTAGCGGAAGAAATCGATCATCACTGATGCGCAAAATGATAAAGAAAAGGTTGAATTCCCTAAAGTGAGAATATCATCTCTCTATTGAATAATGTTGGACCTGAAGAGAGTCAGAATCCGCCGAAAAAAATATCCAATTATCCGGATTTCGAAAGGGTCAAGACAATAGGGGAAATACAAAGGTTGAAATATCACAGTTTGCAAGCACCTACTTGGATGAGATTGCGTCAGCGAAGGCACGGCCAGAAAGGTTCACATGGAAAGTGATGCCGTCACTGGGGACTTCTAAGCCTCAAGGAATTGTTCATTTGTTGATAGATAACCCGAAAAAAAAAGACAGATAGAAATATTGAAAGATGCAGGCAGTGATAGATAGATAGAATGAAATAGATTGGTAGAGATAGGAACGGAAATAGAATTAATCGACTTAAAAATATAGAGATGGACAGATTGCATTATATAGCTGAAAAGATTGAATGAATGAATTTACCGAAATAGATAGATAAATAGAATGGTTAAAACAAAAATAGATAGATAGATAGATACGAACAGGCAGGGATAGATAGATAGATAGATAGATAGATAGATAGATAGATAGATAGATAGATACGAACAGGCAGGGATAGATAGATAGATAGATACGAACAGGCAGGGATAGATAGATAGATAGATAGATAGATAGATAGATAGATAGATAGATACGAACAGGCAGGGATAGATAGATAGATAGATAGATAGATAGATAGATAGATAGATAGATAGATAGATAGATAGATATGAAATGGCAATGAGATAGATAGATAGATAGATACGAACAGGCAGGGATAGATAGATAGATAGATAGATAGATAGATAGATAGATAGATAGATAGATACGAACAGGCAGGGATAGATAGATAGATAGATAGATAGATAGATAGATAGATACGAACAGGCAGGGATAGATAGATAGATAGATAGATAGATAGATAGATAGATAGATAGATAGATAGATAGATAGATAGATAGATACGAACAGGCAGGGATAGATAGATAGATAGATAGATAGATAGATAGATAGATAGATACGAACAGGCAGGGATAGATAGATAGATAGATAGATAGATAGATAGATAGATAGATAGATACGAACAGGCAGGGATAGATAGATAGATAGATAGATAGATAGATAGATAGATAGATAGATAGATATGAACAGGCAGGGATAGATAGATAGATAGATAGATAGATAGATAGATAGATAGATAGATAGAACATATATGGGATAGATAGATAGGACCAGAATAGATAGATAGATAGATAGATGTGAACTGTTTGCGATAGAGTGAAACAAATAATTAATAGGTCGAAATAGATAGTAACATATTGAATTAACACAATAGATGGATTTACACACACACACACACACACACACACATATATATATATATATATATATATATATAGATAGATAGATAGATAGATAGATAGATAGATAGATAGATAGATAGATAGATAGATAGATGCGAACAGATAGATGTGAAGGGTTTGCGATATGCAGAAACAGACAGAATTAATAGATCAAAATAGATAGGAAAATATTGAATTAATAGATGAATTTACTAAAATATATAGATAGATAGATGGATACATACATACATACATTGGTTAGAACAAAACAGATAGATAGATAGATAGATAGATAGATAGATAGATAGATAGATAGATAGATAGATAAAATTATTCCAAAAGTTTTCGATGGATACGAACACAGATAGTATTAATAGAAGGGGATAGATATGAACGTACTGAATTAACATAACAGATTCATTTACTGAAATATATAATTAGATAAATGGATTAGACAGAAACAGACATACCGATATATAGTAAGAAAAAGTAAGAAAAATAAGTAATATAAAGTAAGAAATACAGAAATAAATATGGACAGATTGAATGATTTAAACAGAATAGACATTTAGTAGTTTACAGCATTAGTAGGGATTCGATCATACTGTTTTTTCATTTCGAATATTAATTTCTAATTGCCATTTAATTTGTAGGTGCTTCATTTCTAACCGTATGAGTGACTTCTATTTATGACGTTGTATTTTGTTACTATCGCCAATACTCTCATCGTGGGTTTAAAAAACATTGTTGAAGTGATGGTTTACTCCTTAGATTTTTTGCTTCGTTTGGAATTTTAACAAAAGTTGCAAAATACGTGACCGATATCCGAACAAGGATCGGATTAGCGGCAAATCAATTCCAAAAACGAAGAAAGAGGGCGTTTTATTAGAAGAAAAAAGGAGGACTTTTATGGTAGTGGACCGTCTCACCTCAGAGAGAACAGGAGGCACCTCGAAGATAATTAGAATTCCATTGACGGATCAGGTAATGCCGAAGTCCTAATGAAATTTATTACACAAAGACCACTTTTACTCAAAATCAAAAAGAAGAATGATGGCTTGGAGAATTTGACACTCACAAGGGATATCAAGACCATAGAGATAAGGGACGGCATCGGGCCACCTACCTGAATGCGAGTGTGATTAAATGGCAGAACGGCGAACAATCCCAGCGGCCATCTAGTGGCATCAACCGGCAGGCCACTGGCGGGAAAACGGTGGGCCGCTAGCAATCCGCAAGTGGTAACATTGTCGAGAGTAACAGGCCGGCGGATCGACAGCGAGACACCAGCACTAAATGCTAGTGGCATTCCACCTAGTGTCAGATTGGTGGCTTGCGTGTAGGGACATGGCAAACCGAGAAACGCTGCTAAGGGCCACCAGGAATAAACAGTTGTGAACTGACATGGTCGCCTATGTACTGAAGGGACGGGGAATACAGAAGATTACGAAGATTATCAAAAGTAAAGAAAAACATCTAGTATTTATTCATATTATGTTTTAAAATAGGTTTTGATGGCACCTGATTATTTTCATCATCACCTCTCCAAAAAATCTGTTAAAAATATATTAAATATCTTTGTTCTCAAATTAGATAAATTACATTTGCACGTTATAAAAATTTGGAAGAATTCCAGTAAGATATATTTAATCATTTCTACGACACAACGGTTAAGTATTATTCCAACAAATGGACAATTTTGCTGTTACACCCGGTAAGTAATGAAGCGATTTTCCAAGCGTAGCTTACATGTGGCACAATGCAGAAAGAATGGAGCACACAGTGCGGTTCGAACTCACTACTTAGTCGTAATTTTTCTCGCGAGACAATCTTGCTAATCATTACACCACCTCGTAGACTGTTCTAGTTCCAATATCTCTAATGGATGTCAGTTATCAGTATTCTCTTGTTAATTCACTTCTCCAAGTTCTCTACTGCTTGAACCAGGTATTGAACTCACAACACTTTGGTTCCTCTCACTGGATCTAAACAAAGCCTTTATCCACTGTGCCATGTGTCCTTAATGATAATAGTTTTGGTAACCACGAAAATAATAATGAAAATTATAATAATAATAATAATAATCATAATAATAATAATAATAATAATAATAATAATAATAGTAAATGGGGTTTCAAATGGGTTCCTAAATAAAAGTAAAGCACAATACACCGACTGAAGCTGCGAAATACAAAAAAAAAAAAAAAAAAAAAAGCAAAAACAAATGCAACCGACCAGATACGGAAACAATGGCAAGACAAACCGCTGTCCAATACTATGCTCGTACCAAACAAGCAGATGTAGACAAACCCCGTAGCCATCAGTGGCTATGTAGTGCAGAATTAAAAGATAAAACTAAAGGTTTTATTCTTGCTGCACAGGACCAGTGCTTGTTGACTAGAAATTATCAAGCACACATACTAAAATATTGTGTTAGCCTATAATGCAGATTCTGTGATAAATATCCAGAAACAATTGATCATCTTGTATCAGGTTGCACGGTATTGGCACCCACTGAATATAAAACCCGACATGAAAAAATTGGCCGATATCTGCACTGGAATATCTACAACTTCTATGGGAAGGAAACTAAAAGAAATTGGTATGAACACCACACAGACCTGGTTACGAAAATTCTATGGGACTACACACTACACACAGACAGAACAATCAAAGCTAACCGACCAGATATTGTTATTAGAGACCGAAAACAAAAAAGTGCCACCTTATTGATATGACAGTCCCTGCAGACTGCAATGTATCTTTGAAAATCTTCAAAAAGCTATCAAAATACATTGATACCTTGAAATCAAAATCACAAAAATGTGGCATATAGGAACATCAACTATCCCTGTTGTAGCTGGATCCCTTGAAAAAATTCCAGTAGACTAATTGAAGGGATTCCTGGAAGCCCATGCCTTAAAGAAATACAAAAAAAATGTTATCACGAGTACAGGCTTTTATGTATGTAAAATATGTTTTTTTTCTTTTATTTAATTGTTCAGTGGAAAATGTCATGATGCAATTTTCAAACTTAGGTCTCTGGGCAGGATCCGGAACGAAATGTGTATGCACCAGAAATCAAAGTAAATAATAATAATAATAATAATAATAATAATAAACAATGACAATGGTAAAAAGTAGTACAAATGTGGTTAAGGATGGTTATGAAGTGATTCTTTCTAAAGCCCTAACACCAGTATTGAAAGTAATATTAGTAGTTATTTTCGGTAGGTCCATGAAGTGGTACAAACTACTGCTATTATTTTCACTAGAGCAAAGTAATAATGCCACCACACATTTGAAGAACTACATCGCAAACCCTGTTTTGAACAAAGAGATCAACATAATTGAGGTATTGCTTAAATTTACAGTTATTTCTAATTAGGTTCTGATGTAATGAATATGCATACACCTAGGTTTCCCCTCACAGTAATATGATTGGCTGGTGTCAGCCATAATTACAGACTGATGTGGAGGCACATAGACTACGCCTATTTTCTTCGCCTATTGTCTACGCCTATTGCCTACCACTACGACGAGGAACAGCCCATTACGGTTCCCTGCGAGATTGTCCTACACGGTTACAGTAGTCCAAAAACCCTTTGCTACTTCGAAAAAATATATCCATTCCGGGACAGGTTCAATAAATTTTTTCTTTAAGGCAGTTCTAACGGAATTATAGGCTAGTAGGCCTTATTTAAATTATCAATTTTTATTCATAGTTTTTCTTTGAAATCAAATCTTCGCTAACATAATTATCAGCACCGCATTTATCAGTTCCATTAAATCGTCTGTTTCATTCAAATCCTTGTTTTCTTCTGGAAATGCGGGTCTAGGAAAAGCTATTCAAGGAACATCTCTTTTGTGAATCGGAGCGTGAAAGTAATTACAAGTGTTAATCTGTTAATCCATATTTCGTGTATAACTCTTCTACGCTTCTTGCCTTCCGTTTTACCACTAATTCTCAAGTGTTTCATTCGACTCTCAACGTATGTTTCTAAAGTAATTTTCCTTTCTTTATGCAGTTTGCGGATTCAACATTTTTCTTGCGATGCGCGGACATTTTAGAGTTAAGTATTTAAGGACACCTCGTATATTTCCCCCGAAAATAATATTTGTCTGACTTATGTGCGTCCGGATAAAATAACACACAAAAATGGGTTTTAAACAAACAATTATTTTAATATTGTATTTGGTCAAAATAGTCGAGAATTAGGAAGGTCGTAGTTAGTGTATAGAAGGAGCAGACGACAAAATAGGAAAGACAAAGAAGATGTTTATTAAATACTCATAAAAAGAATGAAAAAAAAAAACTTGAGTAAATACACTCCTCTTCAAATTTTACTCAAACCTTGTTATTTGCCATATTTATAATTAGGAGCTAGCAGTTCATTGCTACAATAGGACGGAAGAGCAAAAAACAAGCTGAGTCATACTCTACAAAAATGAACATAGAGAAATTGCATTAATTTGTACGCAGTTCAAGAAGGAAGAAGAAACTAGAAATGAAAGACTGTAACAGGAAACCTGGGATACCGTACCACAGAAACTGGAAACACACTTGTAACAGATTCTTGTTCAGTAAACACCACCGTGAGTTACGTTGAGCGCAAAAGCCTTCGTTATTTACCCGAAGACTCCCAACAAGGCGGGATGTGGCGAAAGGCCGGTTCGGGACGTGGAGCGTTCCGAGCCAATAGTCTCGCATAAAAAAAAATTCCTCGTAGACCCCGTATACAAACGGTCGGGTTTATCTACCTCCCAAGACGAAGCAATGCCGAAGGACAGTCTCGTCTGCGTTCCACTCCGAGCAAAGGCAAATAGGTCGACAAGAAGTTCTGCTGGGCGCAAATGTCTTCTGACGTCTCAACAAATACTCGCTTATTTATACGTTTTTGCCAAGCCAGAGAATTTGCATACTGAGCACGCTGTCAGCCGCGATATGGCTCAATGACACATGCGCCTTGTCATTCCAGCGCTGATGCTCGGACGGTTTGACTCGCTGCCAATTCGCTCGTTCTATATGCATATTTAAGCTAGTTTACTCTGGCCCTCTTGGGTCTCAGCGGTAATTATCCACAAAAACTTAGCTATTTAAAAATTATGCGTGTCAGTTGACCAGGGAAAGGAATTTTCCTGATCTGGGATGCCTTCACCTTCATACTGATACATCGTAGGAGAAAAGAAAGAAGGACGAAAGAGATATTTGCTTTTTACAGAACTTAAACAGCATCACATAACGGGCATTTTACCAAAGTCAAGTGTGGTAAGCCACAGTTCATCTAATATTTTTACTGCATCCGACAAAAATATCAAATAGCCTTTACTCATATCCTCTCATCTGAAAGAATGGAAGAAAAAGGAAAAAAATGAAAAGCATTTGCTTTGACTATTCTACGCGTTCTTGAATCACGTCATATCTGATATAAAGCAAAATTGACAATCAAATATATGCCTAATATGAATGCATTGTGTCAAAAATACCGGGCCATAATTATTTGCTGAATGTAATATATAGAATCTGTAACAATTTTATGGGAATTTACAATGCACACAGACAGACCAATCAAAGCTAATCCCCCAGACACTCTGATCAAAGACCACAAAAACAGAATGTTCTTTCTTATTGATATGGCAGTTCCTGTAGATTGTAATGTATTTGTGAAGATCTTAAAAAGAACTATCAAAATACGAGCACCTTGAAACGGAAATCTAAAAAATAAGGCAGATGAGGATATCAATATTTCCAGTTGTAGTCGAGGCTATCGGATTGTTTGGAAAAAAAATTTCCGATAGACACATTGTAAGGATGGTAGCCCATGGCGTAAAGAAATACAGAAAATTGTACTCAAAGTACAGCTCACACATTACGAAAAGCTTTATCTGTGAAAATCTTGCGTGATCTTTGATTTTCGTTGTGTTTTTTAAAAGAAAAATGCTTGGGAACCAGTATCGCGGTGATAATAAAGTTAAATTTAGAGAGTTATGTCCCTTTGTTTTTTGCAGCCAATGTGGCGGAATTCGAAAACAATCGCAAGTTGCTGTTGTTGACTTTTTTGACGAGCAAGATAAAAGATTCTTCACCAGCACTGCAACACCGATGGAAAAATTGTGTGGGTCGCAAGGGGTTTATGTTGAAAAATAAACGTCATTTGGTCGCATTCCATGAGAGTAACTTGATTAGTCGACCATAGTATACAAAATGTTTTTTTCTGTTCATATAATGGCAGTTTGCTTCTATTATAATCTCTGGCTAGTAAATATAATAATGAAATGCGTCACTAAACAAAATGCTCTCTAATAGATATGGTCATTCTGTCAGATGAAAAGAAATACTGCATCTCAGCAAAATAACATGGCGAACATAAAATACTATAAAACACTTGCAATAGAAATGGCAAGAGTGTCACTTTTAAAAACAACTTCTGATCTAAATAATGTTATAAATACCCGTTTTGACTGAAAATAATATTAAGAGAGAGACCATGAGACAGAAAAGCATCATTCTCGGGTTTCAGGTAACAAAAAATCATTGTATTAAACAACAATTCAAGGAGACAACTACTACTACTACTAGTAGTAGTAGTAGTACTACTACTACTACTAATAATAATCTATATAATAAATGTGGATATCAGTGTGTCACTGTGTCACACTTTTCAACTTTTCTCCTAGACGATGTAGTCCAGCATATCATACCATTTTGGAATCAAGCCGACTCCCTGAGTAATTTAAAATCATTCAAGATCGATCGTGGCTCGCAATCCTGTAATTTTGGATTATCCGCCATCTTGGTTTCAAATAACAAAGGGACACAACTATCTAAATTTAAATAGCTCATCTTCAAATGAAACAAATTGTCCGTGTTTTCATATTTACTCTTAGATGCTGAAGTCAAACATATACCATTTCGGAATCAGGCCGACTCCGTGAGTAAATTAAAAACATTCTGGACGCCAAAATGAAAAAGCTTCTCACTTGCTATCGCATACATCACCACAAAGCTGATGCTGATCGTCTGTATGTGGCCAGATCCGAAGGAGGCAGAGGATTAGTTCAACTAGAACTGTCCTACAAAACTACAACAATTGGCCTCCAAAGATACTTGGAAACTACAGAAGACTGGATGATAGTATTCGTCAAGGAACATGAAAGTCGTAAGCTTCTTTACTCCGTAATGAAAGAAGCTAACAAATTCAAAATGGATTTTGAAATGGGCGTAGAGATGCAACTACAGCACAATACACCGGCTGAAACTGCAAAATACTTAAAAAAGACAGCAAAGACGAATGCAACCGACCAGATACAGAAACGATGGCAAGATAAACCACGTCATGGCCAATAATCTGCCCGTACCAAACAAGCTGATGTAGACAAAACCCGTACCCATCAGTGGCTACGCAGCAGAAACTGAAGGTTTTATCCTTTTTTGCGCAGGACCAATGCTTGCTAACTAGGAATTATCAAGCACATATACTAAAATATTGTGTCTGCCCAAAATGCAGATTCTGTTATACATATCCAGAAACGATTGATCGTCTTGTATCAGGTTTCACGATGTTGGCACCCACTGAATATAAAACCCGACATGACAGAGTGGGCCAATATCTGCACTGGAAAATCTGCAACTTCTACAGGAAGGAAACTGAAAGAAACTGGTACGAACACCACCCAGACCCGGTTACGGAGATAGGACCTGTTACAATTCTATGGGACTACACAATTCACACTGACAGAACAATCAAGGCCAACCGCCCAGACATTGTTATTAAAGACCACAAACAAAAACGGTGCCTCCTTATTAATATGGCAGTCCCTGCTGACTGCAATGTATCTTTGAATATATTCAAAAAGCTGTCAAAATACAAAGACCTTGAAATAGAAATCGCGAAAATGTGACATATGGGAACATCAGCAATCCCTGTTGTAGTTGGAGCCCTAGGACTGGTTGGAAAAGATTGCAGTAGACTAATTGAAGGGATTTCTGGAAGTCCATGCCTCAACGAGATAAAAAAATTGTTCTGACAAGTACAGCCCACATTTTACGAAGGTGTTTTTCTATGTAATTTTTTTTTTTTTTTTTTTTGTCAGTGGAAAGTGTCATGATGCCATTTTAAAACTTAGGTCCTTGGGCGGGACCCGGAAAGAAATGTCTAAACGCCAGAAATCAAAGAAAAAATAAAATAAATAAAATAATAATAATAATAATAATAATAATAATAATAAGAAGAAGAAGAAGAAGAAGAAGAAGAAGAAGAAGAAGAAGAAGATGAAGAAGAAGAAGGGCAAAAACAACAAACGAGTTGGACTCGTGTAAATTATACGGATTTACTGATATTTTTCATACTAAATTCCCAGATAATTATAAGAAAAAATATATAGTCATTTTTAAAAATCTATATAATAAATTCGAATATCACTGTGTCATACTTTTCGAACTATACTCCTAGAGGCCGTAAGCCAATTATACCATACCCTTTCGGAATTAGGTAAACTCCGTGAGCAAATTGGAAAAAAAAATTCTTGGCCTTATCCGAACGCGCAATCATGAAATCTTTTATTCCAAAGTATTAGGTTGGTGCAAAAATAATGACGTAATAATGTCTTTTTATAACTTATTTTTAACGTCAAAAAACGACATTATCACGTCATTATTTTTGCACCAAGTTAATATTTATTACTGCGATTCAAGTGATTTTTTTGACGAATTATTTGGTGATAACAATTTTTTTTTTTACCGCGGAAATAAATTTGAGAGTAATCAAAATTAATGACGACATCCATTGAAAGTCACCCATGAAATAAAAATAATTGTTTGTACGACAATTAAGGAGCTACGTTCAACATATTGTCTTTGAATTAAGTGACGATAGAAGAATTATCATTGATCTTTTAAAAGGTAAGCTTAAATACTAATGCAATTCTTAAATTCAGTGATCAATTTTGAATTCTTCTGTACTTTATCGTTAACTATTGTAATGAAGGCCCAATCAAGAGCAATCCGCATGAGTTAGCTTAAATGCCGCACGATAGGGAGGATTTTAAGCTAGTATTGAAATAAATCTCAATCGATTCTTAGGGTACGAAAAATGATTTAACTCTTCAGTACATACAACTGTCTTGACTTAAGATGCCTCTCCTCTAATACCCATCTGCCTTGCACCCTCTGTTTTCTCTCTAAGTATCTCTTTTCTGTTTTATTATCGGATGATCAAAACAGCCTAATTTCATTCAGGCTTGTAACTAAATTCCTTCAGCCTGTAACAAATTCGCTAAGAAAGATTTGAAAAAGAAAAGAAAATATTTTAATTTCAAAATTACGCAGGTATGTGAAATATCAGGACAGACTATGTTCTCCATACTTGGAGAGCAAATTGTCTACCGCAGAAAAAAATGGCAACATGCTGCTGGAAAAAAAATTACGATCCCCCAAGCGTGTATCAGGAATGGCACTCATATTACAATCGAAAATATTTTAACAAGATGAGCGCCCACCCTGTGACGAAATTACTTTTTGCCTCTATTTTATTTACTGAATTCATTTTCTATTTTTAAACGATTGTTAGGTAACAAAACATGACTTAATCTCTCACTACAAAGAACTCATTTATCTTAAGATGACCCATCTTCAATACTCATATATGTGGTACCTTCTATTAGGTTGGTGCAAAAATAATGTCGTTTTCCCGCATATGGTACCCTAATATTTTCTCTCTAAGTACGTCTCTTTCTGTTTTATTCCTGTAACAAATTGGTGAAAAAAAAAAATTATAAAAAAGAAATATTTTTATTTCCAGATTCCCCCTGTAATTCAGTGGTTGTGTGTGTTGTCTTGAACAGATCAAATTGTCACAAAACATGGTTTTAGCACACATTACACCCTTTAAATAAGATGACCCCCCACCGATCTCTGTGTTGCACATCATTTACGTCTCTCTTTTAATTACTGAATTCATTTTCTATCCGTATGCATGCAGTTTCAATATCAGTTCTGATTTTTTTTAACGTTTCATTTTTTGGCAAAATAGCTTCCGTATTTTGGTGTCAAGATGAAATAGAACTCTCTCTACAATTTACGTTTCTTCTCGTTCTTTCTAAGGTTCGAAGCTTCGGACTGGCTTCGCACATCAAGGAAGAATGAAATTAGATGAAAGTCCGTGCTGTGTATTGATTAAATGATCCAACAGCGCATGCGCCAACATTTCTCTATATTTACTCAAAGTTTCATACGTGAACGCTCAGTCTAGTGGCTGCTACGGATAAGGACACTTTATCCTCGTTATGAACTGGGAAAAGGAGATAAAGTATTCGTAGATCCGGAAACTGGAGTGGCTGGTTGATACTTCAGAAAGAAATACTCCGTGAAAAATCAGTTTTGGGCTGATATGGCCTTGCTCTTATCCCCCGACTATCAAGTTAATGGACTGTAAAATGTTTGGGCGCTGAAGTGGGTAGATTTGACCAAACAGATAAAAGGCTTGGTTTTTGTTAAGTGAAGTGAAATAGGCTGTCCATTTTGAATAAAGCTATGGCAGGGAAGTTGATATTTAGTGAGTCTAGTCAAGTCAAATCCAAATATAAACATGTAACAGACAACATAAAAGCTAAAACTCGCATTAGCGGCAACAGTCTAACTTTCTACTACATCGCAGTCCTGGAGATTATCCGATTTGTCTGCCAAATAAAATAATATTCTAAAGATAGTTAGAAGGATTTAACTAAAAGCAGTATAAAAGCAAAGAACGAAAACTTATCTCTTTTCAAACTCTGGATGCTGTAGAGACAAAACTTATCGCATTTCTCCTTCTGGGAGCTTCTTAGGCGTCCAGTGAATCACTGATCACAGTACAGCATACAAATGTCCTACCTACCCAACACAGAACAAAAACAAACTTATTTGCGCATATGTATTTACACATCATATACACAGATTCGCTTTACAGCTCTTTATTCTTTAGTTTGCTATGTCAATAAAATGCTTTTAATTGTATCTGATTTCCAGTGCTTCGGGCTTTTTAGACACCCAGCAAATCATGCGTCGCATTGAGCACAAAGCAGCATAAAATGCTCTACTACCTTACTCAGAAATAAATGTACTTACGGATTAGGGTATCTTAATATACACGTACTTCGTGCCTTTGGTGAATAAACTGTTGTAATCGATATATATTTCCTAATAGTTTAATAAGAATTGTTTCAGATAACTGCCAGTATCCCAGAACGCATTTCTTCATGTCTTCATCTAGTATGCATCCAATTCCTCATTTTTTCACCGCTCTCATATATAATTCTGTTTGCCACTAGTAAAATTTCCGTTGTTTGGCTACCATGATTCACATGCTCTTAAGATGTTGAAGTTTATCAGACTCATCTGTTTTATATTTCCAGACAGCCACAGTTTTTTAACGTTCTAATGATCTATGTGGCGGGAATTCGTTTTTTTGTTTTATGCGAACAGTGGCTGGATGAGCGTCAGGTTACACCAGTCGCTCATGTCGCTCCGTCGGGTTGAGAGATCAGTTAGTTAGAAACAAAGACAAGAGTAAGAAATTGTTACATAAAATATGTCCTCCTGTATGGCATCGAATCCTTGACAATCTCCACAAACATGATGAAGAGACTTGAAGTAAGATGAATGTCTTTCTACAGAAAAATGCTGAGGATGTCATGGGTCAAACATGTGAGCAAAGACGAGGTTTTAGAGAAAATGGAAACAAAAAGGGTACTTATAAATAATATCAGGAAGAGTGAGTTTAAAATTCTGAGGTACGTAATGAAGAAGGAAGGCTTGGAAATACTGATACTTACAGGAGAGATTGAGGGAAAAAAGACAGAAGAAATCGACGCGTAACATTTTTGGCGAGCTTGAGTAAATGGTTGGTGTAACGGCGTTTGAGCGAATTAACAAAAAGACAAAGCTTATTAAGAGCAACAAGTGACTAGATGAAGTGGGGAGCCATAACAAACAGAAGAAATCAACGGGTAACATTCTTGATGGGCTTGAGTAAATGGATGGTAGAACAGTGTGTTGTGGATTCACAGACCTAAAAATATAAGTACATAATGCGGTAAAAATATGTAAGTTTTCCGGATTTTGTAACCTAGAAAGGGTTACTAAATGATGAATAATCAAAACGAAAATGAAATGATAATCTTTATAACAGCAACAAAAATACAATACTCGCCAGCGGCGTGAAGTAGGTAAACCATTGCCAGTGGCGGACTACGAAGGCAGCATATTACGCCCACATATAATAGTGTCCAACGTATATATATATATATATATATATATATATATATATATTAATGCATGTTTCATTAAATAATATAGACAAGATTTGTCTATTTATTTTAAGTAATTTCCTTTCATATTGTCTGATAAGCTTAATCACATTATCGTTAAAAGACGAAAAGAAAACACCATATTGATACATTGTTAAATCCAATCTAAGCTTTCAGCTTACATAAGCCATTATCACTAATACAAATAATATTAAATACTAATATATACTATATATGTACAACAAATCCAAGCAAAAAAAAAAAAAAATTAGTTTAATCATATACTGCATCTAAATCTAGTATATCCAACTTAACTATGCGCAACGATTCTTCCCCCCTCCCCGTTAGCGATTTGCAGAAAACCAACATATTTTACAAGTTCAAGTGCCCTTTGGGAATTGTATCTCCAATGGATTTAATAATATTTATGTTGGTCACCCCACAAACTCGCTTTCACAGCGCTTGACCCTACATTTAAATGATAACTCTAACATGTTTAGACATTTAAAACAACATGTCTGGCCGCATAATCAATTCCGGAATATGCTTGTTGACAATACAACTATACTTAAGCATAAAAATCATCAACAAAAATTAAAAATTCTTGAAGCTTTATACAAAAAAACAGTTGAAACTTGAACAAAATAATCTACGAAATCTCCACAAATATACTTAAATGTCTATAATGTATAACAGAAGTCATTGGTTTATACCAACCGAATACCATACTTAATACTTCTCGTTTTTCACTCTCGCGTGGTCATGTGTGACGTCACGAGCTGCGATGTGATTTTCGCTTCCGCCTCTTGTATATACGAGTTTGTCGGTACTTTGAAATTTTCATGAAGCAAGGGCGGACTATCATTGTTGTTATTGAAATTGTCATCTTTGATAATGGCTTATGTAAGCCGAAAGCTTAGATTGGATTTAAACATGTATCAATATGGTGATTTCCTTTCGTCTTTAAACGATAATGTGATTAAGCTTATCAGACAAGCTTAAAACGCATAGCCAAAACTTGTTTATATTATTTAATGAAACATGCATTAATGAAAAATTGCTGCCTAAATATACACACATATATATATATATATATATATATATATATATATATCAGTGTTTGTGTGTGTGTGTGTGTGTGTGTGTGTCTGTGTGTGTGTGTATTTGTAACTTAGAAAGGGTTACTGTATGAGGATTAGCCAAAACGGAGGTTATATATGAAATCGTATTCTTTATAACATCAACAAAATACAATACTCCCTTGCGGCATGAAGTAGGTAAACCACTTCTTCTGGTGGACTCCTTAGACCCATATTAACCCTACTTACAATAGTGTCCATTGTATTTAAGAGGATTGGGGCATACCCATTGGTGTTCATAGGTAAGGTATATAAGATGGCACTAGTCTCTAAACATTAGACTTAGAGATACAGAAGAAATACAAAACGTGAGACGTAAAACGTGTCTTACTCCTGATCCTGTCGGATTAGACTCTGGTTTCCTACGTGTAAGTAGGTGTAGCGGTGAGATGACGAAAGGACACCTAGCCGGTGGGGAAGATACGAGCCTCAGTCAAACTTAGCGGCTCCCCCGACAAGTGATCACGTGATACATTCAGCTAGATAGTGTACAAGTAGGAAAAAAGAATGATGGGTGAATATATAAACACCCAACCTAGAAACAAAATAGTCTATATTATAGCTAACGATAATTTAGACTCTGTCATTGGCTTACTATTATTGGTGAAATCCGGAATTATATAGGCTGTAATGTTACGTGTGAGACATTAACACAGGTGTCTTCATTGTCCATGACTAAGATAATATTGAAATATAATATTCTGATATTTTATTATGAGTTGAGGATGAGATTTTGTGAGCAACAATAACGTTCTAGGTAAAAGAACTGCAGAAAAGACACGTATATTTAGAATAAATAAGAAACAGATGACATTTCTATGTAGCATAATGAGGAAAGGAGATTAGAGAATATGACACTCACAGGGCATGGTGAAGGCACGAGAGACAGAGGAAAGCAGCGAATAATTGACGTAACATAGGACAGAATATTCGACACGGAAATCCGAAGACGCATTGGGATAAGGAAAAACGACTATCAAAACCTAAGCTCTGTATTAAGAAACAGGAAAATTTCGTTAGAAACAAAGAAAAATACTGAACAGTTATGCAATATCGGTTCTCCTAGTGAATGTTGAACAATTCCATCACTAATGCAGAAGAGACTTGCGGAAACAGAAAAGTGGTTCTACAGAAGGATACTGAGAATACCATGGACTGAACGACGAAGTTTTAATGAAAATGAATACCAAAAGGATACTATAATGATAAGTGATCCATGGAGGCATGGACTCTCTCAGCTATGAATAAGAGCAGGTATTGCCTTATGTTGAGTGCAGTTTCCAGCAGGGGTGTGTACGTTACTCTTTTTGAGTAGATACCCATCTACTTATCATTTCTTAATTGCGTCTCTGTCTTTGGGCAGAGTGGGCTAAGGGGCTTCTCTGTCAAAGGAGAAAAGAGCAACTGATAGAATTATACTGAGAGCTGCCCAGCCCTGGGGAAAGCTACCCGAGGCTGCACCCTCCCATTGCACCAGAGGGCGGGATCTTTGTCTTTGTCCACGCCTAAATATAGACCTTGTGTCACATCTCCTCCAATTGGGGGAAAGTGAACGGAAAAAAAGTGTAACTAGCTTACACTGACCTTTCTGAGAATTCATGTCTCGCAAAGAAAAAAAAATTAACACACATGATTCCCTGAATGAGTAAGAAATTAAGGTATTTCGTTTTTTCCTCCCAAATTAAATTTTATTTCGGTTTAATCCTAAATAAAAAAAGACACAGTCAAACATGGACGAATTCAAATCCGCCATGCTCGATTCTCGTAAGTTTCAATATGAACAGTAAAATAAACGGGATCTAAAATAGCAAGAAAACAACACGAACAGCAACAAAGTATGGATAAACTCCAGTTGGATATGGGTTTCGTTCTGAATGCAATCCTAAGAAAACATCGGACAGTACCTCCTAAATTTAATTACTAAACACTTCAACAAAAAATCCTCTAAATAAGATATTCAACAGGAAGTCAATCAAATTTAGCTACTCCTGTACTGATAATATGTACCAAATTAGTAATTTCTATAGCAATTATATTTTGAGTAAATTTCATGGGAATAAAAAACTAAATCAAAAATGTAATTGTAGAATTAAGGAAAACTGCCCAGTAGATGGCAAGTGCAGATCCACTACGGTAGTTGTTATGGTAATTTACAGAAGCACGCATGGAATTTCTCAGGGTATGAATAGGAGTAGGTACTGATTTTGAAGAATGAAGTTTCCAGCAGTCAGCTCTGATAGTCGGACTGAACATTCGTGCTGTAACAATCTCGTTTGCATATGTTTGTATTACTGTTTTCTGTTAATATATTTGTTTAACTCAATTCCTCTTTTGTGTCTTTAATTCTGGGACTAAAAAGGCTCCAACAACTTGACGACGAGGATCCTTAAGGATCCTTGACGACCGCAAAACGACGACGTGGAAATTATCAATATTGATTCTACTCAACAGGACTTGGCAATCCAGAAAAGGAAACCGAACGAAAAAAAGTGTAACTAACTTACACTGAACTTTCTGAGAATTCATGTCTCTCAAAGAAAAAAAAAAAAAAAACACTCGTGATTCCCTGAGTAATAAGAAATTCATGTTATTTCGTTTTTTTTTCTCCTCAATTAAATTTTATCTCGGTTTAATCCTAAACATGAACAGTCAAACATGGACGAGTTCAAATCCGTCATTGCTCGATTTTCTTAAGTTCCAGTGCGAAAAACAAAATCAACAGGAACTAAAGTGGCAAAAACAACTTGAACAGCAAAAAAGAATGGAACAACTCTAGTTAGATATACAAAAAGAACGGCTTGAAATTCAAAAACAAACTGAAAAGTAAAGGCTTGAACTTCAAAAGCGAATTAAAGAAGTAAGTCTCGCATTTCGAAGACAAAAGGAAATCAGACAAAACCTTGAAGAAATTCTACTTCAAACTCAAAAAGAACAAAGAAACTTGCTTAAACTGACAAATAGGGGGAAAATTAGTGAAAAACACGATCTGGGGCGCAATAGACAATTTTGGATATTCTCCGGACGAGGATATAACTTTCGCTTCCTATTTTAAACGGTACAAGGATTTATACGCCACAGATTGCGCGAATTGGGCAGAATCTAAGAATGTTCCCCTACTACTTCTAATACTAAGCACCATGGAGCACACTAAATTCGTGAACTATATTTTACCCCGTAAAACCAGCGAAGTGACATTTACGGAAGCGGTTAAACTTCTTACAGAACTTTTTAATCCTAAAGCTCCACTTTTTCATAAGAGATGGAAGTGTATGAATTTGACCATAAAGGTTAGTGAAGATTACACTACATTCGCGTCAGTCGGGAACAAGTATTGCAACGATTTTAAACTGTCAGAATTTAGTTCGAATACTTTCAAGTGTCTAATATTTATTCAGGGACTAGTTTCATCTAAAGACGCTGAAATTAGATGTAGAGTTCTGAATAAATTGGAAAATGATCCAAGCTTTACTCTATAATTAATAGCGGAAGACTGTCAGAGATTCGTAAGCGTACACCAAGATTCGAAAGACATCGAGGAATCTGGAATAGCACACATAAGAAAGTTATGCCAAAAGAAAAAAAAACAATTTAATTCTTTCTCTAAAGCAAACCAGGCCAAAAAGAAACAAGACAACTTACCTCCTAACCTGTGTTCGGGTTGTGGATCACTACATTGGTATAAGAATTGCCCGTACCGGAATAAGAAATGCCTAACTTGTAACCCTATCGAGCACAAGGGCTCACACAGACGAGCGAGACAACAGGTTAATAGCTGCGTAAAAAAAAAAAAATAGGATGAAAAAGATCGGTTAAACATTAGGAAATACGTGCAAGTACAAATCTTAAATAAAAATGTCAAATTACAGTTGGATTCTGGGTCAGATTTGACAATCACAAATGTACACACTTGGAAAAAGTTTGGAAAACCAGTCATGCTAAGATCTAATAAAATGGCCAGGTCCGTGACAAGAGAGAAATTCAAGTTTGAGGGAGTTGTAACTTTTCATGGAAGGACGTTAAAACTAAAAACGTACGTATTAAAGAATACAGAAAATGTATTTGGCAATAACTGGATGGAGACATTTAAGTTATGGGGCATGCCAATTAATTCATTTTGCCAAAAAAAAAAAAACAAAAAAAAAACACAAAAACCTGACCACCGAGGCAGAACATTTTATAAGAAAGTTAAAAGTAAAAAGAAACATTTTTTTTTCTGGAGGCCTTAGTCCGTGGAATAAGAGGGCGGCAAAATTCGAGTTAAAAGAAAAAGATGACATCCAGTCAGTTTTTAAGAAAGAAAGAAATATGCCTTTCACTTCTTTACCACAAATAAATGAAGAACCTGACAGACTAAAAAGAACCGTAGTCTTGTCGAAAATTGAGTAGAATGGGTTTCACCGACGGTCTATGTATAAAAGAAATCAAAGGAGATCCGGGTCTGCGCCGATTTCTCGACAGGGCTTAATGCTGTAATCAAAGAACATCACTATCCTTTACCAAGCCCAGAAGAAATTTTCGCGAAACTATATGGAGGAATTTTTTTTTTTCAAATATCGACCTCAGTGACGCATATCTTCAAATACTGGTAGAGGAAGAATGTTCAAAGTTGCTCTGTATCAAAACTCATCGTGGCTTTTACAAGTTCCAACGTCTACCTTTCGGGATCAAGGTCGCGCCGGTAATCTTCCAACAAGTAATGGATAGTATGCTGAGGGGTCTTGACTTCACGGTTACATATTTGGTCGACATATTAATAAACATCCAAAATGTAGAACAACACAAAGAAGATGTTCATAAAATCTTCTCAAGAATTCAGGAGTACGGGTTCAAATCGAAAGAATCAAAATGCAACTTCTTTATCGAGAAGGTTAAATACTTGTGACACATTAACGAAAAATATGGCAGAAGGCCAGACCCAGAACGGGCTACCGCAAACAAGGACATGACATCTGAAAACGTGTCTTCATTACAAAGATTTTTAGGAATGGCAAACTACTACCAAGTGTTTATACCTAATATGCACAACTTACGTGTTTCTCTAAACGAACTTCTGAAAGAAGACAAAGACCGGGACACCTGAATTCCAGGAAGCAATCTTCAAAATGAAAGAAGTCTTGATGTCGGACTTGTTTCACACCCACTATACCCGAGACCTGGACATTATATTAGGTTGGTGCAAAAATAATGACGTAATGATGTCGTTTTTTGACGTATTTTTTAACGTCAAAAAACGTCATTATTACGTCATTATTTTTTGCACCAACCTAATAGTTGCCAGTGACGCCAGCTCGTATTTGCACTGGAGCATGTATTCTACACAAGATGCCAGATCGATCTCACAAACATGTTGCTCACGCGTCGAGAACACTTCTTTCTGCAGAGAAGAACTACTCCCAATTTGAGAAGGAGTCGCTAGGGCTTTCTGCAGTAACAAAGTTTAACCTGGACATTCATAGTAGACACTATATATTGCAGACGGACCATAAAACATTACTTACCATTTTCGGTTCTAAAAAAGGTCTGCCTGTGCATACAACAAATAGGCTACGGAGATGGGTAAGAGTCCTCTTAAATTATGATTTCAAGGATATCGAAAACATTGTAAAATCCTATAAACGCTGTCCATTGGCAGCTAAGTCATCCCTAATCAAATATAGTCTTTGGCCTAAAACGGACCGACCATGGTCCTGAATACATACGGATTTTGCAGGCCGGTAGACGCATTCTACTATCTCATAGTAGTAGTTGTTTTTCGAAGTGGCCCGAAGACCTTAGATGTTGAAAACACACTACAGAAGTTACAATCAAATTCCTACACTGTTCGCCAAATTTGGGGTAGTCGATTGTCTAGTGTCCAACAATGGGACCACAATTTACATCCGTCGACTTTAAGGATTTTTGTGAGACCTTCCAGATCAATCATATCACGATCATCCCATATCACCAAAGGTCAAACGGACAGGGTGAGCGCTTCGTTGACAAGCTGAAAAGAGCTCTGAAGAAAGCTAGGGACACACCCACAGAAAAAGCCCTACAACTATTTCTTTCAGGTGTATAGAATTGCGCCCAACTTCAACCAACTATCATCAATACCCCCAGTCGAGTTAATGTCTGCGCGTAAAATCAGGTCTGTTTTCGACAAGCTACTCCCCAAACAAACAGAACCCGGACGAACAAACAGTGCACCAAAAAACACTACCAACCCTGAGAGAAAGTTTTTTTCCGGATGTTTCGGGATAAAAAATGTTTTTCTTGTAAATGAGTACAATTGAGAAAAGAGTAGGAAATATGATTTACATAAAGGTCCCCAGTTTACTCACAAGAGACATTTGAATCAAATCAGGAAACGCCTGTTGGGCGATGCTGAAACAGAAAAAGAAGTAATGGATGTCATTTACAATACTTTTGATACGCCAATACATCAAGTGACCCTGGAGCAATGCTGTTTCAAGAGGGAAAGGAAAATGACGAACTTTATTGTCGGTAACATATATATATATATATATATATATATATATATATATATATATATATATATATATATATATATATATAGACTCCTGCGGAGTTAATACTTAGGAGGGGGTGTTATGGTAATTTTCCCATTGCACGCATGTACTCTCTTAGCTATAAAAAAGAGCAGGTATTTCCTTTTGGTGAGTGTAGTTTCCAGCAGTCAGCTTTGACAGTCGGACCGAACATTCTTGCTCGTTTGTATAAGCTTTGAATTACTGTTTCTGATAATGTATTTGTTTAACTCAATTCCTCTCTTTGTGTCTTTATTTCTGTTCCCAACAAGGCCACAACAAACACGTATAATTAGGATCAGAAAGAGACTGTTTAAATTTATAGGGTGCATAATGAGGGATAAGGGTTTGGAGAATATGATATTCACAGGACAATAAGGCAAGTACAATAGAGAATCAGTGCATTACCTACCGAAAGAGCTTGTGTAAATGGCTGACTGACCAAAGACTAGGAAAGAGAGAAAGCCAAAAAAAAAAAGCTTACTAACAGCTACAAATGTCAGGGAGTTCTGAAGAGCTATCAATGTCCACGTTCTTAAGGATTACGGCACGACGACGACGACGAAGAAGAAGAAGAAGAAGAATGACCGAACGAACGGGACCAGATTGATAGATAAGAACGAACAAATTTTCAAGAATGAATGCCAAAATTACTTATCGATTTATCGGAATTGCTACTAAGGCAGGAGTAAATGATTGGAAGAATTTCGAACTGAACCTTTTATTACGTATACCGGGGTAGATTTTCCTAATTCCACCTTCCATGCCTCTTCAATTTGTCTCAGTTATCAACCTTTAACTCACTTCGAAATTCCAATTAGCTGAAGAATACCGGATCGTACAACAGCCGAACCGTCGTGAATATGGCAATAAAGATGAAGACAACAGTTCGAACAATGTAAATCGTGCAAATAATTAAAATCTTACATCTCAGAAATATAGACAAAGCCAAAATGCTTTCCCCCGTGATTTCGCGAGGCCGCATAAAACATAAAAAAATATATTAGTACTTGGTTTGTCTGCTCTACCCCGCGCACCATATTCGTCTGATGTTAGCACCCTAACGCTTATCGTGTTTTTCGATCGTTGGAAATGGTTTTGATGGGGAAAACTTTCCCGAATGAAAACCAGATTCAAGATTTGGTCATAAGAAAAACAAACTAGAATTTTACACGATTTTTATCGAAGATGTGCCTGATAAAATGTTAATAATTCGTTGCAAATAATGTGAAAATACAATTGAAAGAAATTAAAATATTTATTAATTAATAGCAGGTTTCACCCGCTTCGCTAAGTATTCATTACTTGAAATCTTTGAAGTAGAAAATTTAAATAAACATTTCATTCATGAATTACCTTGATATAGTAAAGGAAATCTGGGCACCTCGAGGTGGTGTAATAGTTATCAAGCTTGTATCACTAGAATAAGTACGTCTAGTAGTGATTTCGATCTTCATTGGGAGCTCCCTACCTTCGGCCTTGTGCCACATCTAAGCTACGCTTGAAAAATCACTATAGTTAATTTTCTTCACTATATAAGACGATATTCCTAAACAACTATTTTTGATATGAAGATCAAAACAATCCTCGAATAAAAGAACGGTAATGAAGGAGAGTTAATTAATGAAATATTTTTTTTTTAAATCAATATGCAACTTAGTTAGATATGAAAAGCTTTATTGCCTATAAATAGATAATATATAATATAGGTATTGATTCTTTATTGTGTAAATTGTTTTAAAATTAAGCTGTTAATCTTAGAATTCGTGGGATAATTGAACTCTGATTTCGCATGTATTCATATAGATTCAGTGATATAGGTTTTACTTAGCTATTATGTTCTTCTAATTCTTCAAATGTTGAATGCATAACTAATTCTATTTTCTATTTCCCCATCCTTACGCTTTATTAATATTATCTTATGAATTGTCTCTTGTTCTGTCACCCAAGAAATAAAAATACTTGTACACAAAATAAGCATCAAATCGCCTTTAAATTAAGTGACACCAGTAGAATTAACGTTTAAAAGGTAAATTTAAACATTAACTCTTAGTTCTTAAATGTAGCGATCAATTTTGAGTTCTACAGAAGTTTATTGATTCTTATTGCATCTGATGATGGTCAAACCAAGAGTGGTCCACAGGAGCTAGCTTAAATGCCATCCAATAGGGCGGCTTTTAAGATAGCTTAAACATTTTGGATACATAAGGAAAATGAGAGTTACTCCTCTTGAACCAGGAAAGCAACAACAATGGCTAGTATAATATATAAATATATATATTTAACCTCGCATAATCTGACAACCCTGAATCTGAGCTCAACGAAAATCGTTCCCTGTTCCTAACTTTCTAGGGCTTGCGGAGGAGTTGCTTGGACACGCTCACACAAACACTGTACTTTATACATATGATACATGGGTACATAGATAGATAGATACATATAGTTTGTGAAGTTATAGGAATAGATGCACAATATATATATATATATATATATATATATATATATATATATATATATATATATATATATATATATATGAAAATATTGTAGAAAATAGGAAAGAAACTGGTTTGGTAAATAATCCAAATTTCCTTAGTATTTTTGTTATTATTTTTAAAAAAATAGTGCTCGATACGAAAGTAGAGCATAAATAAAATTATTTATTTAAAAATATGATTCCAACTCGCGAGTTGGAATCATATTTTTAAATAAATAATTATATATATATATATATATATATATATATAGATAGATAGATAGATAGATAGATAGATAATGCAAAAATAATGTCGTTTTCTCACATAGTAACATATGTGAGAAAACGACACTATTTTCGCACCAACCTAATAGATAGATAGATAGATTATCTTGTTATAGTTGAATGTTTTACAAATAAGTGTCAACTTGCTGAAGGCAATGTAAAATTCAAATTTCAAACACTTTTCTGCACTATATAAGACGATATTCCCAAACAGAACTATTTTTGATATGAAGATCAAAACAATCCTCGAATAAAATAACATTAATGAAGGAGAGTTAATTAATAAAATAAACTTTTTTGTAAAATCAATATGCAAGTTAGTTAAACCTGAAGAGTGGTATTGCCTAGACGTAGATAATATATAATACAAATTTAGCTTTTTGTATGTAAATTACTCTAAGGGGCCTGAGGGGAATTTTTGTCCCTGCCCGAGTGTACGCACTCGGATCCCCACATTAAAACGACCTTGTGTCACATCTCATTCTCGTGGGGTAATGAGTAAACACTGTAAATTACTCTAAGTAATTTATACTCTTTATTTATTATCTTTCCGTTACGTCTCTGTCCTTGGACAGAGTGCGCTCAGGGGCTTCTCTGACAAAGGACAGAGGGACAACTGAGAGGTGCCCAGCCCTGGGGAACAGCTGCCCGAGGTTGCGCCCTACCATTGCACAAGATGGAGGGTTCAGTGCTCGCACCGAGACAAGCACAACCGACGGTTGCGGGGGCTGAGGGGAATTTTTGACCCTGCCCGGGTGAACGCGCTCTGGTACCCCACATTAATCCGACCATGTGTCACATCTCATTCTCGTGGGGAATGAGTAAACACCGTGTAAATTACTCTAAAGTTGAGCAGTGGCTCTTTAATCTTAGAATTACTGCGAGAATTGAACTCCAATTTCGCATTTATTCATATAAATTCCAGACTATAGGCTTTCCTAAATTAGCTGTTTTGCTTCTCTGACGCTTCATATGTTGAATGTATAACTAATTTTAAATTTTCCCATCTTAAAACTATATTGATTTTATCTTATAAATTGTCCCCTGTTCTGTCACCCATGAGATAAAAAATAATTGTACGTAAAAATAAGGATATACATACATCAAATTGTCTTATGTGGTAGAAGAATTATCGTTGAACTGTTTTATTTAAATACTTAAATACAGCGACCAATTTTGAGTTCGTCTTTAGTTTATTGATGCCCATCGCATCTACTTGTCCCTCGCTATTGTGACGATGGCGAAACCAAGAGTCTTCCACCAGAGCTAGCTTAAATGCCTCTCGAAAGCCTGGGGGGGGGGTTAAGCTTGTGTATAATAAAACGTGCAGTGTAATTTTGGATACAAAAGGAAAATATAGAGTTAATCCACTTGCACGACTAAAGCAACGATAATATCTTGTATAATAGATTAATACATAATTTTAACCTCGTATAATCTTGCAACCTTGAATCTGTGCTCACCGAAAATTGTACGTTGCGCCTAACATTTTTAAGGCTTTTGAACGAGCCATGAATCATTGAAATCGGACCAGTGGGTGCGGAGGAGTTGCTTGCACGCAAACACAAACGCATACACTGTACTTTATATATAAGATTCAAATATAAATTATTTCTGACTCAACCTCATAAAAAGGAATAATGGTCTGACTGTTGATGATTAAGTCGGTGAACCGCTTACAATATATGGAAAGCCACTTGCGATATAATGTAGATTGTGTGATGTTTGATTATTGATATATTGGATTATGATCATATTATATTCTGTTCTTTTAGACCGAGAGGATCAATTCCCTGGATGTCACTTCTAATCATTCATCTGAGAAACCGGTTCTAATATATATCCGATAGTTTCGACATTTCTGAACGCGATGAATGAAATAATGATGCAATTTATAGATGTAATGTTTCCTTCCTAAACTTTTGTTTAAGCTTGTGTAGAATTTTACATCTTGATTATTAGCGTTAACCATTTATAGAAAGTCTATACATGCCGACATGACATATTTTTAATACCTTCGCATAAACCGTAGCAGAAAAGAAACCTGGAAATTAATTAACAACAGAAATAATTCATTAATTTTGCCTTCACTGAATTTAAATAACGTTTTGAAACTGTTGTTGATGACGTTGGTGAGTCGCTTACAACATATCTAAAGACACTTGCGATATTATACAGACTGTCTGTGTGATTATTAATAAATTTAAAAAGCCTGCTACTTGGCGGATGGATACTTTCACTTCTGCAATTTTTACGTCTTTATCATTACGCTGTTACATAAAGGACGGTTTAAAAAAAATGTATGACAAAGTCATTAAAAGAAGAAATGGCGTCTTTATAAAAATCAGCTTAAAAGATTTATATTATGAGACAAATATAGAATAAATAAATTTAGATATCTACAGAAATTAGTACATAAACCGTAGCAGAAAAGAAACCTGGAAATTAATTAACAACAGAAATAATTCATTAATTTTGCCTTCACTGAATTTAAATAACGTTTTGAAACTGTTGTTGATGACGTTGGTGAGTCGCTTACAACATATCTAAAGACACTTGCGATATTATACAGACTGTCTGTGTGATTATTAATAAATTTAAAAAGCCTGCTACTTGGCGGATGGATACTTTCACTTCTGCAATTTTTACGTCTTTATCATTACGCTGTTAAATAAAGGACGGTTTAAAAAAAATGTATGACAAGGTCATTAAAAGAAGAAATGGCGTCTTTATAAAAATCAGCTTAAAAGATTTATATTATGAGACAAATATAGAATAAATAAATTTAGATATCTACAGAAATTAGTATATAATAGAACTATAAAAACACACTGAGAGCCGTAGACATATGCACATATACAAACATACATAGAGGTTGATTTTCTAAACGCAGCGTACACGTGGTACAAGGCCGTAACTCAGTAAGGATTAAACTAATTAATCAACGACAATTTGGATATACTGGCTAAACATTAGACCACTTCAAGGTGCCAAGACACACATAGACACACGCATAGACATACTCTCACACACACACACGTCTGTGTATGTCTGGGGTCTTCGAATCATTTAGGTATGTGAATAAACCAAGGCAGATAAATAATGACTGGAATATATATATATATATATATATATACATACAGAATAACCCGGATATAAGAGACCCGGATATAAGATAAACCGGGATATAAGAGATATGTTCTCTGGTCCCAAATTATTCCCATACTTACCTAAACAAAATAGACCAAACCCTGATATAAGATAAACCCGGATATAAGAGACTTCTTCTCCGGTATCGACAACTCTCTTATATCCGGGTCACACTGTATATAAATATAGATAGATAGATAGATAGATAGATAGATATGAATAGACTGGGATAAATAGATAGATATGAATAGACTGGGATAGATAGATAGATAGATATGAATAGACTGGGAAAGATAGATAGATAGATAGATAGATAGATAGATTGGAATAGAATGATGTAGACAGAGAATGAGAGAGATAAAGAAAGAGATATATAAAAACGGTGATAGATAAGGATAGACTGCAATGGAGAAAAATATAAATTAATAGACTGATATACATATATATATATATATATATATATATATATATATATATATATATATATATATATATATATATAATAGACAATGAATATCTATTATGTTTGATCATATGCCATTCTAAACTTCGTAAAGTTGCTATAATTTCGGGTGAAAATAAAGACAAAAATTGTCCAACATTTGGATATATTTTATTAAGCTGTTCCTTGATGTAAGCTTTCGACTCTTATGATTCAACTTCTTTATACGGATGTTTAAACATAGATATTCACCATCAAAGAAGATTTCTATGCAACGATAACGGTCGCGGAATAGCAGACGCGGGTCATATATTCATGCTGCGGTTCCATGACGCCGTACCATGTGAGAGACAGAAATATTGACAACAGAAACATATGTCTAGATGCCAAATTAATGTGTTGTGAATAATTTGAAATATAATTTGGGTTATTGTGGGTTGCTTTGTAATAATGTAGATGGTCTTCTATATGTAAAGGCTGCTGTGTTATCAATTAATATCTGTCTAATATTGGGAACATGGCTGTTTTTCTATGAAATGGTTAATAGAACTAAGATCGGGAAGGTGACAGGTGAGTCTACGGGAGAGCGTGGTTGTAGTAAAACCAATATATATAGTGTGTTTATTATTAGTATCAGCGATATAATCTCTGAACGGACATGTAAATTGATATAGTACATTGTTTTTTTTTTGTAGAACATTTAGTTGTGTGGTTGTAGGGTTATTAGAGACTATGAGGTCAATTGTTTAAATTTTTATAATATACTAGAAGGAGAGGCCGGCGTTGCCTGGGGATGTAACAGTAAAACAGTAAGAGATAGATCAAGTATCGACCATCATAAAGACTGAAAAATAAAATTGACAAAGATTATTGTTTAAGGTTGACGGACACGCATGTCTTAATTAGTTTTTTTTTTTTACAAATTGGTCAAACCCAATCTCAAACAAAAACATTGTTTTCAATCGTTATGTCTACCGATTGAATAGAATTTTATTATAAACAATTGTCTTGTAAATGGAATTTTTAAAGCATTCGGAATGTAAAAATAACGAAGAAAGTGTGCAAGACAATAAGAAACACTACCTGCCAAAAAAAAAATGTGAAGTTTTTTTAAATCGGTTGAAAAATGTAGGAAATCCGATCCCAAATATAAACGAACACACACACACACACACACACACACACACACACACACACACACACACACACACACACAGCCTGGGTTTTATAATAAGTATAACTCGATATGAGTTGTCCCCCTTTCATTCTGGTGACAGAATCGTGGTTTATCGTGTTTTCAAATTGATTTCGTGCAAAAAGAATTGTATTTTTCCAATCTTTGGCGCTGTCAGAACCACTTCGAAGTCATTTTACGTTGTCCTGTGAAGTTTTGTTAAAATCGGTTGAAAAATGTAGGCAATCCGATCGAATATATAAATGTACAGACACACACAATCTGCATTTTATAATAAGATGATGAGCTTAACTTTTTTATTATTATCAATAATTTTAACATTTCTGCCTATTATATTTTAGAGTGTTGTTTCGTCATATTTGTAATTATTATGTATTTGGTGTTATATTTATTTTAACGTACACTAATATTATTAATATTATCAAATTTGTTAGAGGTATTATTAAGTTTATTGAGATGCATTTAAATTGGTCAATGACAAAATTGGGAAATCCGTTATTAACAAATGTTTTTTTTTTTTAATGTTATGTAATTCTTTATAGACTGGATTAGGAAGAAGATGTAATTTGCGTCCGTTGCATTAATTTTATTTATTTATTTTCTTTTTTTTGTAGAGGATTTATTTGTGTTGTTGTAGGGTTATTAAAGACTATGAGGTCAATTGTTTAAATTTTTATAATATATGATGAGCTTAACTTGTTTATTATTATCAGTCTAACTTATATCGTTGGCAGGATTCACTATTATAATAACGAAGACACGAGTTAATGCCAGTGGGTTTCCGATATAGAGAAGTCGTATATTTACGGATGCTGGAATCAATAATGAGGTAAAAGAAATTGAATTTTATTATTAATATTAGGTTCTAATGTTCATTTGAGGAATGAGTGACTTTCATATGTGTTTTTTAATAATGTACATTTAATCAATATTTTTAGCTAAAACAAAAATGTCATCTATATATCTTACATACATATGGGCTTTACATATTAGTGTCATTAAGTATTATATTTATTTAAATTTGGCATACAAAAATGAGGAAAAAAAAGGGGCCCTCAAGGAGATCCCATCGTTATACCGTCTATTTCAGTATAAATATTACCTAGGGGATCCTGAAAAGGGACTTGTGTTGTACATCCTAATAATATCTTTTTGCAATACAGAGAAGTTTAAATGAATAGACTGAAATCTATATATATATATATATATATATATATATATATATATATATATAGCGAGAAAGAGATAGACAGACAGATATGAATAGACTGGGATAGATAGATAGATAGATAGATAGATAGATAGATAGATAGATAGATAGATAGATAGATAGATTTAAATAGAATGAAATAGAGAAGAAAAAGATATGGAAAAACTGTGATTGATAAGAAATGACTGCAGTAGAAAGAAATATAAATTAATAGACTCAATATATATATATATATATATATATATATATATATATATATATATATATATATATATATATATATATATATATATATATATGGAGAGAGAGAAAGGGAGAGATTGATAGACTGGAATATATGATTATAGGTTGGAGACAAACAATTATGCACACAAAAAACAGCCTGAAATAATTTCAGCAACGTATATTAAATTTGACTTAATAAATAAAAAAAAGATGGAAATTGAAAAATAGAAAAAAATAAATTACAGTTTTAGACTTTTCATTCCATCAAGTTTTGGCGTTAAAATTTGAGTAATTTTACAAAATATCAATTTTTTACGTAAATCCTTCAAAATTGGATAATACTGACATACGCACACACACACAGACACACACACACACAGACATATATATATTTGCGTGTGTGTGTATACATATATACATGCATAGATACATACATACATATATATATATATATATGATTGTATTTACTGTCAGCTTGGCGTAGGCGGGTAGGACTAAATTTTAAGAAATTAATTTTCAAGCAAAATGGTTTAAAAATTGTGAAGACATGTTTCAGTGTATTGGATGTTTGGCAAAAATGGAAGATTAGCCACACGTCTTGAGGCACGAACGTGATCTTCACGGGAAAATTAGAGTGCCGGTGATAGACTACAGAAAGAGTTTTGATTTATTTTTAGAACGTAATACGTTTTCTGAAATTACTGTAACATCCACGTTGGATAAGAGAAGGTGATATTAATAATCGTCTGCGATGTGATGCTAGAATTCTAAAATGGCGGCTATATAACTAATGTCTTTTTTTTTGCATCATCGTTTTTTTCCCTCTAGAATATATCTGTATCTTCCTTCTTCATAGACAAAATGCAGACACTCACACACTAGTAAAACACATCGCCACACGCACACACACAGTTATATATATATATATATATATATATTCATATATATATATACACAGACACACACACACACACACATATATATATAACCCTGCTCTCCGATATATATACATATATATATATATATGCATATGTATATATATATATATATATATATATATATATATATATATATATATATATATATATATACACACACATATATATATATAACTCTGGTCTCCGATATATATATATATATATATATATATATATATATATATATATATATATATATATATATACACATACACATACATAGATACATAGATACATGAGTGTGTATGGTGGAGTAAGGGATAGCCACTTCGATTGAGGAATCGGAGAGCAGATTCGAATCCATTACATTCAGGTAGGTGCTAATACCCTTGGAAAAGGTTTTAATCTTTTTCTCCATCCAGCTATGGGTAAGTAGAAGGACAGACTGGGTTCTATAGCCTTGGATTGCAACTGGTTTAGGAGAAGGATAACTCTGAATTCAAAACCTGCGGAGGGTCGTTTGTGGCACGTAGTGCACTAGGTCTCTGTATCCGGCGCTTCAAAAAGTGTGGATAGTCCTGCTCAAAACATTCACCACTATAATCAAATCTCATGTGCTGTTGTCGGGCTGTCGGTTTCCTAGGAACTGATCTGCTTGACCCTCATACGTCGAATTCGACGGGAGAGTCGAGTATATATATATATATATATATATATATATATATATATATACCGCGTTTAACACCAACATCGTTTAAATCATGTAACCTCATAATTATTCATCATACAAAATGTTTAATATTTAAAAAAGCACTAAAGTAATGTCGTTTCTTTTTTCCAAATATTCATAAACATGGTTGCACATTTTGCCAACATTAGTGGCATCCCCTGAAAAAACCCTTCGAGATATTTAGCTATAAAGAAAACAGGTTAAATTAGTTTTGTATCAAATATACTCTCTTTTCAATTGAGAGGAAAAAGATCATTCATACTTTCAGTATTGTACCAACATTCATACTCTGCCTTCCATCTTTAAAGTTCATTCAAAAACCACCAGGAAAACGCTGAATGAGTTTTAAAAGGGGTAAAGGAAATCTGGTTCACCACAGGAAGAGGGATCATCATTTCAACTTAGAGATCAGTTAGAAAAGATCCAACTCAATTCATAAGACATTCGGTACATGAGAGAGAAGTTTCAGCGATGATAGTCCGAAGAGCTGTGAAAAAATATGTAGTATGGCCTCTATATTTCTGCTCTCAAAGTCGTCTTCGAAAGGTGGATTGTGAAACCATCACCTCTTCACCTTGGAGGTTGTTGGTAATATCACTGACTGTTGATTTTGGGTTTTTTTTCTCACATCTCTAATGATGTTTCTCTCATAACCACTCTTGCTATCATTGTCCGACTTGTTCTATGTCCGTGGCACAGTACACCAATAGTTTCTTTCTTTTTCAGGGTATTCCAAATTGTTGTGTTGTCTATGCTTAATGTTTGTCCAGTGGCTCCTATCGAATTTCCTTCTTTTCCCAGCTTCAAAATCTCCCATAGACATGTCTCTCGTCTTCATGTTGGTTTATCCTTTTTAACATTTTTTTAAAATAGAGGTGAAACCCCAGATTAAACCCAAGAGTAGTCCTTCAGGGGTGTTTAATGTGTAAACAATCAATCTGAAAGGCAGAACATCGGCAGCGAGAAACACTTGTGAGTCCCGTGTTCCGCTAGTTTTGCTGACTTTAAAAATGGTTGGGTTCCAACAAAAGTTGGCATGTCTTAAGATTTAGAATATCCAAATGTAAATACCGGGATATAAAAGACTATATTCTTGTCTCATATCCATCTTTTGATATTAAAAACACATGTCTTCGGTGAATAACAAAAGAAGGAATTGACCTTGCTGTTTCAATGCTTTTGGAGGGTATCTCTCTCTCTCTCTCTCTCTCTCTCTCTCTCTCTATATAT
>OZ010603.1:35821117-35871117 GCA_963932145.1 Acanthosepion lycidas
TGGCAGGGGCACCGAACCTTATATTCTAAGCATGGATAAATGGCAGATATGTGAGATAGCTTCTGAAGAGAAAAATTGTTTCGTCCGATTTTCTTATCAGCTTATCTAGCAATAGAGTCAATATAGTCATTTCAGATCATATCAGGAGATAATATGAGGCAATCAAGGAACAACGAGTCACTTTCAAGAAGGGTAGCATCCGCTATGATGATCGAACAATGCAAGAGGTCACTCAGATGATTAATAGACAGAAGTGCGCATGCGTAGTCACACCAAGATAACTACTTTAATCATATGAAGTGATAAAGGACGAAACGTCTCCAGAAAACATTTTTCTAGTATGTCGTACATTTTTTCTCTTTCTCATTCTCTCTCTCCCACACACATATAAACATACACACACACACACACACACATATATATATATATATATATATATATATATATATATATATATATATATATATATAAAGAACAGTAAGATATATAATCCGGTGTTATTGTTATTTTTTATTTTTACAAAACAGTACTCAACGTAAATTTACAGAGCATAAATGTTATAAATTAACTGATGTAAAATATGATTTTTTCCGCTACCGAGTAATAACCATGGTTCAAAAATGGAAGCTAAAATCATTACATTTAATTATATAATTAAATTAAAATCATTAGTTCCATTTCATCTTCAAGCGAATATTGGAATATGGGAATATTCGCTTGAAGAGGAAACAGAACTAATATATATATATATATATATATATATATATATATATATATATATATATATATATATATATATATATATATATATGGAGGTAAGAAGAGAACGAATAGAGTACAGTTCCAATTTTCACAATATTTAATTTAAGAGTGAGCTCATTACAAATTAGAGCAACATTATGAAATGTAGACCAATTTATGAAAAATAATTTCATAACATTTCCTTCTTTGCTTAGTTTAAATTTAACTTAGGTCATATTCGATTGGTTGATCTGAGTAAAGCCCACAAACCTTATAAACCCTGTTTTTTCGTAAAAAGCTGTTGCATTTTGGCTTAAAATCTAAATAAATTGTTCATTCGCCAGTAATTTACAATTGCTTGATGAGATGCATTGATACGCATCGAAAAACGACTGCAATTGTGTAGCGATTCTGGCAGTTTTTTCGATGTAATATCCGAATATATATATATATATATATATATATATATATATATCAACTCATTCCAAGTAAGACGATAATACCAGTAAGCCGAAGATGGCTAATAAAATTTAAAGAGAATGTGAAAACTTTTGAGAGAAGTCGAAAGCCAATCCTAAATTGAAAGCAAGCATTAGCCTCTACTCTCATGGTTAAAAGACTTGGAATATGTATGAACTGGACGATAAGCGAACTCGTCTACTCCTACACTCAAAGGCAAAAGAGGAATGGCGTTATCATAACAGCGGAACACGTCCAATTAATGAGTAAAATATCGTTTTCTTCTTTTAGTTGTGTCACTTCAAGAGCTGAACTATCACGGTTTTCAACATCTACTATCTTTCAAAGACCATTGTTCATCTTGTTCTCGTGTCCTTTCAGTAATTTACTTGCAGTCACCTTCTGACCCACACGTCTTGAATATACATATACTCTGTGTGCAAAATTTTTCCAACACTTTTTCCTTGAATGAAATTTCATCTTCTTTCTTCTCTTCTTGTCAGCATTGTTTGGGATGAGTATCACTATTTACATTCGGACTATTATTCCCATCTTTGATGCTGTCATCGTATACCCTCTGACCATCAACGGGTGTATATCGATCTGAGTAATTTACAAGGTATTCTAAACCGAGCAATTCATTTAATTTATGATTGTAACACCGCGTTTTACAGAATATATACATGTGTTGGTATGAACAAAAGATAGAAAAGAACACACTCCTGTTGTCACATACCGAAAAAAGATACATAACGAAATACTCCCTTTTTCACAAACCAAAAATTGATATAAAAGGAAAAACTCCCGTTGTGACACACCAAAAAATAAAGTTACATAAGGAAACTCTTCCGTTGTCATATAACAAAAAAAATACATAACTAAATACTCTCGTGTCACATACCAAAACATGATACAAAAGATACACTCCTTTTGTCACATATCAAAAAAAGATGCATGAGGGCACCTTCCCTTTAAGACATACCAAAAAATGATACAAAATGAAACACTCCCGTTGTCACATATCAAAAAAAGGATACATAAGAAAACGCCCCCGTTTCCTCATACCACGTCTGTATTATTCGCAGCATTCTTCAATAGAACCACATCTCTGTAGTCTCAAGTTTTCTCTTCAAACTTTGCTATCACGTCGAATCCAAAAGCCCGATTCTGGCGCAGACAACAGTCTACCTGACGAGCATAATTGAATGGATGGCAGACCGGCACGTTGGTGATTGATAAAATAACCAATATTACAAAGATGTACAAAAGATAGGACGTTATGAGGAGTCATAATTGACTATGTCCTTACGAGAAACGGTACACATAATATATTTTTCATGATGTTTCTGGAGCATGGTCATTTTGATCTCAATTTTCTTAGACCATTCTCGTTATTCAAATGCTGCGTATACGGTATTCGCAACATCCTTCTGTAGAACCAGAACTGCCTTATAAGAGGATATTATACAGGGTGTCCATAAAGTTCGTGAGCACTTTAAAAAATTATAACTTGATTTGTATTTGCGACAGAAATAATTTATAAAAGGGATTAGAAAGAAGTAAATCTATATTTTTTAAAGTTTTATTGAAATTTTATTTAAATTTCCACATGTCCTCCATCATTAGCAATTAGGTAATACGATTTCGCAGTTAGCGGAAAACATTTCCCAACTGATTTACAGTAATGCCTGAAATCACATTAGTTATTTTAGCTATACTTAAAACTATGTACATTAAACTTTATAACATTTTTCACAGATTATTTCTGTCGTTATAATTTTTTTAAATGCACACGAACTTCATGGACACCCTGTATATCGCGAAATTGACTATTTTTTCCTTCCGTTTTAGATTTTTTTAAATATTTGTATTGCTACTTTAAGAAACTGGTTTAATGTAACTACACAGATACGTCTATAGACACCTGTCCGCCTTTGATTTTTTTATCATATCACCTCAAGTAAAGTGATTATGCCACCATGATGCCAGTGTTACAATAATAATAATAATAACGAACCAACGTTTTCCACATCGAAGTTCATCACACCCCAAAATCTTTCAAATAAATAGAATTAGACACAATAATATGACATCAACGGAGCTTGTGTATAAATTTATTATAAACGACTGTAATTTCGTGGAATCTCTTAAGTTGCACATTCTGGGAAAATATTCAGAATTTACTTTCCACCCTTAAAACGCATAAGAATATTTATGTATGCAAGCTGCTAACTACACGCCCCAGGGAAATTAACAGATTGATAGGAGAGTTCCTAAGATTTATACTAAGCTGTTTAATTAATTCCTATGATTAAACAACTAACAGAAAATTCAAAGATGGATGAGGTCACCAACATATCACACACATTTCAGTTGTATGCCATTCACGCTGGCTGTGACTGGTTTTGACGCGTTGATTACCAGTACAGCAGTTTTCCTCAAGGCAAGCGACCGTTGTACCAAAACTTAATGTTTAAATAACTTGAAGAAAGATTGTTGAAATATTGTTGAACATTTTTAAACACCGTGTCTTTTCTTTTTCTTAAATTACCCTCTTCTCGAGTGTTTTTGAATAATAATAATAATAATAATAATAATAATAATAAGTGATAAATATCGAGAAACGATTGATCATCTTGTATCAGGTTGCATGATATTGGCATCCACTGAATATAAAACCCGGCATGACAGAGTGGGCCAATAGCTGCACTGGAAAATCTGCAACTTCTCCGGGAAAGAAACTGAAAGAAAATGGTATTAACACCACCCAGACCCGGTTACGGAGATAGGATCTGTCAATTCTATGGGAGTACACAATACACACTGACATAACAATCAAAGCCAACCGCCCAGACATTGTTATTAAAGACCACAAACAAAAACGTGACTCCTTATTGATATGGTACTTCCTGTTGACTACAATTTATCTTTGAAGGACTTTGAAATAGAAATCTCAAAAATGTGGCATATGGGAACATCAACAATCACTGTTGTAGTTGAAGCCCTAGGATTGGTTGGAAAAGATTCCAGTAGACCAATTGAAGGAATTTCTGGAAGTCCATGACTCAAGGAGATAAAAAAAATTGTTCAGACAAGTACAGCACACACTTTACGAAGGGCTTTATCTACGTAATTTTTTTTTTTTTTTATGTCAGTGGAAAGTGTAATGATGCCATTTCTAACCTTAGGTCTCTGGGCGGGACCCGGAAAGAAATGTGTAAACGCCAGAAATCAAAGAAAATAATAATAATAATAATAATAATAATAATAACTATTCAGTCATGAAAGAAGGTTGTAAATGCAAATGGCATTAATATTTGGTAGATTCTGTAGAGAACCAAAACAGAAACCAAGAACCAACTTAATCTGAAAAAGAAAGCCAATGATCAAGATCTTGAACAAATGAAACAACGCTGGAAAAGCAAACCTCTGCATGGCTAATATCCAGAACGAGGCTAATAAAACCAATGTTGATACAGTTAACACTCATCGATGGTTACGAGCATCTGGGTGAAAATCTAAAACGGAAAGCTTTATTCTTGCAGTGCAAGACCAGAGTTTTTTTCAGTCGGAACATTCAGGCAAATATAGTACATAATAGTGAAGATACAAAATGCGAGATCTGTGACAAGTATCAGAGAACCTTAGACAATATAATCTCATCTAAAACTCGTCACTATAGAATGGATCAATATTTAAAGTGAACAATGGAAAAAGATGTTAAAAAATCTGGTATGAACATCACCCAGCACCAGTTACAGAATTAGAAGACATCACAATTTTATGGGATTAAACCATTTTACAGACAGGAAGATTGAAGCAAAAGACCTAATCGTCAAAAAACTGAAAAAGATAAACTTGCCTACTAATTGATATGTCTTGCCTCGGAGGCCGTAACATAAGAACCAAGGAATTTCTAAAACTATTGCAGTATAAAGACTTGTTAATTCAAATAGATAAAAAAAAAAAATGCGGAAATTGAAAACAAGAATAGTTCCAGTCATAATGGGCGCTTTTGAAATAAAAAAATGGAACACAAAAACACACTGAAAAAAATCTCTGGGAATCCCAGCTTTAGGGAAATACAAAATAATTGTCTTTATATGTACAGCCCACACACTTAGAACTTTTTTTTTTTCAATTTAACTCTAGTGATGCTATGGAAGTTAGAAAAACAAATCATGAAATGTAACCATGACAACACACCACTATCTGCCTTAAGTCTTCCCACACACTTGTTAGGTAGTGTGACCATAGCACAAATATGATGATGATGAGGAGGAGGATGATGATGGCGGGAATATTCAATAAATCTTATTTAAAAAAAAAGCGCCATACATTTTTTTTACTTTAATAAGATTTCTCAAATATTCAGGTCGCTAGACGAAATAAAATTCTCTATAAAATCAAGCGAACGTCTACTCAAGTAAGGGTAACCAAGAAAGATAACGTTTAAAGTGAAAAAAAAATCACATTAATAAATAAAAAATACATTATATATTTTTACGAATTCTTTATGTGCACATGAAATCACTTTGATGTTAAGCATAGCCAATTAAAGAAATTTCATCTTTATATAAGTATATTTTTGTTTAGTTTAGACGTTTAGAGCAGCAAGTGAGCCTCGAATTCAGTCATGTGGATATCGATTGTTTCGTTTCGTACTGAAAAGCTCGTTATCTGTCAAAGGAATCAGGAGAGAAAAATAAACGAAAAACGAATAAAACAAAGACCTCTGTATAATAACGAAAACTAAAATAAAACTAAGATACCTGAGCAGCTACTTCATCTACAGAAAGATCACATTCTTGACGGAACTAGACTTTGATATAAAAAATTAACGTTGGGAAAGATGTCTATGGTTGATATTATATGTTTGCTTTCTGTTGTGTGTGTGTGTTTTAATTATATCTTCTCTTTTATAACAGTCCGCTTCTCTCTGTCTGACGATTAAATGTTGCCACTATTGTGCATCAAATACAAGTGTTGGCAAGATTAAGAAACTCCCTTAAATTCCACCACAGCACCGCGGATGGTGATTATTTGAAATGACACGTTTGTTATTATTCAAATATTTTTTTTAACACAGTTCGCTTATGATGTTCAGTGTTAATTGATCTTACATACGAATTCCTGGCAGACTTTTTTTTTAATTTAGCCTGAAAGCGTTATTAGTTTTATCATGAGTTTACTGTCGATCTCTCACAGTACCGTCGCTTCCATCTATCAAATATTTTTCGGTGACTGCTCCGAGGATCTACTTTCGCTCGTTCCCAAACAGCATGAATTTAAATGTGTTACTAGGTTGGCATTTCATCCCACCCTTTCAACGTCCAACCTGTTAAATGTAGCCGGCTCTTCTACTCCAATAGCTTCATGCCTCGCACCTCTTGCCTGTGGATTTTCCTTCCTCTTTGTTGCTTCCCTTGCTATAATCTACAACTATCCAAATGCAATGTCAATCGACATCATCAGATGTCTTGATCTATTCCCTGTCCTTCTCTTTATCCTTTCTTCTATCATGCCTCTTTACTCTTGATCCTACTCTCTGTACACCCACTTTGCGTGTTTAGTGGCCCATTCGCCTTGCTTAGGATGAAATACTTAAAAAAAATGTTTAAAATAGGAATATATTAGAAAGTATGAATAAAGTCAAAAAATAATCATCGTTGCTGAATCCTTTCGTCCTCAGAGTGAGTTTATCAAGCTTAATGCAAGGATTTTATTTTGTAACTATATCTATATACAAGAGCGAAAATGTTTGTTTTTTTTTTCTAAATAAATTTGAGAACACGCATGATGGAGGACGCGAAGTGACACAGTTCGATCCTACATTTTTTTCTTTTGTTTTTTTTTTCTTAAGCATGAGAAGCCACTAGCAGGCAAGGGGTTACAGAGAGTTGGAGTGAGTCCAAATAGGAGTGATAGATGAAAAGATGAAGAGAAGGATAGGGGATAGATCAAGTCATCTTCAGACGTCGATTGATATAACATTTGAATAGTTGGAGATTATAGCTATCAGGGAAACAGGAAAACAGGAGAGAGTTCCACAGGCGAGAAGTGCGAGACATGAAGCTATTGGCCTAGAAGAGACAGCCATATTTAACAGTTTCGACAGTGAAAGGGAGAGAGCGAGATGCCAGCCAAGTTGAACGCTTAAATTCATGAAGTCTGTGAACCAGCGAAAGCAGCTCATCGGAGCAGTTACCATGAAAGTATTTGTAAAAAAGACAGAGGGAGGCGACGGCACGTCTGTGAGAGACCGACTGCAGCTTAGATGCCAGATCAGTGCCAATTACATTGCATATCCGTCTCTGGATCTTACTCTACTATGTCATTTGTCCTGGTATGGTATTTAATACTGCAATCACTTTTCCACTGTCATAATATAGCTTCCCTAGTTATTTATGATTAAGAATATATATATATATATATATATATATATATATATAGAGAGAGAGAGAGAGAGAGAGATAGATAGATAGCTAGCTAGCTAGCTAGCTAGCTAGCTAGATAGATAGATAGATAGATATAGATATATCGATAGATAGATAGAAAGATATGGGCATGATAAAAAAACATACGTATACTTGCACGTACCTACATATTTTTCAGAGGTGTTATGAAAAAAGTGCTCAATGTTATATAACAGAACCATTAAGTATATATTAGTGAATAAGCATAATATAGAAATCTGTCATTCTCTCTCTCTATATCTATCTATCTATCTATCTATCTATATATATATATATATATATATATATATATATATATATATATATATATATATATATATATTTATTTATATTTGTGTGTGAGCGTGCGTGTGTGTGAAGTAGGAGGAAACAAATAATCGTACACATACAAGTTTTTAATTTATTGTATAATAAATAATGAATAGGCATACTTTTCAATATACAAAGATGCATAATAACTAAATATGCATATAAACCAGAAATATTGATTTAATAGAAAAAAAATTCGTATTTATCTATTATAATAGGTGAAAAATTATTTGTAGAATGCAAATTTTATATTTTAAACGTATATATTGTTTTAATACTAAAATTATTTAAATGGAATATTCTAGAATGTTTCAGTAATGTTATCAGTAGCTATTTTTAGCCTAAAAACTAATAGTAGAACATTCTCTAATTAAAATTCTTGCAAGAAGTTTTTCATCATGGCAAGAAAAAAAAACCTGAGAAATTCGCAAAAAAGAAATGATTCTTACGCTCTGGAAAGAAGGTAAACGCTACAGAAAATCTCAGACAATCTGAATATTCAATTTACTACAATTAGTTCATTCATTGTATGATATTAAAAACACAAAACTGTTGAAACCCAAGGAAGAACAGTTGGTCCACGGAAGATTTCTGTAAGATATTTGTGGAAAGTTATGTCTCAAATCAAACAAAATCGAATGGTTACTCAAGAGTTGCATGACGATTTCCTTTCATCAGGAATCTGTCAGTAAACGAACAATAAGCAATAGAATTAATAAAAACTATCTAAAGTCACGCTTCCCTCTGAAAACTTCACTGCTATTGAAAATACATAGAGATTACAGGTTGATATTAGTTTAGAAAAATAAGCATAAGGAAAAATCGTATAGAGAAATAGTTTATATACAGGGGAAGCCAAAATTATTTGTTTGTATGTAATTCTCGAAATCATGTATGGAGGAAATATTGCAAAAATTTGTGGTGGTGGCAGCATCAGGGATTACGGATGATTTTTTTCTGCAAGGTACAGGCAATATATCAGTAATGAATAGTAAAATGAACGCCGCAACATATCAAAATATTTTACAAACTTAATGATTGGGAAATTTAATGATTTCCTTTGAAAATCTGGAACTTTCACCTGATTGAAATATCGAACAAGATAATTATCTTAAGCACACTGCAAAATTTACGAAGAAATGGTTTACTGAATATAATGTAAATATCCTGAAATGGCCAAGTTAGTCCACTGATTTAAACCCAATCCCGAATGCGCGGCGTAATTTGAAAATTTAAATCCAATTGAGAGCTCTGAAAATATACCAGATCTGAAGATCATATGCGAAGAAGAATGTAAAAAAAAAAACTATCACAATTTGAAAGTCATTAATTGCGAATAACAAGAAGAGGTTTGTTGCTGTAGAAGTGAATAATGGCTGTTCGACAAAGTTTTAAATGAAGATTATGTATTCTTTTTTGTATTGTTCAAATACTTTTTTCACGCATTAAAAGGGATTTGAAAGAAGTAACTATTATCATAGAAATAGCAAGTTTACCTGTAAAATGATGAAACATAACTCTCAATATAATACTGCACTTAAATTCGTAATATATATATATATATATATATATATATATATATATATACATATATATATATATATATATATATATATATATATATATGTATGTATTACGTATTTATATTTATTACATATTTATATATATTACGTATTTATATATATTACGTATTTATATATATTACGTATATATATATATATATATATATATATATATATATATATATATATTAGGTTGGTGCAAAAATAATGTCGTTTTCTCACATAGTAACATATATTAGAAAACGACAATATTTTTGCATCAAACTAATATATATATATATATATATATATATATATATATATATATATATATATGTGTGTGTGTGTGTGTGTGTTTGTGTGTGTGTGTGTGCGTGTGTGTGTGTGTGTTAAGAAATATGCATGATATTTGCACACACTTCTCGGAGTTACATACGTTCTTTATTTCTAAAGAATCAATTGATAATATGTGTCAATTCGACATATTTTTATGACTTCACACATTATGGTTAACATCGGGCCGCAGTTTTAGTTTTATATTTTTCGCGTCGTATTAAAATCATTATCTTTTTCTATCATTTATTTTCATTTTATTTCTGGTTAGTATATCTAAGTAGTTTCAGTCCATACCAACACACGTTTGCAAAGACGTTTGTTCTTATATCGTGAGATTGTTCTTCTCGATATCGCTTTTCATGTTTTGTCTTTTCATGCGTTTCGTATATATTTTCTAAATATTTATTGTTGTGGATTCCGAGATGAATTCGGTCTCCAAGGAATGACAAACGCAATAATTAAATATAAGAAATAAAATGTATTTACACAATCATACAAAGAGTAATGCTGTAAGTAAGTCCAGGAACGTGGTTAGTAGAAAATACAGATAGATATATACAGGACGTATAGGACTTCCTTAGAGTCTACGTGCTTGTAACTGACTTCTACCATAGTTTACTTCACACTATCTCCGTTTATCCTCTCACTATCCGTCTACCGGCTAGTATTTAGTTACCCCTCCACGAGGGTATGATGTGGCACAAGGCCGGTTCAGCGTGGGATCTCCGAGCTCGTGGGCTCGGCCCAAAATATGCCCATTGACCCCGTATAAACGGGTTCAGGGTCGGTTTACCTCCCCGAAAGAGAATCCGCCCTTCGGCGTAGCCTCTGTCAGGTTCCACCCGGCCCGAAGGCAGAGAGTTCAACCGTTCAGCCGGTCGTCCGACATCGACTGACATCCGACTACCGACTACTCTCACTGACTGTACCTCAGGGTATTTAACGGCAGCAGTTCAGGTACACTATTGTAGAGTCCACCTATCTAGAAAAGGGGAGGACCCCATAATATATATATATATATATATATATATATATATATTATCTAAAAAATGTAGAAAATATGGCGTCAGATGAACATGTGCAAATCACAATAAAATGCAACAGAAAAAACGCAATGTTATTTTACAATATAACAAACTACAAACAACTTTGAAAATTATTAGTCTTTGCATAAACCATTCATTTTTTATTTGCATTCATATATATATATATATATATATATATATATATATATATATATATATATATATATGTATATATATATTGTGTATTTAGCCACCAAACTTTCATTTATGCATGTTTCATTAAAAGCGACAGACAAGGTTCTCCGGTTAAGCCTTTTATTTAATTATTCTGGTGTTCGCAAAATAACTTTCTTTTTTGGACACAGAGTGCGTAGAAACTGTTCAAATGTTCTATAATTCCAAGCGTTTTCGGCTATAACTTTAGCCATTATCAAGAGTGGGTTTATTTTTTTCAGTTTAATTGAATGTGTGCTTTATGTGTATGCATTTAGTGTGTTATAGAGGCGTTTCGAATAAAAGTCAAGCCATATGTAATACATTCCTTCTTGCCGCCAGTTTTGACGGTACGTGTACATTAGCCAAAAATATAGAAACCATATATGCAAAATTTATTTGTAAATGTTTTCAAGATCAGATAAAGCGAATATAAATAAAGAAAAAATTGAGCACTTAGTTCAACACTGATCAGGGATGAAAGTCCATGTTTAGAAATAGCCAAGTCAGATCAAGACGTTGATCTGGATTTGATACATGGGGCCAAAAGCATTCAGAAATATCTAAGCTGTCAACTGTAGACAATATTTTCTAGATCAACGGTTGGAAATGGCTTCTAGAAAATGAAACCTCTGTGTTTCAGCAAAGACCATCCAACTTTGAATCATATTCAGTGACGCTACAACGCCATTAACAAGGAAATATAGGGAATAACAGAATCCACCTCACTTGTGGATTTCAACAATAAGAACTAAAATGGATATCACGTCTAAATGTAATCTTAGAAACAATGCGTTGACATTCCACACTACTTAAAGCAAAAATTTAGGAAGGAAACCTCTGTCAACACTGCAAAGAGCGATAGAAGCTAGTGCTCATGAAAAAAATGTTGTAGGAGAAATACTTTACAAATTTGAAGCGAAAGTATCACTGGCTCCTCGGTCAATGAATGTCCAATGTTTTCTTATAAAGAAATAACTAATATGTACGTTGCTATTAGATAATCAGAGAACAGATAATACACTTTGATCTCAGCCCAAGGGACAGTAAATGAAGAAGAGCAAACACCGAGTACTACTGGCTGTTCGGTCAATGAAAGCCGAAACATTCCTTATAAAGAACAGCTGTTAACATCTAGAGAAGTGGAGAACTGCTAGTAAACATTGATCACAGTCCGGTGGCAGATGGAAGGACAATTTTAGCTTAAATATCACTGGCTGAACGGTCAATGAATTCAGAATGTTTCTTTTAATTCTACCATTAGAGACAAGGAAAACAGAGACTACACTCTGATCTCACTCACATTCACTAGGAAGAAAAAAACAGTAACTCGATTAGCACTGTGCTCGGCCAGTAAATGCCGTGTATTTCCTTATAAGGAAACGGTTAATATTACCATTATCTGAAAAATGAGAGCAGATACTACACATTGTTTCCAACTCCATGACGAGAAAGGGAGGCTTAAATCAAATAGCACAGATTATACGGTCAATGGATTCATGTTTCGTTAATAGATAATTTTCTATTACTGCCATTATCACTAAAGATGAGAGGTACAAATACTACACTTACCATTTACTTGCCGCCTCACGCTGGCGGGATGTGAGACAAGATCAGTTTAATACGTGGATCAAGAGCGAGTGCATCTGAGCCAAGTGCAATTATAGCCCAGACCCCTACGTCCGTCATGTTGAGCTTCCATCGGTAGTTATAAGGATCCATTTTGGTGCAATGAGAGATCGACTACACAGGGCAGCAGTTCCCCGAGACGGGGAAACTCTTTGGTCTTTGCCTGAAGAGCAAGACACATCTGTGTTGCGCACAGTCTGAAGACAGAAACAAAATTGCGTGATAAAACGTAGTTTCTCCAACTAAAGACAGATACTACACTCTGATCAAAGAGAAATATATTATAAGCAGCATTATGATTACATACGGTGCGTGGGTTTCGCAGAAAAGACTGTATTTCTATCTATAAAAGGCAGGATGTGTGTGTATGTATGTAACGAATCCACGGCCACAATTTTCGACTGATTTGCATCAGAATTTACATGCACATGCTCCAAGTTATCAGTAAGGCCAAGACCGACTTTGCATTTCCCAAATCCCATCGATCGTGGAAATAATCGATTTTTTCATGCTTGTACGTCAATTTTCATTTAGTTTGCGGCCATTTTCTACTGACCAGAGTGAGAGCTAATAGCTGGCTGCCACGAATAGGCAGGAAGATTCTATTGGCCAGCGTGAGAGCCAACAGCTGACTCACACGAATGTTAACTAACATGCTAGCATGCAAAAAAAAAAATCTATAGCCGCATTCGTCACAAGTAGGAAAAATTTAAATCTGCATGGGTTGGGTGTGAAAAAGTATTTGTTGTTAACATTCTTTGGCATTCAGTTTTTCCAGTTACGAGTTCTTTTTTAAAGCTGATCGTTTTGTGTTCATTTTGTTTAATTCTTTTTTCGTAACAGATTTAATGTAACAGATTTAATGTTTAGTATAGAGCTTCGAAAAATTTGCAGTGTGAGAAGTAAGGCATGTAGCAACATCAGCACGGCAAAGGGAACTCCTTTAAAGGCAAGGAAGGGCAAAAATATTTTAAGCCAAGTGATAGTGATTGCTGTATGTGTCGTACGATTTTGAATCAAGCACGAGAAATGCGGGCCATATTTATAGTATTAAATATCTGCACCACTGAATAAAGGATTACCCTGCTAGTCGCAAATAGTGAAATGCGAAATTTAATATCTCCAGTCATATCAAATGTAGTCAAATTGATGTGTATGCCCATTGGACGCTAATTCTTGTCGGCTCAGTGCCAAGATTATATTAATTAATGTTTCGAATAGATTGAACTAATTAATAATCCAGGTTTCAATGTCTCTTGAACGTTGCCAGTTACAAGTGTTGGTATTTGCAGAGCAGATGTCAAGAATCTGATTCGATGCTTTTTGTCTCAGGATGTCGACATTTTTCTGCAAAGTATTTTTACGAGTTTCCATTGTATCCGTCTTTACAGCCATTCTTATACAATAGATACATAGAAAAACCTGGCTTTTAGAATAGAGGCTTTGCTTTTTTTTCTTTCTTCTGGTCACGTGGTTTAATGCTTATTAGTTTTTAAATTTTTTAATGGTTTTATCAATAAATACTCTTCCGTCATTTCCTTTTTTAGGCAGTTTACCCTGAAGATCAGTTTAGTTGAAACCAAGGTAGGTTTGCCAAGCTACTTAGGGTTTATTCTAGCATATAAATACATACATACATACTTGTATATATATATATATATATATATATATATATATATGTAAGCAAATATATGGATATAGATCCGACAGTATAAAGAAAAATATACGGAAAAAACAAACAAATATCCTTATATGCAATTAATAATAATAATAATTGCATATAAGGATTTTTGTTTGTTTTTTCCGTATATTTTTCTTCATATATATATATATATATATATATATATATATATATATATATATATATATATATATATATATATATATATTAATGCTCTTTAAATTTACATTGCGCACTATTTTGTAAAAAACTAGAAATATAAATAAGAACACCGGATTACATATCTTACTGTTCTTTCTTTTTATTTAAATATATATATATATATATATATATATATATATATATATATATATATATATATATATTAATGTTCTGTATATTTACATTACATCACGGAATTTGTGACGTGCTACGCTATATTGAGTCTAATTAGTAACTTTTTCGTCACCGAGGCCAGTTGGTACAGTTGGTATGACGCTTGCATCGTATAACGTTCCGTTTAATGCGCACTGCTGCTGACTCCCAAATATATGACTAAACGACCGTACAATGCTTTCTGCATTCTGTTGAAGTTTCTTGAAGACTCAATGAGTTACTTAATTATGATCGTTTCAAATCCTCCAAATATTTACATTTCAACATTTTTTTTTGTGTGTGTGTGTGTGTATGTAAATATTAGCAGGATTTGAAAAATATATACATATTACGTATGTATGTTTGTTGGAACAAATAGACATATCTCTTCCCCAGGTTTCGTATTTTTATGCGTATACTTCTGTGTACGATATTGAGTACACCTCTATGTATGTATGCATGCCTACGTGCGAATGAGTGTCCTCTCCAAAGGACACCTCCTTCTCTTCATCCTTTCCTCTATCACACCTCTTTACTCTTGTTCTCAATCCTATGTAACCCCTTGCGTGTTCGTGGCACTCGTCACTTCTTTGGCGTGAAATGCTTAAAAAAATTAAATTTATTAAATTTGTATGTGACATGGAAACAAGTAGTTGGGAGAGAGTTCAACAGAAGAGAAGTGTGAGATAAGAAACTGTTAGAAAAGAACTCACGATTAAATCTAAGTGTTTCAACAATAAAACGATAAGAACCAGTTGCCAATTTAGTAGATTTCATCCAAAGTCCCAAAATCCGAAAGGTTATCTGCTGCTGACTTGCTACAAATGGAAAATTTCAGAAAGTTCAAGGAAGGTTCCAGGGTTTACTGTATATATTATAAGTATTAAGACCCACCCCTTTTTATACAAATGGACTCACCGAGTGTATACTTATACTACTGCCAGTGAATACCCGGAGAGTAAGACCGAGTCGAGTCCAGAATGACAGATAAATGGTTGTAGGTAACCGGAAGAGTGAGGGTGAGGTAACAGCGTTGTAGGAGACACATTGAGCGAGCACGGAGACTCAGTAACAAGTCATACAGCGATACTTCAATACCAAAGACTGTATAGATATTATGCTACTAACCAGCATTCCTGGAACTACTAACCTGCATTACCAGTTTGTATTATTACGTTAATACATTATTTTCATATATTCATTTTTGGCGTTTGTTTTTTATTGGTACCGGATTTCATCCCGGAATCCAACACAATAAGTGACCGCATCTTCCTTTGATGTTGGTTTCTAAGCCCACCTATGTTATTCTTAGCGCCATTTTGTTTTGTTAGCCATAATCACAGCAACACCTTCGTTCGCGTAATATTTTCCAGTAAAGATATTCAAAATGTCAAAAAATACGTACATTTATATTTTTGTAAATAGTAATCATGTTTTTTGTACACGTACAGAAAGTACTAAATATTTTTACGTGAAATCGCAATTTCACAACTTAAAAATTAGCGTGAGCATTACACAACAAGCGTTATTTTCTGTATTAATATGTACACAGCATTTATTAAATGTTATATTAATTTTATCTTCTCTGTATAACTGTAAGCTGTATTTTGAATTGTAAAGGGATATCGTGTTTATGCTTCGGTTTCATTCCCAAGTTTTCACATGCTATATACAAATTAAATAGCCTGTATTCCAAAATCTGAAAAAAACTAAAAACCGAAACAATGCCGATTCGAAGAGTTTTGGATAAAGCGATTATCAACTGGTAGTATATGAAGACAACGAACCCGACTGGAATTGGAACACGTTTCTCTGATTCGCAATTTCGTGCCTTTATTCATTACACCGCCCACACACCACAAAAGTGTATTGTATTAACAAATGGTCGCCCATCTAGGTACTCACTATGCACAACGTTACTTAACTTGCCTGTTCAAGAATCGGACTTTGAAAGGGCTATAGATTAGAGCCTGCACTACAGGAATCGCTATTTTAAATTACCTATAAATTTATCTTCAATATTAACAAAAGATCTTAATAATAACTGAGATGTCTAAAAGTACTTTAAAGAAAACAGGATAAAAATAGGAACCTTTGGGTTTTATTTCTTTATTTTTATACGCTTGGACAAAATCTTTCTCAGTATTCAAACATTCGTCCTTTTAATTCAATTCTCTGTGTGTTTATATGTATGTTTATGTATGTTTGTGTGTTAAGGGGTAATACAAACAATGCAATTTAATTTAGAGAACATATTTGAAAGAACGTTTTTTGTTTCTTGTACAATATAAAAAAAATTGCTTGCAATAGAATTATAATATTTAATACTCAAAAGACAATCCGACAAAGATCAGAAATTGTTGATATAGCAAACCAGTGGCACTTTCAAAAGAAGTGAAGAGATTGCTTTCCTTGTTTGGCGCCAAATATTTTCTGAAATATATTTTTCGAAAACAATAACAGACTCGTTCTCTCGAAAATATAATGATAAAACTTCATCGGGAAATCTGAAATAAGGAATAGTAATGTTTTTCGGAACAGACAGTGCGGAAAAAAATAAGGAAAAACATTTTTTTTTTGTTTTGTTTTACAATGCAAGGATTTCAGGTGATAAATATCCGGTTTTGAAACAAAAATTACCAACACAAAATAATTTATTGTATGTGAAATAAAACACAATATAATTAAATATATAAAAACATTTCACAAACTTCGTTATTAATTTTAAATAAGAAGCCATTAATTAATCTTTTTTAGAATAATGAGATAAAAGAGAAGATAGAATAAAACCAGAGAGAGGAACATTAGACAAAATTAATCATGACAAGACAATTTCTTTTAAGGAATTGCGACAACGTAAGAATTAAGATATTTCATACGAACTAGAATGAAATATAGGTGATCAAATAAAGATCAAATATACATCGGAATCCGACAGAATTGGTAGGATGAGGAATAAAATACTAAGCGTTTATCGAAGTAACATTTTTCACTTTTATTATAGCTTCATTGAAGAATTAAGTATGGAGAAAAAAAGAAAGAAATTCTAGTAATTTTATTTCTGTGTTTGATTTTCATTGGTTAATCAAGATTCATTTACATTCGATTTGTTAAACAAACATTAGTATAATTTACATCATTTCAAATTCAGTGAAAGACGATACGTCCGTTTGAAGCTGCAAGAAATTAAAGGATTCCGAGCCAAACTAAAATATATAAATTTTGCTTTATATATATATATATATATATATATATATATATATATATATATATATATATAAAGATAGATAGATAGATATGCGGTTGTTTCAATTAATTTTCACAGTTGTGTTAATTTCACAAGGGTTTATATATATATGTGTGTGTGTGTGTTATGTTAATTTGCACAAGGGTGTTCGTATATATATATATATATATATATATATATATATATATATATATATATATATATAACAAATTGTGCAAATTCATTGAAACAACCGCTGTAGTCCCTTTCTTCCAAAATACGGTCAGTTTTAGATCCATTTTAATCGAGTTCTATTTTGTCCTCAGATCAGGACATTTGTAGTTGTGTGGAGTACTATGAATCTATTTTGGGGGTGTATTATGAAATTTCTCTGGCCTTAAAAATGTTGCATCATCCGTGATTGCATCAGATTTTTTCACGCCCAGACACTATTGTCTCGACTGTCGATTAGTTGTCCAACCACTATTGTCTACGATGGACATTACTCCAAGCGTAATAAAACTGTAACGCTGCACGAACCCACTGCGAAGCCTTACCAGTGAGCAAATCAAAATAATATAGATTGACACGGAATCTCTTCGCAGTATCTGTGATCAATCAGTAAAGATCAATTTCGTGGAATAGACAAACGAAGTAATAACATGTCCACCGGGTCATGTTTCATCATGAAAATACGTAAAAAAACAAATAATAACGGAAATGTTCGTTTTGTTTCAATTAATTTGCACCAGGGTTTAAGTATAACAGACGGTGTTTACGTAAAAACATTCCCAAATCAAGATACGAACAACCACCAAACATAATGCCTACTAGAGAAATACACACCCACACGTGCAGATATGAATTATCATCTGAATACAACAGAGACAAAATAGAATTGATAGACAAGTGATACACTCAAGCAATGCATAAGCCGATATTGACTCTTTTTTTTTATTTAGGCATGGCATCCGTTAATTTCATGGAGCTTCGAAAGAAAGCGTTGTCTCTCCTTGAATTCATGCAAACTTCATGTCGATTTTTAAGGGAAATTAAAATACAGAACAAAACCATGCCATTAAATATTTATTCAATTAAATATGAACCATTATGTTGTATAACCTTTCTCCATTTTTTCCTTCAATCCTCCAAGAATATCGGTGGTTTCTCGGCAAAGAAGTCATTAATGTGGGGTTTTTTTTATGTCATCCTAAGAATTAAAATTTTTACCATTGAGATTATTTTGCAAGGACTTGAATAAATGGAAACCCGAAGGAGCAATGGCTGGTGAATATGGCAGCTGGGGTAACACATCCAAGCCAAGTTGCAACACTTTTTGAAGGATCGTCAAAGAAACCTGAAGTCTGTTACTATCTTGATGGAAAACAACACCTTTCCTGTTTGCCAATTCCGGGCGGTTTTCTTTAATTGCTGCCTTTAGTTCGTCCAGTTTTGAGAAGTACTTTTCAGAATCAATTGACTGGCTAGTTGGCAGAAGTTCATATTACAGGATTCTTTTCCAATTCCACCAGAGGCACCACATGATTTTCTTATGATGAAGACCACATTTTGAGGTGTCTAAAATTGGCTGACGTCGATTGCCCCAAGAACTTTTCGCTGAAGATTTTCAATGATCCATTTCACATCAACCCATAAAAATCTGCTTTAAAAAGGATACATTTTAATTGCGTTTATACAGCAAATCACAGATAAAATGTGATCAAAATTATTATTTTCATTGAGATCATGTTGTACACAAACATCGTATCGATTTGAGTGCCCACGCTTCACTAAATGCTAATGGGTGGCGGATTTTGATAAATTTAGTGCTTCTGCAAATTTCTACGTAATAAGGGTTATTCCCAATCAATGTATTGATTTGGTCTTTATATGTAATGGATGGTGGGGTCTGTCTGAGCGTTCCTCATCAATAAGACGTCAAAGACCAAATCTCAACTTAGCGAACCACTTCGGTACAGTTCAGTCACTTAAAGCACCTTCATACTACAGAGTATATATCTTTTTAGTTGCTTTTGAGGCATTTTTGCCATTTTGGTATAAAAAAGTATCAAGACTCTAAAATCATCTTATAATCTTCCATTTTTATAGGGATGCAAAATTGACACGAATTAAGTAATTTTAAACTTTCTTTCTCAATAGATAGTTTAAAGTGTGCTCTAATCGTAAATGTAGTCATATTTGTCGATAAATTTGACGTGCTGTAACCTGTTGGAATACGAACGACTAAAAATAGGCTTGAACTTTCCAAACAATCCAATACTAACGTTTGTTTAACAAGCCAAATGCTCGTGAAACCGTATTAACCAATGGAAGTCAACCACAAAAATAAAAATACCAGTATTTTGTTGTGCTTTTTCTTTGCTCAATATGTAATTATCTGGCAAGGCTTTAATAAAAATGAAACATTTTAGATTGATAAAAGATACCTATATGTTACTTATCCTATCATAGTTGAAAAAAAAAATAAAGATACATTTTCAAGCATAATAAAAAATTCTTCAAAGAAGAAACTTTTCTCGCGGTATTTATCAGGAAGTGTTATAAAAAACAACAAAAGTTAGATGCAAGATAAACAATCTCCCAAAAATTTACTAATGGAAATGCTTCGCTTAAGAAATTAAAGTTACGATATTTTTTTTTGTTTAAAAGGCAACATAAACCAAGTCAAAGAAGAACTAACCGAAATTTAATTGTATTACAATTTTATTATAGGACTTCCTGATTTACTATTTTTAAAAAAATCTCTTATGCAGTCTTTTACCTGAGTGCTGAGGTAAAACGACGTTTTAAAAAAAAATAATGAGCATATGATAGTGTGAGTTTTTTTTTCTTTTCTTTTTTATGAGGCTATGCGATTAATTGATTGGCTGATTCGTTTTCTATGGCTTAGAAACATTTTGGGTGTTATTTAAAACAAGAAAATATGCTTAGATTGTAAGAAGTTTTTCTTTTTTCTAGATAATAACGATTTAGTGATATAAGTCTTAATAATAAACCTCCTGCTGGAGTGAGAAGAGGTGGATTCATACGTCTCCGAAGGGTATTTACGCGTAAGTAAATATAAAGGACCGGACTGAAATTCGAACTCGGCTCTCTAACTTCCAATTTCGAGCCATTATCCATTAAACCCCGTGCTCATCCAATCTGACAGCTCTTGGTATTCCTAAGCTGTTACCTTTCTAGGCAGTAACAAGTCTCGATAATGCTTAACTTAGGTGATTTTACGGAATCAGTCTTACAACCTATATGGCCGTAAGTCATATAGGTTGGAAGACTCTTATAAGAAGAAATGGCTTTCTGAATGGCACGCCTAATTTAACATGGAAAATAATGTTTATTAAAATGTTGGTTGGCTCCTTCATATCTCACTTGTTCACTCACACACTCTCATGAATAACCACATAGACAAAGAGTTAAGTACAGTGTTTCTAGAATTTTGTAACTTTTCCTTGAAGGTAACATTGTAAGCATTTGAAACCATTGGCGATTTTCAGTAAGGAAGATCATACGTGCAAAAATCTTTTCCTTCTGAAACAGAAAACCTCGCTGATAATTATTCTTCTTTTACAAATACTGTAAATGCTGGTTGGCTCCTTCAGATCTCACTTGTTCACTCACACACTCTCATGAATAACCACATACACAAAGAGTTAAGTACAGTGTTTCTTGAATGTTGTAACTTTTCGTTGAAGGTAAAATTGTCAGCATTTTAAACCATTGGCGATTTTCAGTAAGGAAGATCATACGTGTAAACACCTTTTGTTTCAGAAGCAGAAGACCTCAATGATAATTATTCTTTATTTACAAATATTTTTGTCTACTCAGAGGAATAAATTAGAAAAAAAATCACATACAAAAATGTGTGTTAATCACACTGTCATCCGTGATACTATTATACAAAGAATTCAAGCAATCGTCTTTCAAAGAAATAAAAAAAACAACAACTATTTCCCTGTTCTAAGGCAGATGATTTTTTCTTGAGAAAATGGCTGAAGTACCTTTAATAAAATTAATACCATATGTCTTTTAATAGTGAACACTTCTTTATGACGTGCTGCCTTCTGTTCGAAAAAGGTTGCCCATGCATGTCTTAATGATTAACAAAGCCATAAAAATCAGATAATGGTTCGTTTCAGAAATTCCTGCCAGTTACTTAGATCGATATATACCGGAAGTAGGCCGGTGGCACAACGATTGAAACGTTCTAATAACAGCAACGAAGTTGAGGAAAATAATCCGAATATAAATAGTGTATAAAAATTCTAAAATTTCATAATTTTATAAAAAGGAAAATTCTTCAACCAGGAAATTTAATTTACGACATTTTTGTCCTAAGGATTAAAAGAAAGACACAACAGGAGGTAAAATATATTAACACAACATTTAATAAGGGAAATTCTCTTCCCTAATAATCCGACTTAAGACATTTACGGTAAGACATTTAAGCAATAGACGAAAAATATGAAAAAAAAAATACCTGAAAATTAATAATATGGAAAGTGTATCACTTAATAAATTCACACGAATTAAAACTTTCCACTATAATTTAGAAAAAAAAAAATATCCGAAAGAATTCTTCGCCCTTTAAAATAATGACAGGGAAATTCCTTCGATTATGAAATCTAGTACCAGAAAAAAAATTCAAGGTTTCCATAAAATATCTTTACCAACAATATCTCTTTTAACATCTACCTGAAAAGACAATAGAAACTGAATTAAAAAAAAAAACGCAAGAACTATAAATTATAACTATAATATTTCTTTAACATGCAAATAATTTTATTGATGGATCTTAAATTTTATGGATAGAATAATGATGGAACTGTGCAGATAATTTATAGACATCCTGTACATCATTTACTGCACACACAAAATTTCAAGAAACGTTTTATAGTTGCATATCACTAGAGTAATATTAATTTAAAATCAATATATTTCATACGTCGGAATAGATTTTTCTAAAACGTAGAATTTACAATGTCTCAAACTGAATTGTTATTATTTGTCTATATTTCTGAGATAAAGTATAATGATTATTTACATTATTTACATTGTTCGGATTTTTCTCAGTTTCATTGCGATATTCACTACGTTTCGGCCGTTGTACGCCCTGGCCTTCTTCAGGATTTCCCTATATTTCTGAGATAAGGTATTCTAATTATTTATATTATTTACATTGCTCGGATTGTTGTCATCATTTTCGTTGCAATATCCACGCCGTTTCGTTCGTTGTATGCCCCGGCCTTCTTCAGGATGTCCCTATATTTCTGAAATAAGGTATTAAATTGTTTATATTATTTACATTGTTCGGATTGTTGTTCTTATCTTCGTTGCAATATCCACGCCGTATCAGCCGTTGTACGCCCAGGCTTTCTTCAAGATCTGCGTATATTTGTCCGATGATGTATTTGAATTGTTTACACTATTTACATTGTTTGGATTGTGGTTCTCATCTTTGTTGCCATATTAACGACGTTTTCGGCCGCTCTAGGCTCCGGTTTCCTTCAAGTGATACGAATTTCGAAACCTTTATTTCTGGATAGATTGTTCTAGTTCCACGCCAAATCTGGTTTTCTTAGTAATCTTCCTTTAAGTCAACTCTCCAAGTTTTGTACATAATTGCAAGTATTTAACTCACAACTCTTTGGGTCAAGTTACTGGATCCAAATAACTAGGCCATGCCTTGAGGACATCAGTGTATGAATTTTGAGGACATACAAGCTTATTGTCACAGTAACTATTTGTTTTTGCAATTTTTGTTGTTATTATTTCTTTACTCTAGCATTCTGTATTACTGGTTCCCATACTGTATTCATTTCTATGCTTGGTGGCCTCAGGAAATTTCTGTAACCTGGCATATGTGCTGATTCCTTAAGTTTTCGTATTTTCAGTGACGTTTGCTGTTTATTATTTCAGCCTTATCCCATAGAGTGTGGTAACCTCCCTTTTCTCTTCATATATAGTCAACTACCCCTGATTTTTCTATTCCCCGATAGTGTTACGGTCGGCTTGGTCTTCGTTTATATTTCCTACCACAGCTGCATGTGATTGCGTACACACAGTCCTTAGTCATGTTCTCCTCCATGGAAGGCTTTACTCGGAAGATGTGTCTGCGAAGTGTTGGGAGATCAATATCTCTCTACTACAGTGGTGAAAAAAAATTGGAGATTTGAGTTAAAGGGAGATAACCGAGACATTCCAAAGAGACGTGGCACGTGGACGTAGATCAATTTTTAAATTTAGCGAAAAGGAAAATTATCACGTCTACCACATCAGACACAATTGGAATATAAACCGGTTTAATTTCTAACATTGGACAAAAGGTTACGTGTGTATCTTCCATTATTTCTAAAAATGTTCTTATCCCTTCAAGATGTAGATATTCATGTTTCTCCATTGACTCTTTTTTCTTTATTTTTAAGTGTTTCTCTGTTTCCATTTTACGTTTGGAATTACGATATTTTCCTCTCGATTGGCTGCTATTAAGAAATAAAAAAATATCTATGCAGCTGTTTAATCCGTGTTAGGAAAAAGATGTGTCTTCCCGAAAGAGAATTTTGACAAAGAACACGCGAAACCAGAATTTGACCTCGGCTCTTCAACTTATTGGAGGAACATCACAGAAAAATGTCAGTGTTTACTACTACTATATATATATATATATATATATATATATATATATATATATATATATATATATATATATATATATATATATATATATGACGTAATAAGAATGTATAAACATAAAAATGTCTTAAAATAATTGTCGGACTTTGTCCATTTCATAATGTGGAACGTCATTTGTTAACATTTGATACGCCATGAGCAGATATGAATGTACGTGAAAGATTCATGGAAGATTGAAGTTTAAATACAGTAAATTCGACCTTGCTAACCGAATGCTCCTTCGTGACCAAATCGGTAAAGGCACGTCAAGCTAAATGACGGTTCCGTATAGGATACAGGTTCGAATCCTGTCGGAGGACGAATATTTTCTGTGAAAATTTCTCGAACATTCAGGCCGGTAAATGTTGTTTAATACTGTTTATTATAAACAGAGCATTTACTTAAATATTTGTATCTATAAAAAGAATGTATAAAAATATCTTTATATATATATACGCAAAAAGAATAGTTTAAAAGAGGTTTTCTTCTTCTAGAGTCGCTAATACCCAAAACTAGTGTTCCCTCTCGAACCGGCTATTTAAAATTTCTGCTCTTGAAAGGGTGGAAGTTTAAAAAGGGCGGCATATCTTTCCTAAATGATTTTGTACATAGATTGAAATAATTTGTAAAAAGGATTACAAAGAAGTAAATCTATATTCTTTAAGGGTTTTATTGAAATTTTATTTAAGTTTCCACATGTTCTCCATCATTAGCAATACAAAGGGTAATACGATTTTGCAGTTTACGGAAAATATTTGCCAACTGATTTACAGTAATGCTTGAAATCACATTAGTTATTTTAGCTATACTTAAAACTAGGTACATTAAACTTTATAACATTTTTCACAGACTATTTCTGCCACAAAGACAAATAAAGTTATAACTTTTTTAAAAGTTCACACGAATTTTATGGACACCCTGTAGTATAAAATTGCATATCTATGGTGATGTATTTTGTGTAGAAAAAATGAGTGGGTTTTTAAGTCTGCCTACAGTTTTCTTTTCGCTATTATCTATAAATTCATCAGATTTATTGAAGTGTGTTTCATTGTTTTCTCCACTGTTTTAAGTTTCACTTCTCCTAGAGTGGGTGATTCTCAAGATTAAGGATCCCTATCTAACGTTTTATTTAAATAAGTATTTGTGATCTTCAATGTTGTAAGAAAAAGGGATCCATGTATTTCACATTGTTTATATATATATATACGAATGTGTTCGTAATAGACCAATTTTAAATTTTATCTCAGAGTGTCAAATTGCAAAGTTTTCCGAACGTCTTGTCATCTCTATATAATATAATTTTCTATTTCAACGCTTTGTGGTGTATTATCTTGGAGAGAGTTTCAAATGAATGATGCCAGAATACCGATCATTTGAAGAGCCTTTGCACCAATCAACAAAGCATAGCTTCGTAAAATATCACACAGGACATGCGGCCGGATCTTTTTGTGATACAGGCCTTCTCGATGTGTGACAACACTAATGAAACTGAAAAAACTGAATCCATTACATTTGTTTTGTATTACTGTATTACTTGTTCTTCTATTCTTGTCATTACTTTTTCGTAAGGCGTGACAAAACCTTTGAACAACCCTGTAGTTTTAAAATACGTTCATATGGGAAGTTGTATAGACAAAGACAAATATTCTTTCCTTCCTTTTTATGTGCCGTGTCCTTTCAAGACGTAGGCGATCATGGCTCTCCACTTCGCCTTGAGGCTCACAATTAGTTTAGTACCTCTGCCAATTCCCCTAGACCACGTTCTGCCATCCACTTGTTTAAGCAAGGCAAATATATATTTCCCTAATAACTAGTATAAAATTGCATATCGAAAACGATTTTATATTTGTCTATAAATTCACGTTGTAGGGGATAATAACTCTCTACAGCTTGCGTTTCATCAGTAAATTGCATTTATTTCTTGAAATGTTGTCTCATATTTCCTTTATTGGTATAAAATACGATTTTTTTCTCTTTGTTTGGGTCTGCTATGCAAGGCCTGAGATTCCTGTCTGACCTGTTATTTAATTTAATTTATAAGTTATAGTATGGGGGCGAATCAAACTAAAGTTTTTAAACTGTGGAGAAGGCGTACGGAAAATGACTTCACTATATATCTGATTATTATGACAAAGCAATGATATGAAAAATAAAAATAAGTTTATAACTATGATTGCCAACATCCTGAAGTGATTTTAATTGTTTTTTTTTTTTTAAATAAAATAATTAATCAAAAATTATAATTTGTAATGGACTGCACAATATTGCATCGAAGGATGCTGCTAACGGCTAATTTCGATTTAAGCAAAAAAAAAAAAAACAACAGAGTCAAGGTGAATGAGATTCGAACTCAGGGAGTGGGGAAAGCCTTAGCAGGCCATCCTATTAACCACTCTCTTACCTAGTCTCTTATTTCACTATATTTGTTGTTTATAAAATCCTTTTGCTCGCCCAATAAAAAAGCCCAACAAGCCATTCCAGACAGATTTTGATAACTATTATTTGTGGTCTTTAAAGGATAAGATGAAATGTATTGATGTATTTCAGAAGTTCGTTTGGTCCGGTAAAATTTTCAATAGACCCGTTCTGGATTTGAACACACTGCAGCGCATTAGTAAATGTTAGTGTTAAATAAAATATATGTGCAATAAATAATATAAAATTTAAAATCTGTGGCAATTTCACAATAAGTTTAATACGACTGCCAACTCCCCTAGACCACGTTCTGCCATCCACTTGCTTAAGCAAGACAAATATATATATATCCGTAATAACTAGTATAAAATTGCATATCGAAAGCAATTTCATTTTTGTGTATAAATTCAGGGTATAGGAGATAATGGCTCTCTACAACATCCGTTTCTTTATCATCAGTAAATTTCACGTTCAATGGCGGGCGCCATGCATAGACAAAATATAAAATATGTTGCAATGTCACCAAAAATATTTGCACAGTATTGAACAAGACATTGTATATTTACAACTTTATTAGTGTATCAAAAAACGATCTTCATGATATAGAATTATCAGAATAAGTCGAAATTGTTTTAAATTCATGGAAATATTAGCAATGGAACAAATGTATTCCGTCTTTGAAAGTAAAGACCGGAATTACTATTGTTTGTTTGTTGTTTTTTTTTTCCAATGTCTCTTAAATAACACTCACGTCACTAGGTGCGATAATATGAAGAGTGTTCTGCGATATGCGTTAAGAGAAAAATAGGTACTAACGTCTATAAACGAACAAAGTACATTACGAGTTAAAAGAAAAAATATGAGGTAAAACAGAAGGACAAAATCTGATAACATTTGTGGAATAATAAGAGACACAAAGTAAAGAAAAACACGATAAACTACCAAGCGAATAGAGATTAAAATATCAAAGACAAGAAATTGTGTGAAAAGTTACATAAAATTATCTACGGAAGGCTGAAATGATGAAAATATACGCTGACAAAAAAAAAAAAAAAAAAGGAAAGAAAAAACTAAGTAATCAATATAAAATACTGATATCAATATCCACGTGGATACAACAGATTTTACTAGTGAAGTATACCGTATATCAAAATGGTGGAAAAGATCGCCAATCACCAAAACAGTTTCAAAGTAATACATAAGCGTTGATCATCGCCATAGCAGTTTCGGCTTGAAGGCAAACAACAGATCAGCTTGATGTCTCATCACCAGCAAGTCTGTAAACAACTCATATCAATCCTTTGCAAAACTCTATCTCCTGTGCAAACTGCAGGTCTATCTGACTCTTCAAGTCTTTTATCTATCAGGTCATCCCATAAGTTCTGTCCGAATTTTGAATAAAGAAAACAAGTGATCAAATGTTTGATTTAATTACAGATTCAATCAACAGAGTATTTTCCTTGATTATATATGACTTCCTTCCATCTATTAACAAGCTTACTAATTCCATTACTGTAAAATTATTTTGGCTTTGATTCGAAGAACTCACAAATGTCAGTTTTATCCTCTTCCCGTGTTACAAAAGCTGTTTCTTCCAAATTATTCTATAAGCTACGAAACAAATGGTAGTCTGAAGGAGCAAGATCGGGAGAATAAGGTGGATGAGGTATTTTCTCCCAACCAAGTTCATCGATCTTTTGTGGCGTGATTCTTGCTGTGTGGGGTCTTGCATTGTCCTGATGGAACATCACCTCTTTTCGACTCACTAGAGTAGGTCTTTTTTTCCTCAAAGCTTGGTTCAAACGCTCTAATTGCTAACAGCATATTTGAGCATTAATTGTTGCATTAGGTGGTAAGAATTCAAAGTGGATTATTCCTTAGCGATCCCACCAGATTGAAAGAAAAACCAGATTGAAAGAAAAACCTTTTGCCCATGAAGTTCACTTCTCGACTGAGGCTGGGGTCCTTCCCCTTTACCAAAGCCACTGTCTACGACGCTTAACATTTCGATAAAAAATCCATTTTTCGTCGCCAGTCACAAGTCTCTCCAAAGAAAGGTGAAACAAGTTGGCGAGAATGGAGAGAAGAGCAGATGTCAACTCGGGATTTGAGGTTGTTTTCAGACAATTCATGAGGCACCCATTTTCCAAGTTTATGAACTTTTCAAAGTTGTTGAAGATGACGATGAACAGCTGTATGGTTTGAAATGAGAACCACTGCCAATTCCTCAACTGATAAAGCAGGATTTTCTTCAAGGGCTGCTTCAAGAAGCTTTTCATCAAACTCAACTAGACGTCCGGTTCGATCTTCATCTCCACCTCTGAATTTTGCAAACCATCTTCTGCAAGTTCTTTCATTCACATATTCCCCTCCATAAACTGAGTGAATGTTTCTAGCCGCTTTGGCTGCTAAGTTTGAACTTATAAAGCATTATGTGCCTCAAATGATTCTTGGGTACTTCCATGTTAGCATCAAAGAAAATTTAATTTTATTGTTCTCTGAAATAAAATTTGATCAGTTTAAATGCAACTAAACATAAAAATAATGCTCCATTAGACATTACAAAATACTCTTTAAATTTCGTTCATTTTAACAAAAAGTTAAAATGCGGACACAACTTATGGGATGACCTGATAGATCGACTTTTATCGACAGTTTATTTTAATATCATCGTTCAGTGTGTATACAATACGGCAGGTCCATTTGGGACCCGTAGTATTGCACTCAATTTGAAAGCTACAGTATGACATGTTAAAAAAAAAGACAAAATATTTGTTCAATTCTTTACGATTTTTTAATGAAACAAGTTTAAAGACTAAGTGTACGTTAAAAATTGGAACGATGAATTTTTATTCCGCTCAGCAGTGAGAGGCTTACAAAATTTATAATTATATATGAAAGGCTTATAAAATTTATAATTGTATATGCAGTGATAAAATAAAAAAGCGATAAAAAATTCAAAATCTTCGACATGATCGAACAAACCAAAAGTCGGCCGAAAACACAGAAAGTTTCATTAAGTATTTACCGTTCAATAGGTTTTCGCTTTTTTATTCTTTTATCAATAGTGAAAGATGAATTAGAGGCGAGGGATGAGGCTATAAGTCAATGTTGTCCGTTAGATAAGTAAAAATCTATTCATACTTAATTAATTATCTAATTATGTAGATTAATTTTAAAATTTAATTGAAATTACATTACAAAAATATGACCAAGTATGGATAAATTTTCCAATAAAAATGTTTTTGTTCATAGAAATCGCAAGCCATGCAAAGAAAAGATTAACACATTATATTCCCAAACTCCGAAGCAACTAAATTTTGAATTTGTTTAACCTCTCACAAAAAGCAGTTTGTCAATATGCGCTTGCAGAAGGTTTTTCAAATTATGAACGGTAAGAGGTTCTAATGAATGGAAGGACACTGGATTTGCCGACTTTACCTGCACATTCACCAGGTGTGGAAAGAGCAATTAAATTAACTAGTAAATCTTCACAAATTGTATATGGACAAGAAGCAAGACAGAAGATCTTTATTACTAAATCACTGTGCCATCAAATATAACCTCCATTTACTGAACAATTTAGATATATTATGATATCATGTTATAAAGTATAGTAGTTTTCTTGTGATGTTCAATAAATAATGCAAATTTGCAACATTTTGACTTATAATTTGTTCCCAGCAGTATAATGTTGTTATATATAGTTTTATTTTTTTATTAATTTTGATCGAACAAATAATTTTAAAATTTTTGCAGTTTTCTCTTATCAGATACAGTAAGAAATTGCATATTTTGTTTATGGAGAATTAGAATTAGAATTCTCGTTTGAATATATTTTTCATTCAAGTCAAAAAATATCCAATTTATCTGGATTTATTCATTAAAAAATAAAATTATGATTTCAGTTTTTAAGCAAAATTTGCGAAAATGAGTTATTCCTGTACATTTTGTCAAACACCATATAAAACTAAATGCTCACCAATTACTATATGCTATGAAACTAATTTTTCGTTTCAGTACTTATCACGTCAAACCTCAACTCTCACACTGAGCGCAATGTTGATTCTCTCAAAATATGTGAAAAAAATAACCTACCGTATTATACGATGGATGTTCGCAATCTTGTGTGAATGTTTGCGGCAATGGTCTTATTAAAATAAAAAATAAAACGCATTGTTTAATGAGGAGAAAAAACGCTGCACATCGTTACAAATATCCAAATAATTAACCATCTTAATTGGGGGATGAAAAGTGACATTGGGTATGTTTTGTAACTCTTTGTAACTGGAGATATTGTGGGGGAGTGTGAATAATCCAACGCCACTCAATCTTCTCACCAGACCGACCAATGATCATCCCATGTTGCATTTCGATTCTTGATCTCGTCGATGTGCGCGGAAAGCTGGGAAAGGACCTGCTGCATGCTCACACGCTAACAGAATGAAAGGCGAAAGCAAGGTCGTGAAATAAGAACGTGAAACCTGTTTCCTATATTCCCCTGCTTGCCCAGGTGCATAGGTAAATGAAACGTAGGGCAACTGTTTTCTACCTACCAATTCCTCGCGGATTTAGTCATCCTGACGTGGGGACAAGGAATAAGAATGCGTGGCACAAGAACCAAACAACGGATAAATCCGTATTCCACAAAGAGATGACCAGAACAGAACTCCATCTCAAGCATCATTGTTAATAGAGACTAGCCCCCGGAATTACCCTATAACCGTTTTTGTTGGCACTTGATCTCCAAATAACGATTTCTTTAGTTTTCGATCAAAGTGGATATCGCTTCAAAGTAAACTGTCTGCTTGAAATCAATCGGAAACTCTTGAAAACGAGATAAAATCATCTACACGTTCATACATTTTATAAAATGGATACCGTTTGCTAATTAAATATTTGAGACGTTTTCGGTGGATTGAATCAAGTTTTTCCACAAGTAGACCAATTGTATGTCGATACTGTTTTTACTATGGCGTCAGACAATTTCTATGGACGACTTTCACTATTATTATTTCGATTAATGCATAATTTTTTTCGAATTATGCATACTAATCATTGTCAAATATTTATGGCAGATGATATCATTCACATCTCCATAGAAAGTTCCTATTTTGTTAGTTACTCAAGCCTTATGTCTATCAGTTTCCTCTCATCAATAGATTTGCCTCGGTTTCAGAGAAAATATGAGTCCTCCGACAGATGCTCCTCTGAAGCTAAACTGGGATAGTACGTCAGTCTTTATGACGCTTCGGTAAAGGTTCGCAATCTGTCGGAGGACAAATATTTTCTAAGAAAATGTTCGTACAGCCAAGCGGTAAAGCATGCCATTTCCAATTTTTGGGTGTAGTAAATTACGTCATGGTGCTCGTTTTATCAGAGACGGTTACAATTTGAACCTACTATACTGTGCAGACGACAAAACAAAAAAGAAACAAACCACCCGCATGTGCGAAATATCAAATAAAATATGACGACAAATTACCCACCACAACATATATATATATATATATATATATATACACATACATACATATATATATATATATATATATATATATATATATATATATATATATATATATATATAATACGCACGAAACATACTTTGATGAAAGATCTTTTTTTTTGTGAATTTTACTAACTTTAGCATCAAGAATGTTTTCTTACACTTATCCAAATATTATCTGTTGCTTTATTGCACGTGAAAAACAAGCCTGTTTCATTGTATCACAGCACATCAGTGTGGTTAGACTTCTGATTGCTTCGAATCGGGATGAAAACCCGACCTATTTGGCATCAGTCAGCGATCCTTCTTCTAATTTATCGGCACCGGGCAGAGAAAAAGGAAATTTTAACGGATGTATATAAATAACAGTATCCAGAATGCTCAATTCATAAATAAAGAGTTGTCCATCAATAGCGGCGTCGGATACAGTTTTCAAATTACACTTTTCTCTTTAGTGCTCGATCGAATAAAGAGAGCGCAATATAGTCGAGTTACGCTGCATCACAGCTCATAACAGTGGCTTTATTTTATATTTCGGGGTTATATATATATATATATATATATATATATATATATATATATATATATATATATATATATATATTTAGTTTATGCAAACTTGGGTAATCCGTATGGGTAGACCCGAGGAGGATGATATCCGGAGAGCTCAATGTAAAATTCAGAGCAGATATGTTTGAATAAAAACAGACCACGTTAAGGTTCCATGTAACCTTAACGTGGTCTGTTTTTATTCAAACAAACATATATATATATATATATATATATATATATATATATATATATATATATATATATATATATATATATATATGTGTGTGTGTGTGTGTAAGCAAATATATGGATATAGATCCGACAGTATGAAGAAAAATATACGGGAAAAAACAAACAAAAATCCTTATATGCAATAATGCTGTTTTAATGTTAATATGTCAACGTCGGACGTTTCGGTCAATAAACCATCTTCAGGACATATTCAATATAAAATATAAAATATAAATAACATTATCAAATTTAACATGACAAAAACGATGGACACAAAAACCTTTTAGTTATCTGTTTGGATATGTCTTGTTCTTGTGTCCATCGTTTTTGTCATGTTAAGTTTGATAATGTTATTTATATTTTATATTTTATATTGAATATGTCCTGAAGATGGTTTAGTGACCGAAACGTCCGACGTCGACATATTAACATTAAAACAGCATTATTGCATATAAGGATTTTTGTTTTTTTTTCCCGTATATTTTTCTTCATATATATATATATATATATATATATATATATATATATATATATATATATATATATATATATATATATACCGAATTTTATATTTATTCCATATATACACACATACACACACATACATATATATATATGTGAGTGTGTTTGTATATATATATATATATATATATATATATATATATATATCAATATAAATTCATGAATCATTCATACAAAAAACAAATATAGAGGTTTGTTTTTTGTATGAATGATTCATGAATTTATAAATTGTATTTGCACCTATTAAATGAAATTAATATATATATATATATATATATATATATATATATATATATATATATATATACAAGATTTTTCCAGTTGTCATATATATGTATATATATGAAAACTGGAAAATATATATAGATATATTCAGAATTTCATTTTATCTAGATTACGCTTTTTCACTTCTAGGCTTCATCAGATTAAAGTATTAACGATTTATCATTTGAAGATACAAACACATTTCCCTCTTGCCTTTTGAACGCGGATTAATAAAAAACCGCCACCCCTTTCTTTGCAGAATATATATATATATATATATATATATATATATATATATATATATATATATATATATATGTATAAATCAAGAAGGTTTTGATTAAAAAGAACTGACAAGCTCTGTCCGTTATGTGTTGTTTTTAATTATGATTTACCAATTTTCGAATAAGGTCATGTGTTGTGCTCGTGTCGTGAACTTCGAACAGTTTAACTTATCCACATCTCCGAACATAATATTGAACACTTTATCAGAAAACTGTTAAAATAGAATAAATCTAAAGATGTCGGGTACTTTGGATGAATACTCGTAGAGTCAATATATATATATATATATATATATATATATATATATATATATATATATATATATATATATATGTGTGTGTGTGTGTGTGTCACATCTCGCATTATGAAATGGACAAAGTCCGACAATTATTTTAAGACATATATGTTTATACCTTCTTTTTATAGATACAAATATTTAAGTAAATGCTCTGTTTTATACTATACAGTATTAAACAACATATTTGAATCTATAAAAACAATGTATAAACATAAAAATGTCTTAAAATAATTCTCGGACTTTGTCCATTTCATAATATATATTAGGTTGGTGCAAAAATAATGCCGTAATAATGTCGTTTTTTGACGTATTTTTAACGTCAAAGAAAGACATTATTACGTCATTATTTTTGCACCAACCTAATATATAGTAAAAGTGCGCTTTTACTAATATATATATATATATAAAGTATATGCAGGTAGTAAATCATAATTCAAATATATATTGTTAAATATAACAGCTCATGATGATACTTTTTAGATATTCGTTGTCTGCTATATTTAAGAACGTAAGTTTGAATATATATATATATCGTCACGGGTTTCATGCACATATCAATTTCAGTTATTGAATAGATATTGACGGATACATTATTAAAATTTAATAAACCTATCTAGGAAAGGCACTGTTGGCGCTGGCCATATATTATACGGGGTTTTTCTTCTGACCTTGGACCTATCAGCATTGCGCGTTAGAACGTTAACCTGTTGTCTCATTTCTATATATGGGAGGCTGGCAGGCACATCACGATGAAATACAGGTAACCCTACGACGATCGAAGTTAAGCAACGTTGATCTTGGTCAGTATCTAGATGGGTGAACGCTTTTGAATACCATATGCTGTAAGCTTGAATATTCGGTGATATGTTTTATGGCCATATCACGTTGAAATACCGGTTACCCTAAGACCATCAGAGTTAAGCAACGTTGATCCTTGTCAGTACCTATATGGGTGAACGCTTTTGAATACCATATGCTGTAAGTTTGAATAAACGGTGATATGTTTTATGGCCATATCACGTTGAATTACCGGTACCCTACGACGATCGAAGTTAAGCAATGTTGAGCCTGGTCAGTACCTGGATGGCTGAACACTTTTGAATACCATATGCTATAAGCTTGAATATGCAGTGATATGTTTTATGGCCATATCACGTTGAAATACCGGTTACCCTAAGACCATCGAAGTTAAGCAACGTTGAGCCTTGTCAGTACCTAGATGGTTGAACGCTTTTGAATACCATATGCTGTAAGCTTGAATATGCGGTGATATGTTTTATGGCCATAACACGTTGAATTACCGGTTACGCTACGACGATCGAAGTTAAGCAACGTTCAGCCTGGATAGTAACTAGATGGGTGAACGCTTTTGGAAACCCTATGCTGTAAGTTTGAATATGCGGTGATATGTTTTATGGTCATATCATGTTGAAATACCGGTTACCCTAAGACCATTGAAATTAAGCAACGTTGAGCCTGGTCAGTATCTAAATGGGTCAACGCTTTTGAATACCATATGCTGTAAGTTTGATTGAGCGGTGATATATTTTAGGACATATAACGTTGAAATACCAGTTTCCCTAAGACCATCGAGGTTAAGCAACGTAGAGCCTGGTCAGTACCTAGATGGATGAACGCTTTTGAATACCATATGCTGTAAGTTTGAATATGCGGTGATAAGTTTTATGACAAAATCACGTTGAAATACCGGTTACCCTAAGACCATCGAAGTTAAGTAACGTTGAGCCTGGTCAGTACCTAGATGGGTGAAAGCTTTTGAATACCATATGCTGTAAACTTGAATATGCGGTGATATGTTTTATGGGCATATAAACGTTGAAATAGCGTTTCCCGTACGATCATGGAAGTTAAGCAACGTCGAGACTGGTCAGTACCTAGATGGTTGAACGCTTTTGAATACCATATGCTGTAAGCTTGAATATGCGGTGATTTTTTTATGGCCATATTACGGTGAAACACCAGTTCCCGTACGTTTATGGAAGGTAAGCAACGTCGAGCCTGGTCAGTACCTAGATCGATGAACGTTTGGGAATACATACTTTGATGTATTGGTAGTATAATGGAAAAAGGTTCGGAATTGGAAATTGGTGAACTGAGTTCTAATTCACGTAGGAATCGTTATATTGATTCTAGGTTAGTTGCGTCCTGGATATTTACGTCTCAGACAATTGGGTACAAGACAATTGCGTCTCTGGACATTTGCGTCCTTAGAAAAATGTGTAAGTGGATAATTGCGTGCCTCTGATAATTTTTTGAAGCTTTTAAAGCAATTACCATAAACTTTGAAAAGTGTATTTGTAATAATCATACATTTTTTAAAAAGAAATAAAATAAAAAAATAAAAATAAAAATAATTCTTATGTAAAATGCAGTGACAGATTATCAGGATTGGATGATCACCCTACTCATCGCCACTATGTTTTTGTTTGATCGGCGTTTTTCTTATGATAGTGGTAGCTGCAATTTTACACACCACAAATATTTTTACAACTAAACGAAATTTGATACAGCCGTGCACCCCTCACCGCCATTACCATTGGCGCGTTCCTATGTAAAAATCATATCTGCCTGCTCATTATATCAATGTCCTGTAATTGTTGAATGGGACACTTCACAGTTAACTCACTATTACTCACGTTAAACGTTAAGGAGAGACAATCCACAAACATACAAGAGTGACAAATGTAACCTAGTATAAATGTCACGATACAAAAACAAACAAAAGATCATCTTCTTGATAAATGTATCTTTGTCATCGGTGAGAATTCATTACCATTTCATAGTAATTCCAACCATTTTAGTATAAAACTATTGTTGAGAACCCGGGTGCGTTCTACGGGTGTATAAGTCAAAAGCTTATTTCTCTAAGTGTTTCTATTGTGGTTTCCGTAAAATTGCTAGTTTAGACTCAGAGCTGTTCTTGAAGGCTCATCCCTAATAGAAGAAAGAGAAATGGATTTAAAAAATATATTCTTTTGTTTACTTCGTGTAGTCTACCCTGTTATTGGCCCCTAGATGAGAGAGAATTCAGGCCTTTTCAAATAATATTGTAGTAACGCTAACATCAGTTACACTTTCCGCTAAGCTTCAACATTAGTAGCAGTAGATTCCATATTTTGGCACACTATGCATCACTGTAGATCAGTTTGATTCATCATCTTCTGTATGGATACTCGTTTCAGAGCAAGTACATCTGCACAATGCTATCTGTGATTTTTAAAACCGACTGAACAAAAATGTGTATTATACTGCGACTATGCATATTCCGCGCCAGATATAGTTCAAGTCCGTGCCCTATTAGGACTAAAGACGGTTTCAAATACAAAGTTGTCTTTCTCATGTACTGCTTGTCAAAATCATCTAGACGGTTATGTCGGCCCTATTTAATACCTAGCTGCGATATAGAAAGAAATGAGTGCTTAACTCTTATGTAATATCAGTCCTTCTATATGGCAGGGAATGCTGGACAATCTTCTCACAGATAGAGCACCAACAGAAAGGTTGTTCTACGGAAGGATGCTGAGAATACCATGCACTGAACATGAGAATAACGCGAATGTTTTAATTGAAACAAAAAGGTAACTATACAGGATGCGATTCAAAAGGGATTGTCAAAATTATGCAAAAATATATCTGTTAAAACGAGATACCAATGTTATTTTTATTACATTGGCATCTCGTTTTAACAGATATATTTACCAAAATTACAGAAAAATGTTGCTAATGATACAATTTATTCAATAAAATCAGCATTGGCATTAACCACGGCCTCCAGACGAATTCGGAACCTCTTGCGGACGGTCTCTTTGTTTAAGTTGGTGAACTCTGCTATATTTCTTGCCTTCAGTTCGTCTTTCGTATTAAAAGAATTTTTCTTGGTCTCTCTCTCAACTGCTCCCCACACGTAATAATCTAGGAGGTTGCAGTCTTCGGAGTTAGGTGGCCAGATGTAAGGGATGATGTGACTGCAGAAATTGTCTGACAGATATGATTAAGTTCTCCTACATGTGTGGTATGGGGCCTAGTCTTGATTCCAATCAAAGTGTTTTCCAACAGCACCCAGGGAAGCAATACCACCTCAAAGCACTTGACGCAGGCCTATGTTTTTAGTCTGTGGCCTTGTGGAAAGATAAATGGGAGAATAACGTCGCCATCAGTAGTGATTACTCCAAACACCTTCATAATAGCCATTAGACTCTTTCTGAATCCTCTGTAATGTTCTCAGATTGATACCCAAATATTCTGAAATTTTTTTTTCTTGGAGATTCCGGAGCGAATGCCAACCAGTACAGTATGCCGTTTTCAAATTTTTGGCGGAGTAAACTGCCTCATGGCACACTTTTTCTCCCAGCCGATTTCCAACTGACTCTACTGATCACTCGACATAATCAAAAACAAACAAAGCGCATGCGCCTAATTAAATATGTAAAATGGTGACAATTTACCCACGTACCCTGTATCAGTCAGTTATGTACCATGCATGATAAACGCGTAGGCGATCATGTATCTTTCGATATATGACTGACCATGCTCATTTTTCCGGCACTAGGTTTCCATTCATTTGTGCGGTAGACCAGTTAATATCCAAGGCTATAGAATCCAGTATGACCAGTTATTACTCCTAGCTAGGGGAAAAGAAGAGGATTCATAACTTTTAGCAGGTAAGAGAATGTAATGGATTCAACTGGAATTCGAACTCGGCTCTCCGACTACTCAATCCGAGACGCTATCCATCACGCCAGCATGACTCATCCGTACTCTGTATACAGACTCAGAAAGAGGCAGTTGAAATTTCTGGAACACGTTATGAGGAAAGGGTACTTGGAGAATATGACTATACCAACAGATACCTAAGGCCAAAAAAGGAAACAGAATAAAGTATCGAATAAGTTTGTTTCAATGCATAGAAAAACGGGGAGTAGGAGGGATGGTGAAAAAACAGAACTAAGAACTAATAGGAAGTTGTGGAGATCCATGACTCAAAGGCAAGGAGTAGAAATAAATATTATGCAAATATTTTCCGGTGCACTCTAAATGCAGTACAAGAATACAGTTGAAGAATTTATATTTTAGTGTCCTGATAATAACGCATTCATCCTATCTCTGTCAAGGTTAAATGCTTGTCAAAGAACCTAAACACTGTATAAATGTATGTATTATTTTAATTACACCAGAATAAATACAAAATCTTTCTACTGTCAATAATTATTCTTCTTGAAAAGACCGTTTGAAGAACCTTCATTTATTGATCCATATTTCTATTCCCGGAATCAAAATAATTGACCTTTTTTTTTCTTCTTTTTTTTTTGTATATTAATGGTAACCTTCTTGCAGGGAGAGTAGTTGTGTTGGATTTGGCTGAAAATCACAAGGAAAACTTCAGTAGTTTATTTTGTTGCCATTCAAAATCGGTGTTTTGTTTGATTTTTTTTTTGTTTCTTGTCCGCGCGGCTCTGCCTGTGAATAAATCAAGTGATCGACCGATGGGGGTGTCGGTCAGGGTGTTGTGAGTCAATCTTTTCTGTTGAAATCTTTGGCGGTTTTGAAGAAAGTTTCTTTGTTTAATGCGTGTTATCATTGCAGGTATCGGACGGCGGTGGACGGCAGATGATGAAATGAAAAGAAGCGATTACGAAATCGTTTTGCACAGATAATGAAGGTAAATAATAGACATTATTGTATTTGAAATGTTCAACGAAAATCGGATAATGACAAGTTGAATTCATTTGTTTGTCAAGCAACAGAACAGCAGATTTCTCTATCTCACTCGATCTCTCTATATCTACCCAATAACTAACTCTCTCTCACTTTTTCACACTCTCTCTCGCACTATCTATCTCACTCTCACTATCTCCATCTCTCACTATATATATATATATATATATATATATATATATATATATATATATATATATATATATATATATAATGCACCACTTTCTTTCTCTAGTTTGAATTCATATCACGTACTGTTTCTGTTGTCGATCTCTCTAAAACTATTTCACTTTTTCACTCTCTCTGACACTCTCACTATACATACATACATATATATATATATATATATATATATATATATATATATATATAATGTTTTCTTTCTCTCCTTTGAATTCCTATCACGTACAGTTTCTCTTATCTCTCTTACTTTATATATGCATGTAGTGAGGCATATATATATATATATATATATATATATATATATATATATATATATATATATATATATATATATATACATGTATATATGTATGTATGTATATATGTATAAAGATAGAGATAGATAGATAGAGAGTGATATTTACTAAGCATATCTTCTATGTGGCACAAGGCCGAAAGACAGGACCACCAATAATTCTATAATTATTTTAATAATTATAGGATTTTATTTAGGAGCGCTAAGAATCTGCAAACCACAATACTTGCCCAAAGAAGAAATATACAGAGAAAACACTTTCAGATTCTTCAATATTCTAATTATTTTATTCAAAATGCTAAAAGATAGGCATACAAAATAATCAACCGCAGAAAAATGCAAAATTAACGATACCAATGACAATCTTTTAGATAAAAACTGAGACAGTACAGCCTACAAACTCGTTAACATCTACTATCTAAACTCATTTATCCAATCGTAACTATATCAAAATAATTACAACATCAAAAACTATTATGGATATGGATATTCACTTGACCCCCACACCCAATTGAGTCAGATTATGACACAAAGTCAGTTTTTAATGTCGGGACCCGTGAGTTTTCATTCGGGCCGCTGTTCTAAGCTGGTCATAGCTTGTCCAAGCTGCACAGAGCTGATCTAAGCTAGTCATAACTGGTCTTGGCTTGTCATAGCTGATCCAGGTTAGTCAGAGCCGGCCCAAGATAGTCGTAGCCGTGCTACCACCAGCACACGGACGGGCCATGTGCCAGGTAAGTATCAAATTATTATGGATATGAGTAGAACCCAAAACACCCATAACAATAAGAATTCTGAATCAGTTATACATAAAATAAAATATAAGAAATACTCCTCAAGATACATTGCGTAAACTTGCAGAAATTTAAAAAAAAATGTATATATGAACAACAAAATGGAATTTATATACAACGATTTATCAAATTAATTAGCTATGCATAGAAATAAATTAACCATAATTGTGTTTTCAAGAATCGCGCATTTATTAAGAGAAAGTAACTTAATTAGAAGGAAACATTTCTAGAATGCCGCTATTGAAACTTATGAAAATAGAAATCGTGAGTTTTTCAAATATCTTCATTCTTGAATTTTCTAAAGACAAAATACATGACTATAATATGTAAATATAATGATCTTCAAACTAGCATGTTTGCACTTATCTATGAATAGTTGTTACAAAAATTATTGTTTTTCATTTGCTTTGATAGCGTACTTCAGAAGACGAAAGGCGTCGGCTAAGATAATTACTATTTTTGTAGCGATTTTATAACATATTCATGTTTAATTTTTAAATAAATAATCATATATATATATATATATATATATATATATATATATATATATAATGCTTTATTTTCCATATTTATGGAAAAAAGTGCATTATATATATATTTCAAAAATCCACATTACAACCAAAAATGTTTGCAATTTCTTTTTATATATATATATATATATATATATATATATATATATATATATATATATATATATATATATATATATACATATATTGTGTGTGTATTTAGGCAGCATCTGTTCATTGATACACGTTTCATTAAATATTATAAACAAGTCTTGTCTATTTATTCTATGTAAAATTTTTCCATAACATCTGATAAGTTTAACAAAATTATCGTTGAACGAAGAAAGAATTTGACAATATTGATCCATATTTTTTTTAATACAATCTAAGCTTTCGGCTTACATAAGCCATTATCAGAGATGTCAATTACAACATATTAAACAATATACGGACACGACAGTGATGAGAGTCTGTCATTGTTTACATAGATAATTTCTAAGCAACGATAAACACGCGCATATAAGACGCTAGAAGCGAAAATCGCCCCGCATCTCATGACGTCACACATGACCACACGAGAGTGGATTGGAGAAGTATGAAGTATTGAAACCGTTGATATATAAACCAATGGCTTCTGTTACCAAGTATAGACATTTAAGTATATTTGTAGAGATGCCATAATTGATTCTGTTTAGGTTGGGTTTCAACTGTTTGATGTATAATGCTTCAAGGATTTTTAGTTTTTGTCTATTGTTTTCATGTCGAAGAATAATTGTGTTTTCGACAAGTATTTTACGGATATATATATATAAAGCGTTTCCCCCAAGCAAGGCGGGAAGCCACTAGCACGAAAAGGGTTACAGAGAGTTGGAGTGAGAGCAAAGATGAGTGATAGAGGAAGGGGGAAGTAAAGGTTAGGGGAAAGTTGAAGGCATCTGGAGACGTCGATTGACATTATGTGTGAATAGTTGGAGATTATAAGTGTCAGGGAAACAGGAGAAGAGAAGGGAGTTCCACAGGCGAGAGGTGGGAGACATAAAGCTTTTGGAGTAGAAGAGACGGCTACATTTAACAGTTTCGACAGTGAATTATACATGTGTGCGTATTTTTGTTACTGTTTCTCTCTGTATACACCTCTCTCTCTCTCTGCCTATATATATACATATATATATATATATATACATACATATATATATATATATATATATATATATATATATATATATATATATTGATATATAGATCATACCTTTATCTGTTGCTCTATTTCGCACTCAATCTCTCTCTCTGTATTTATATCTATATATGTAAAACAGATGACTGTTTTCTCTCTTTTCTCTCTCTCTCTCTCTCTCTCTCTCTATATATATATATATATATATATATATATATATATATATATATAGATAGATAGATAGATATACATCATACTTTTATCTCTTGCTCTCTTTCGCCCGCAATCTCTCTCTGTATATATATATGTATATATGTAAAACAGATGACAGTTTCTTTCTCTTTTCCCTTCCTCTTTCTCTCTCTCTCTCTCTCTCTCTCTCTGTATATATATATATATATATATATATATATATATATATATATATATATATATATATATATGTACACACACACAGAGGGAGGAAGAGGGAGATAGATTGATAGATAGCTAGCTAGCTAGATTTTTATATATACATCACACTTTTATCTCTTTATATATATATATATATATATATATATATATATATATATATATATATATATATATATATATATATATACACCACACACACAGATGGAGGGATAGATAGATAGATAGATAGATAGATAGATAGATAGATAGATAGATAGATAGATATAGAATTAGATATATATGTATGTATTTAGAGAATTGTAAAATCTTGGATAGACCATGTATGCGCAGCATGGCCGTAATTGTATCAACAGAAAACTGCACCGGTTAACAAATCTGTGTTGATTTCAAATTGGATAGCGACCAGTCTGTACGACCAGTCTATACGACCTATCTGTATGACCAGTCTGTACGACTAGTTCGCACCGAAAGTGTGGCTAATACACGTGAGGCGTTGTTGAACGGGAAACAATCAACGTTTTCATAATAAAACTGATTCCTTGAAAGCCGCCATTGCCCGAATAATGTCTAATATCAATACAGAATGAAGACAATATTATGTTTTTGCAATTTATTGTTTAACAATGTAGCCTTGTGGTTAAAATTTTCGCTTTCCAGCCATAAAAAACGTGTTCCAATCTCAGCAGGGTCGATTTGTTAGGAAGGTGATGTCTTGATGCTACTGGGCTGGCCGAGACGAACCCAGCGGGCGACACATTTGGAAAGTGCACCTTTGGAAACTGCACCATTGGAATGTGCTCCTTTAGAAAGTGCACATTTGGAAAGTGCACCTTTGGAAGGTGCACCTTTGGAACGTGCCTGTAAACCATAGCACGGATTGACCGCTGCCGTGTGAGTGAAATTGAGTATACGGAATTATTTGAGAGCCGTCGGTGGTTTAGCTCGCACGAAGTCACAAGTCATCCTGACTGAGGGTTTGAGCGTGCTAGCCTTGTTCAGACTTTTCATCACGCTACATAATCGCAGTAACTATGACTAAGTTTGCACTCAGAATAGTTGCAGTGAAAACCATAGTTGGCCTCTGTGAGTGTTGAAGAAATACAAATGTGCCTAAGGAGGCGTCTTTAATGGGGATTAGCTAGCCGCTCTAGTAGACTGGCGTCGTCAGGTTCGGGTTGCTGCGCTATTATTATTATTATTATTATTATTATTATTATTATTATTATTATTTAACTCATACAGTGATATTGCACGAAGAAAAAAATTCCCGTGATCAATCATCGGCGGATATAATCCTATCGAAGTAAAACACGCAGATGTCACAGTGGTTTTAACTATTACGTTCGTGCAAAAATAATGACGTGATAATGTCGTTTTTTGACGTATTTTTAACGTCAAAAAACGACATTATTACGTCATTATTTTTACACCAGGCTAATATTTCAAGATAACTGAAAAGAAGAGAGAAATAACAACTAAATATAGAAAGATAGAAAGCATAAATGCATGACTGTTAGCAAAAGGGACAACTCGATATTTAAGTTATATAACGGGAACGTCAAAATGAGGCAGGCCTTGACTTTTAACTATATGCATGGTGCTCTCATGGTTGAAACAAGAGAAGAAATGATAAGGTGAATATGGATAGCAAAAGTTGCTTTCCTCAAATCGAACTAAGAATTAAGTGATAAGATTAAGTGTTAGAACCAAAAGAATGTCGATATGCTAATTAATGTTAGATCATTACAAATGTTCGTACCCGGTTAGAAAATTAAAAAACAAAAGTTATTCACAAAGACATTTATTACTCAAGTAGTGGGTTGGTGCATAATTATCAGGCGTTTTCTAAACAGTATTTATTATTAAAAAAAAGCAATAATTCTACAACAACATTTTAGATGAGTATCATTATCTATCACGCATAACCTGAAAATAAAATATTTTTATAAAAATAAAGGAAACAAAACAGCAATTTTTATTAACAAATAACTCGCCTACAAAAACGCCTGGTAATAATACACCAATCCAATACATAGTCTGCGTTCCTTTTAACAACTGTCTCGCATTTTTCACTAAGTTTATTGATATTATTTTCGTAATAAAACCTTGCTTCTGCTGGACGAATATTGTGAAGTAGTCTTTGAGTAACTGTTCAGAAGCAACTTCTTTGTAATTTAAATTGTTCCGTAAAGACTGGAAGTAAGAAAATCCAATGGAAACACGTAAAGGAGTATACATTGGTGCTGTAGGAATCACATTTCAATTCTTTAAGCTCCTGAAAGTTGTTTTTTTTTTTTTATTTCAACATGCTCTCTTGTGTGAAAAATGATCCCTTTTCAATCTGACAAATTCGGGTGTTTTTTCTAGAATAGCCGTATTGAGATTAGTGAGTTGGTCTCAATACTTATTTTTGATTCGTCAGCTGAAAGACACTCAAAGTGAATTATCCCTCTGAGATGCCACCAAACGTTCAGAAACAAATTAATTTGACGCAAGCCCGATTTAGCCATAGATTCTACGCATTAAAGTTTGTTTAAAATTCCGTTTGAGTCGAAAGTTAGCATCAAAAGAAATACAGACTAAATGAATGAAAAATAAATTGAGAGGGAGAGAATTAAAGTATTTTCCTTTTTTTTTTTTTTTTGGATTTTGTTAATTCAGAATAATTTGTGAAATCTTCTTAGAATAAAGTCTAGAGAATTTATATTTTATTGTATTTAAACAGATATTGCAGAAATACAATATCTTCAGCAAAACATTAGCAACCAGCAATTGTTCGGATAATTCGAAAAAGAAATTTTCGGATTTTCGAATGGCAGTCAAATTAAATCGATTTTAGTTAATGTTATTTAGGTCAGGTTTATTTTGGAACCATGGTATTGCGATCAATGATAAAGCTCTGGTTTCACATGACAAATAAGACACAAAATATTTCTCTCGAAATCTTTACATTTTTCTTTTTTTTTTTTTTAGGAAATGAATTCAAATACGACGTTTAGGTTCAAAATCTTATCACTGGAATTTCATTTCTGTGATCACCGAAAGCCATAAGATGCATGTCGTATGCATTATCTCTCTGCGATGCCACCAAACGGACAGAAGAACATTATTACGAAATCATTGTTCCATCAAATAAGACATTTATTTATTCAAAGAGAAATTCTCCCGAATAATCTAGTTATATTATGATGTAATATATTAGGCAGTGATGTAGTTTTAGTGTGATTTTCGATATCAGTCAATTATGCGCCATGCGTGATGTTCGCTTTGGTGACCACGTATTTTGCGATAAATGACAGACGAGGCAGTTTTTTTTTCCTGCAGTAGGATGCTTTTTTTTTCTGTGGTAGACCAGATGCCACCCAAGGCTATAGAACCCGGTCTGTCCTGATATTTACCCATAGCTGGAGGGAGAAGTAGAGGATTCATACCTTTCCCAAGCACGTAAGTGAATGTAATGGATTCGACTGGAATTTGAAGCTCCAATTCCTCAATTCGAGCTGCTATCCATTACTCTACCGTGACTTACCACCTTTTCGATATACAATGCAAATTTAAAACATTTTGTCTTATAATTTGTGCCTAGAAGTATTCCTGTGTTATATACACTTTTGTTTTTATTAATTAAAATCTACCAAATGATCTAGCAAATCTTATTCATTGAGAAGTGTATTTTTATATTCTTTTACGGTTTTCACTGTTTTTCCTTACCGAATACAGAAAAAAATGTTTTCATTGTAGTGATTAATAATCAGAATTCTAGCTTCCTTATATATTTTCCATTCACTATATCTAATACAAAAGATATTAACTTTATTTAGATTTATTCTTGCAATAGTAAAATCGGAAGTCTGTAAGCAAAACCCTACGGAAATTATGTATTTTTGTACAGTTTTCAGACGATGTTTAGAACAAAATGTTTAAAAATTGCTGAAAGCTATGAATCTAATTTTTGGTTATTACTTAACCGCATCAAACCCCAGTTTTTACATTGATTGCAACGTTGATTTTCTAAATCAAGTGAAAAATTAACTTGCCTTAATTTTAATATCTGTATTGTGAACTTCGTGAATATTCACACTAAGTTGGATAACCTTAGACCTAAAGTTATATCGCATTTTATTCACACTTTAAATAACAAAACCATCTTCGGAGACTTTCGGTTTTCAGAAATACAGATAAAATGTTTTTAATCGACATGTGATTTTTTTTTCTTTTTTAATTCATCCATTTTGTGTGACGTAATCAAATATTGCTGTGTATGATAATAGCGTCTCAACGGACCGCTACCCGAAAATTATTCGTAATTGGATCTTGATAGCGTTCTAAATGCATCCCCGGACCTAAATGACTCCATTAAAAGCTCAACTGAAAGCGTTAACGAATAAACTGTGTCCAGGGAAGAATGGCCTGTGCGTATGAAAGAAAGAAAGAAAGAAAGAAAGAGAGAAAAAAATGTCAAGACTTTTAATCTACCTTTGTCCCATGCGAAAATTCCAACTCTCATCTCATTTCTCGCATTTAATACCTTTTGATTTATTATTGCAATGTGTTCCTCGTTCAAACCGTTTTCCAGGCTTGCGGACCCGCGGCAGTCTAAAAAAATTAGAATCTCTTCAAATGGTCTTATGCAAGCGAAGATCAACATAATTTATTCCCGAAAGAACTGACTGTTTTGAATCAAAAGTTGATGGCACACAAATGGCATAGTGAAAGTTTATCTTGTCAAGAATTCAATTTCCGTAGAAAATAGGAAACGAGTGAGTTCTTTAAAAAAAAAAAAGAAATGCGAATTAAAAACGACAGTTAAAATTTCTGAGACAAATTTTGAAGAATACAAAATTAAAAACTCACAGGACATATTGAAAGGAAAGATAGAAAAAAACAGCAAAAAGCTTACGTAATAATTTTGTTAAAATGAAAGTCAAAGCGAAGGCTAAAAAGGTTCGTAAAAAGTTAACAGTTGCACAGAGGAGAGTTTTGGAGAGCCATAATCGCTCACGTCCTTAGTGAACTCTAGTGATCTAAATAAAATATAGAAATTATTAATATTCATTTTTATACTATTTATACTATTCGAACTATTGTCCTCACCTTTGTAGCCATATTTATTACGTTTCGGCCGTTTTATGCTCCAGCCTTCTTTAGGTGGATGGAATGTCGAACTGAACTCTTTATTACAAACAACTCTCCATCCTAAAAATGCATGGTAAATCATGGATAACAAAAGAAAAACCTTGCGAAGTCATGGCCGTCCAGTACTCTTTTCTTCATACTTTACTAGGCTTTAAAAGGCATCTTTCTCTATCCTAAAACGCCTTCTCATTTCGGGGTCACACTTTCCCTACGTTGTTAATGCGCTTCCCAGATATATTAATCGTTGCCCCAGTTTGATTTCAGCATCCCCGGTTTGTAATTCGCATCTTGCACTGTTACTTTGGATAGCAACAATGCATTCAGTCTTGTTTTAATTGATGTTTAAAGTATTCTTCTCGCTTTCTGCGTCTGGTAATCAATACCGTGTCAACTGCGTTTCTCATGTTGTTAAGATTATTGCTGCCAACAATGAATCCCGATAGGACATATAATTTTCTCGCAAAACTCCCGGTGTATATCTTGAAAAGGACAAGTGGGAAGACGCACAAAGAGAAAAATGTTCTAATGTGTCGGTCGTGCCTCACATGATACACGTTTGGGCAATCATGTATCTTTTGATACATGACTGACGAGGCAGATTTTTCCCGCACTAGGTTGCTATTTCTTTCTGCGGTAGACTGGTTGACAACCAAGGCTAAAGAATCCAGTCTGTCTTGTTATTCAACCCATAGCTGGCGGGTGAAGAGATGATTCATATCTTTCCCAAGGGTTTTTGTGGGTAAGTCAATTTAACGAATTCGTCTGGGATTCGAACTCGCATCTCCAAGTTCTTATTACGTGGCCACATTATATCTCAACGCACATATTAATGTTTACCCATCTGAAAAGAAAGACTATTCATTAAACTTAGCTGATAAGAAACATGTGCCTTTGTGCATGTGTGATACAAATGTTTGTGTGCAAGTTCTATGCTAATGGTTCCTTCAGTGATTTTTCTTGCTTGTGGAAATCTCTTCCAGATTTTTGGCTTTCAAATTAAGAT
>OZ010603.1:35876117-35966117 GCA_963932145.1 Acanthosepion lycidas
ATATATATATATATATATATATATATATATGTATAAATCTATTGCTGCTAATTTTTATTATTGTTTCGCTAGTAATTCTATTTTAATTTTATTAATTAAAAATTGGATTTTTTTTTTTACAATAAATATGTATAGCTGTTTTTTTTTCCTATAAAAATGTATTTTTATATTTCCATACTGTTCTGATCCCAGTTGGAGTATTAAATATTTGCCCACATTTGGGATCCTAACAGGTGCTAACGACGAAGTTTAGGCTGGACTTGAGGAAAACAGCAATTAAGATGTGGTTCCATGCTCCTCAAAACATGTCATTCAGAGGCGTTGCTGCCAACTGTAGTTTATCATCATACCCAGGATATGTAGGATAGATAACGGTTGACCTCAGATTTGAAGAGGTCAAGATTGTAGTCCTCGAGAGCTTGTACCTCAATATATAGGTTCTGGAGGAGAATCTCTTATAGTTGAACATCCTTACCATGGAAGCTAGTGATGATGACTAGACTCAGTGTTATTGGTGGGGCGAATCAAACTGCGAAGTGGGGGCAACCACAAAATGTAGTTCCCACGAACATCTGGAAATGAAATACAGGCTATCAAAGATCCATCTATGGGAGAGTGGTTTTATTCTGGAAAATAATTAATCTCATAAAAGGCCGCGAAACCGCTTTTGATCACTGTAAAATCTTCAAGGAGTGGATTGCGTTGCTCCAGCACATATGTGACAATGATTTTCCATATTGGGTCTCATCTGGCTCTTGTAGAAATAGAGCATGACTGTAAGGAGTTACGTACCATCTGGAGCGGTAGATGAAAGAAACTATTTTTCCGCATCCTTAGCGATGTATACGTGTTCTACTTGAGAGCCGTATTGAGCTTGTGTCCCTCTAGACGTTCAAGCCTTCATTGAAAGTGCAGGGGCGGCATGATTAACGGAAAAGACCAAGAAGTAGTCCAGCAAGAAATCTATCGATTAATACAATTTATAAGGGAAGAACTGAATAGGGATGTGGATGAGAGAAATGATTGGAAAGAAGTCATCAAAGATGTTCTTTTGCGAAGGATCAGATAAGATCAGAAATGATCCAAACTAAGTCCCGAATCCCAATATTTTAATCTTAACAGATAGAGATGTGTATTATACATGTGTAATCGTGCAACACCCTAGCCGGTCGGCCAAGTCTTTCAACACAGCAGCTGGTCACTGAAGTCACCGTTTCAATCCAGAGATAACCTTATCCCACGTTGTGATTTTTAGATCATAAGGCAACCAAAATCAAATCGTCGCAGGTATCTTCATGTTGGGCTGCTCCAAGCAGGGCGACGACGTACAGGGAAAAATAACTCTTCAATAAATTGAACAAAAGTAAATACTGTTTTTATATCAGTCGCCGTACAATAATTGGTTTATATCGGAGTTCGCATGCAATTATCAGCCCAGCCCGCATCTAAATCGGATGTGACACTATCGTCGACCTGGCAAAAATCTGGTTTGCTCTTGTTGGTAAAGTTTGGAACAAGGCTGAAGTCGGATGCTTCTCTTCGGCAGCTAATGACGTGGGTCTCTCTTCTGCTCCCACTTTTCTCTATTCTACACGTATTTATTGACATCATTTCATACATACATACATAATAATACTGTTCGTATTTATTGACATAATTTTATACATACATAATAATTCTATTCATATTTATTAGCATAATTTTAACCATAGATAATAATTATACTCATATTTATTAGCATAATTTTATACATACATAATAATTCTATTCATATTTATTGGCATAATTTAATACATACATAATAATACTATACATATTTATTGACATAATTTTATACATAAACTGCGTCTAGAGATTATATGCAAAAGAAGTATTGTCAAATATTTTATGTAAAATTCGTAGATATGTTTATCCAATGAAATAATTTGTACTATTATGTATAGCGAGTAAGCATGAAAGCAATTAAGTCCCAATTTTCAATTTCAGATTGATATTTAGTATTTTTTCAGTAATTATAGCAATTTGCAGTGTCAAGAGATTATTTGCAAGAACTAGAATTTAGTATTATGGCTCGTAAAAAAGAACTAACAATGAATGAAAAGAACTATATAATCAAAGAAATTAGCAAAGGAAAGTTTTTGCTTCCAATTTCTAAGGATTTGAAAAGGGATCATCGAACACTCAAGAAAATATGTCAAATGGGAATTCAACCAGGGAAAAAATGTCTCAGGCTGAATTCAGGAATTTAACAAAGCGAGATCTATCACATATCCGAAGAGAATTTATAAGAAACTCAAATGCGTCAAGTGCGTTCATATTTGAGGCCGCTGGAGCTCCTATGGTGTTAAGAGAAATAAGGAGTAAAGCATTAAGGAAGTTTGCTGATGTAAAAAATCAAATAAAGAAACTTATTTTAACAAAAAATAACACGAGGAAAGAAGATTGCAGTGGGCAAAAAAATACATGAAAACTGATTTCAATAAAGTGCTTTTTACAGACGAATCAAGGATCACCATCGATGGGCCCGATGGATGGGCTCGAGGTTGGGTTTGCAAGCAACATGACTCAAGAAAATTTTTAAACGCCAACAAGGCGGCGGTGGGATCATGATTTGGGCTGGGATTATTGGTAATGAGCTCGTGGGTCCAGTTAAACAGAAAGATGGGGTTAAAATGAATTCCAAAAGTTACTGTGATTTTCTAGAGCAATATTTCTTTGAATGGCTTGATAAGCAGTCTTTAGCCAAGCGTAGATCTATGACCTTTATGCGAAACAACACACCAAGTCATGCATCAAAGTTTACTAAATCCTGTTTGAAAGAAAAGGGATTTGTTGAAGATTCTCTTTTGGACTAGCCTTCAAATAGGTATGACTTGAATCCCATTGAGAACCTGTGGAGTATCCTCAAGAGAGATATTTATTCTAATGGAAGGCAATTCAACAGCAAGTGTGACCTCTGGGAGGCAGTTAAAGTTGCTGCAAACAACTTACAAGTAGCTAAAATTGCAAATCTAACATCAGATTATTAACAATGGGTTACTAAGTGATATTGAAAAGAAAGGAGCATTTCTGCAATAAATTTTAGGAGGTTCTTATTATTTTTTGTTAATATATCTTTTATTTTTAAAATAATTTGTTTTTCCTTTAAGAAATTGCCGAATTTCTTCTAAAATCTTTTCATATTATTTTTTACATTAGTTTTACAAGGTATAATAATGTAAAAGTATTAAAAAAAATAGTTGTAGATAAACAAAAGACAGTCAAATTAGTCTGTTTTGTTAAATTAGAAATTTTTTTTCCAAACAAAAACAATATTTTTCTCTATCACTATATATCTAAGTTAATAATATTGAGGAGAATCTAAATAAAATCATAATAGGACATTTAACTTTATATCGATTCATAGCTTGCATATAATCTCTAGACGCAGTTTACATAATAATACTGTTCGTATTTACTGACATAATTTTATACATACATAATAATTCTATTGATATATTTATTAGCATAATTTTATACATGCATAATAATTCTATTCATATTTATTGGCATAATTTTATACATACACAATAATACTATTCGTATCTATTGACATAATTTGATACATACATAATTATACTATTCATATTTATTAGCATAATTTTATACATACATAATAATTCTATTTATATTTATCTGCATAATTTTATACATACATAATAATACTATTCATATTTATTGACATAATTTTATACATACAAATAATACTATTCTATTGACATAATTTTATACATACGAAATAATAGTATAGTATTAACATAATTTTATACATACATAATAATATTATTCATATTTATTGGCATAATTTTATACATACATAAAAAACTATTTGCATTTATTGACATAATTTTATACATACATAATAATACTTTTCGTATTTATTAGCGTAATTTTAAACATACATAATATTACTATTCTATTGACATAATTTTATACATTTATAACAATACTATTCATATTTATTGACATAATCTTATACAAACATAATAATACTATTCATATTTATTGACATAATTTTATACAAACATAATAATAAGTACATGATAATACTGTTCGTATTTATTGACATAATTTTGTGGAATTCCCTTTTCCCGAGCTTTCATATCAATGTCTTTCACTAAACATCCTCAGTGAGCGTGGGTGGATTATCCACCCCACCCATGTCTTGAATGAACTTCATCCAGGACAATCAACTCCGAATTCGTTGTTGAGCGAAAATGAAATTTCCGCTTTACAGCTTGCATCTGCAGTTGTCTGTCAGTCAACATTGCCCCTTAAGTCTGGGTTACTTTTCCATTGTTCCAACTGCTGAACATACAATTCAAGTCGTTTATGTGGGAATTAAATTTTCAACTCTGTCCATGGGGTTTTGGTTAAAGCCCTTTCTCTTTTCAATGTCTCTTAGCACATAACACTTTCTTATATTGTAAGAAATTTTTCTTCCGTTTTACCGCGGCAATGACAAATAGTATCACAGAGGAGGAGTAAATAGTTTTCTTTTTACCTTGTCGTCATATTCCATACAATATGATAATCAGTTATATTACTGGTGCCAAAAAAAAAATCACTTGCAAAAGAATAAAAAAAATAGATAGAAAATAGTAGGTATGTAGGTTCGATTATTGACACATTGTCAAACATCAGTTAGAAAATAAATATCCAATTAAGAACAATATATGTACGTGCCAAATATTGGTATCTGTCCATATTTCTGAGATAAGGCTTTACGTAAAGTGTTTACATTATTCGGACTATTGTCCTTATCTTTTTGTCCATATTTCAGTGATGAGGTATTAAGTACACTATTTACATTATTCGGACTATTGTCCTCATCTTTGTTGCCATATTTATCACAACGTTTCGACCCTTCAGTATCTGTCTATATTTCTGAGATTAGGTATTATGTACATTATTTATATTATTCGAACTATTGTCCTCATCTTTGTCGACATATTTGTTACAACGTTTCGGCCCTTCAGTATCTGTCTATATTTCTGAGATGAGGTATTATGTACACTATTTACATTATTCGGAGTATTGTCCTCATCTTTGTTTCCAGATTTATCGCAACGTTTCGGCCCTTCACTATATGTCTATAGTTCTGAGATGAGGTATTATGTACACTATTTACATTATTCGGACTATAGTCCTCATCTTTGTTGCCATATTTATCACAACGTTTCGACCCTTCAGTATCTGTCTATATTTCTGAGATGAGGTATTATGTACATTATTTATATTATTCGAACTATTGTCCTCATCTTTGTCGACATATTTGTTACAACGTTTCGGCCCTTCAGTATCTGTCTATATTTCTGAGATGAGGTATTATGTATACTATTTACATTATTCGGACTATTGTCCACATCTTTCTGTCTATATTTCTGAGATGAGGTATTATGTACCCTATTTACATTATACGGACAATTCTACTTATCTTTGTTGCCATATTTATCACAACGTTTCAGCCGTTGTACGCTTCGGCCTTCTTCCGGCGGTTGGAATGTTGAACTGAACCCTTTATTTCGTTTACTGGGGTAGAATCTTCTAGTTCCAGGTGCCATGTCTAATGGATGTCAGTTATCAGTTATCTCCTCTTAATGCTCCTCTCCAAGTTCTCCACTGCTTTAGCCAGGTATTGAACTCACAACACTTTGGGTCCTTTCACTGGATCTAACCAACGCCTTTATCCACTGTGCCATGTGTCCTTTTTTAGCGGCATATCAACATATATGTGTTATTTAATGCCGAAATCTAAATATTTTGAACAAGATGTGATGTCTGCAATTAAATAGTGAGCACAATTGCCTTCAATTGCAGCTAAAATGCATTTTTGTTCATTTTGCTATAAAACATTTTCTTGATAATCCAACTATAAAATGTATTCCTGATCATTTGCCTTCAAAATATATATTATTGGTCATTGTATTTTTATACTTTCGTTTTATTTGGAGAGCACGATTTGACCAAAGCTGGGAGACTATCAATTGCTACCACCTCAGGTCAGATTGGACCTGGAAACAACAACAATTACGAGGTGGTTACAATTTGTGAAGAGAGAGAGAGAGAGAGAAAGAGAAAGAGAGAGAGAGAAAGAGAGAGAGAAAGAGAGAGAGAAAGAGAGAGAGAGATCAGTTTACAGAATTTTGCTGGAGAAGTGAAGAAATTATGATTCGGCTTATATTGCTAGATACCAGTCATGGCGAAGGCTCATGCGATTGACCATCGAAGACTAGATCCAAATTAGAACGGAAGACTAAAATGCTTAGAAAATAGTTATTTATCAGAATCGTGATTTTGTTTGTGTGAAATATCAGATACGCTTCAAAGTGAGTCATCACTAGAGTTTCTTCGACGTGAAGACACCCAGCAAATCATTGCGATTTCTTTCTTCAACAAGGCTGAACATTTCAGGGTGTGCGCAATTGCTCAAGCTCTTTTGTGGGTGTATGCGTTGTTTTGTTTTGTCGCTAAGACAATGTAGACTTATGGTTTATAGAGTAAGTACACTGAGGTGAAATTAGTTACAGTTCAAGAATGTGACAAAACAGGGCTCCTATACGGTTTCAAATTAAAAGTAATCTTTCTCCCATATTGGTTACCAACCACAGCTTGAACTCGTTATGAAACAATTGTTGAAATTAATGGCAAGAATATATATTTTGCTTTTCGTGATGTTATTTACAATATTGGCTTTGTGTGTTTTATATGTTCTCAGGGTCAGTTTCTCATTTTTGCTTCCTTATAATTTGGTCTTATTTGTTTATAAACGTTCCGAAACTTCGTTGTTAATGGAAGATTATGAAACTCTGGATTTTCACGAAGCTTAAGAAGATACCATTTATCCAGTCTGTGTTGTACTTTTTTTTACAACTGCTACTGTTGTTTGTGGTGGAATGTTTTGTTTTTATAATGAAGAAATTTCGGATTTTAATTTCTAGAATTATAAAATCGTCATCATCATGAATTATTGCAAGTCGAAATGTGGTTTTTAGAAAATTTTACATTTTTGTTTCTATTAGGTTGGTGCAAAAATAATTTCGTTTTCTCACATAGTAACATATGTTAGAAAACGAAATTATTTTTGCACCAACCTAATAGAATGATGAAACATCATCATTATGAACCATAAAATTTTCAGCAACATTTTATTGCATTTAAGTATTATCAAATAACATCTTCAATAAGATGTCCATCATTTGTGATATCGACGCGCTTTGTAAGATTAACATGAACTCAATGCAATAACTCCACATTGCTGTCAATGTCAGCACATTCACTCTTTATGCGTTCAATTAGTTGCGTTGCATCTGTGATTTTTATTAAGTAGACCTTCTACTTTAGTATACTCTAGGAAAAGTAGCCAGTTCTTTCTTCTTTCGAGAAAAACCATATTTAATCTGTTGTAGTAAAAAAAAATGTGGTTAATAAGATTTCCTGTATAGACAGGTTTTAGCCACATCCTGTAGTATGCTTCCCAATTCTCCGTGTGTACGTCATGACAGTTTTATCTATGTTTCCTGCTTTATTGATGTTTTAGCCATTTGCGATGTCATCATCGTCAACAGAATCAACTCATTTATCATCAAAATGATAAAATCTTCACATCTGTCTGCGTTCCTGATACACCATTTTGGGAATCTATTTCACACTGTTCTTTCAGAGAGGTTGTGCCAATCTTTCAATTTTAAGGTATATAAAACTTCTGTTCAATAAAGGCGACCTGTCAGTATGTGGACATAATAGCCTTGGATTTGTCTGCGATTGGATAAGATTGCGTAGACATCATAGCATGGTGTTCGTTAGTAAAGAACAAGTCATAATGCAACGCACGTTTACAACGGGAGGCTTATTTAAAATCTAGTCGTTCCATTCAGAGCGGAGCTTTTAATTTTTGGTTTGGGTTTGCGGTAAATCACTGCTTTACTGGCCTTAATTTTTTACTTTTCACATTAGGTTTTTTTCTTCTTTTTCTTCTTCTTATTCTGATTACTCTTTTCCTTCGGCTTTATTCTTTGTGCTGCCTTTGTTTTTCTTCTTTCTCATTTGTTTGTGTGATTTAAATGAATGTTTTAAGCAATCATTTTTTTTCTTCTTCTTCTTCTTCTTCTTCTTCTTCTTCTTCTTCTATTTCCCCTTTTCCTTCGGCTTCATTCTTCTTCTTTCTCATTTTTAGGTGCCTTCAATGAAAGTTTCTAGTAATCATTTTTCTTCTTCATCTTTTCTTCTTCCTTATTTCTAAAAATATGATTTAGTTTTAAATAACCTGCAAATGGTTTTATAAGCTGCAGAAAACGAATCTATTAACAACTCTTTCTCCTCATTCTTCCTTTTCTTCATTTTCGTGTCCCTTTAGAACATTAGAGATTATGCCCCTCCACGATTTCTTCTTTTTTGTGGCTCTTAATATATTTTCTCTTTTTGTTATTTCTCCTAAAACTTGTTTTGCCATATATGCATTTAAACTTGGTAGGTAGGATTATGACTTGTTTTCTTCTGGTACTCTTTAATCAATCATATGGGTATCAAATTTTGCAAGTATTCTTTCCTCATTATGTACGCCAGAGATTTCAAGTGACTCTTCAAAATTTTATGTATATGTGTCTTTTTTTATTTCCATTTTTTCGTCGATGATCAAATTGTCCTTGGTATACTCAGCATCTTTCTGTAGAACCCCAATTCTGTTGCATCATTTCTGTCTTTTATTTTTGTTGTTGATTGTCCAATATTATTCGCTGGAATATTAGAAGGATTGATATTACGTAACTGTTCAGTATAAATTTGTTATCTCTAAACTCTTTTGGATCTATTGAATTAAGTATCAGATATATTTCTTATCTTTCTTTCAGATATACTATATTATTTTGTTTTTTTTATTAAGAGAATGAAATTTCTTTTGTGTCATTTAGAAAACGTCATCTTCTTACTTGGAAGTTAATTTAACATTTTTTTTTTACTGAGAGTTAATTTCATATTCTTCTGAATTAGATTTTTTATTCATAAAAGCAAATACACTATTGATCAACTTTATTTATGCTGAATCTGTATTTCCGTTTCTTTCAAATGAAAATTCTATGTTGCATTTTTTTTACCACGCTTCTTATAGCGAAATTAATTATTTTAATCGTTAAATAAATAATTTATTTATCCTTTTTTTCTAGTTATTCACTTTCTATCATTTCACCCCACGTAAGACAAGAGATCCTCTAGGACGTTAAGGGTGACCCTGTGTCAGGGAATATAAGAAAACAACTACCATTAAACTGAAAGGACTATAAAAGAACAACAATTAAGAAGGCGAAAGATGACAATTGACATTGAAATTAATTTTCTGAAGATCAAAATTGACAGGGATGCTAGAAGCCGGAAGAGATTTTCACAAGCGAGAAGTGCGTAAAAAAATTGTTAGCATAGAACTTACTGTTGCGTCTAACCGTTTCAAATGTAAAATTATGAAATCTTGCCAACTATCTAGTTATACATTCATAAAGTTTAGTTACCATAGAGGAGAGTAATATTTATTTTGTTTGTCACGACAATGTGGCACAAGGCCAGAAGGAGGGATAGGAGAATGACGATCATTAATTTGTCTTCTCTTAAACTCAGCTAGCCACAATAACTGGCCCTAACATGCAACAATATTACTTATGTACAATATGTCTAATGGGGAGATAAAAATAAAGAAAGTTCATCAGAACAATTGCCATAAATGTATTTATAGGAAAAATACAGATAATCTATGTTACGGCGGCGGGAAAGGGATTGAAGCTGAGATGCCATGTCAGAACCAATAAAATTGCAGATTCTTTGATTTTTTTTTTTAATCTCTAAATATATAGCAGGAGGAATATATGTGGAAGAAATATTCAAAGTAAGACGAATGGTTGACTTATAAATATGTAAGATAGATTCTGGCGAGAAAATAATATCTCGCTCGACATTTAGCAATTTATTCAATATACTTTACTGTTGCATGTCAGCTGAGAAATCTAGGCAGAGGAGGCACAATGAATCCCTCTCCTGTGGGTTAGGATAAAGCATGCTGGTAGAAGTTATAATAGGTTCCCTCAGATGATTAAACTGTTATTAAAGATTATTACAAGTATTAGAACTTCTGACCAGCATAAAGAATTACGTGTACATTTTTCAAAAATAATGGTTCCAAAAAATTATTCCAAAACATTTCTTCGAAAAACATTTATTAGAATTGCAAAATGTTTGAATAAAAATTATTCGAAGGGACAATTATTGTAAATGATAATAATTCGAAATTCAAAGATCTTTATTGCAATCTCTATCAATAAAAGACAGGTTGTGTGTGTGTGTGTGACGAATGCACGACCGCAATTAAATTTACATGCACATTCTCCGGGAAGGCCAAGGCCGACTTTGCATTTCCGAACTCCCACCGATAGTGGAAAAATGCATTTTTTCATGCTTCTACGGCAGTTTTCATGTAGTTTGCGGCCATTTTCTACTGGCCAGAGTGAGAGCCTATAGCTGGCTGCCACGAATAGGCAGGAAGATTCAATTGGCCAGCGTGAGAGCCAACAGCTGACTGACACGAATGTTAACTAGCATGCTAGCATGCAAAAAAATCGACAGTTGCATTCGTCACCAGTGGGAAAAATTTAAATCTGCATGGCAGTTTACTCCAATTGGCTCATTTGCTTGCTTAAACTCAACGTTGATTCTGATTCCGAAGAACTGGGTTAGGTGTGAAAAAGTATTTGTTGTTAACATTCTTTTTTCATTCGTTTTTTCCAGTTCCGAGTCCTTTTTTTAAAGCTTATTGTTTTGTGTTTATTTTGTTTAGTTCTTTTTTGGTAACAGATTTAATGTTTAGTATAGAGCTTAGAAAAATTCGCAATGTGAGATAGACAAGAAGTAAGGCATGTAGCAACATCAGCACGGCAAAGGGCACTCATTTAAAGGCAAGAAAGGGCAAAAATATTTTAAGTCAAGTGATAACTATTGCTGTATGAGTCGTACGATTTTTGAATCAAGCACGGGCCATGCTGCTAGTAAAATATAAAAATTGAAAGAGGAAATGCACAAATTATAATAACTTGAAATACAAATGACTTCAATAAAAAAAAATTAGTAAGAAAAATTCTTATAAGCTTAATTTATATGATAATCCACGCAAATAGTCAACTATTGAAGAGTACTCTAAGATACCACTATTTTTTTTAAAGTTCTTCAAATACGTTACGGTATATTGTCATCACCTCAAGTCCCGTTGATAGCTTTTTAATCAGTGCACTTGTTTTAAAGTATTTCGGTTGTTATACACACTAGCCTATTCCGGCTGTCTGTAGTTATGAACAAATGATAATTATTCGAAATTCAAATATCTTTAGTCAAACAATTCAGTAAGAAAAAATCCATTTTAATCTTAAATTATATGACACTGCATGCAAATAATCAACGACTGAAGAATACTAGTTCAATGTCACTAATTTTTTGAAAGTTTTCCACTTACGTCACCGTATTTCCTAACACTCTTGATATTGTGGCAATCTGCACTTACTTTTGCAATATGAACTTCTTGCAAGTCTTGTTCACTTTTAAGAGCGTCTAATTTCCATATTGTGGGATGATGAAATGGCACTTGCTGCAAAAATATCTATGTCATCCTTCAAGGGCGTTATTAGTTCGAGGTAAATCATCATTGACGCTCTCAAATTAAAACAACATACGTTTATCAGACATAGTTATTTCGAATAATTATCATTTAGTAAAATTGTCCTTTCGATTAATTTTCATTCAAACAATTTACACCGTCCTGGGTATGACGATAAACTACATCCGTGTCCTGGATAAGACGATAAACTACATCCGCGTCCTGGGTATGACGATAAACTACGTCCGCGTCTTGAGTATGACGATAAACTACGTCCAACAACAAGGCCTCAGATAATGTTTTCGGAAAAATAATGTTGCCAGCTATACGTTTTTGAAACAATAATGTTGCCAGCTATGAGTTTTTTTGGAAAAAATAATGTTGCCAGATATACTTTTTTGAAACAATAATGTTGCCAGCTATACGTTTTTTTTTTGAAAAATAATTATTGCCAGGTATGCGTTTTTGAAACAACATTGTTGCCAGCTATACGTTTTTTGGAAAAAATAATGTTGCCAGCTATACGTTTTGCATCCTGGGTATGGCGATAAACTACATCCTCGTCCTGGGTATGACGATTAAAACATACGCATCCTGGGTATGACGATAAACTACGTCCAACAACAAGGCTTCAGATAATGCTTTCGGAAAAATAATGTGTGCCAGCTATACGTTTTTGAAAAAATAATGTTCCCCGCTATACGCTTTTTGGAATAAAATAATGTTGCCAGCAATACGTTTTTTTGGAAAGAATAATGTTGCCAGCTATACGCTTTTGAAAAAATAATGTTGCTAGCTATGCGTTTTTGAAAAAATAATGTTGTCAGCTATATGTATAATATTACTGTATATTTAATATATGTATCGGTATATGTGTATGTATATATATATATATATATATATATATATATATATATATATATATATATATATGTGTGTATAGGTATATATATATATATATATATATATATATATATATATATATATATACATATATATATATATATATATATATATATATATATATATATATATATATATATATATATACCTTAATTTGGCATTAAATGACCCACAGTGGTTGATATGCCATAAAACCCAACCAACACACAATTTACAATTAGAATAAATGTTTTTCGAATAATTGTTTTTCGAATAATTTTCTCGATACCGTTAGATATATGCTTTTTAAACATATTTTTTTTGTTTTATTTCGTTTTCTTTGCTGACACCTTGATTTATTTAATCCAGAAAGGACTACTCCTTTCTGTCCGTACCTTAGAACGATTTTCTAAACGTTATTACATTCAAAATAGACCTTACAATTGTAAATAAAGTACAATAAATGGCACTTTCTGATGAAGTCGTCGTTGTAGTAGCAGCCGTAGTTGACTTTTGTCTGCAACAATCATATAACTTAAGGTTATAATGATTTTTCTCACTAAATTTGTTTTATTAACGATATTTGTATTTCAAATAATTATCGTTTATATATTTCGTCTTTTAATTTTTACATTTTTATTGGAATAAAGTATTTTGAATTTCCAATAATTATTATTTAGTATAATTGTCATTTCGATTATTTTTCACTCGACAATTTACAGTTCGAATAAATGTTTGCGAATATTTGTTTTCGAAAAGTTATTTTCGAACTTTTCTGCATACGCGCAAAAAGGTTACTTTAATAATTTTATTTTTAATTTAGTTATGAAGTCATTTTTCTTTGATTGTCTTTTTACGCTTTGAAATTTATTAAAATCCGCCATTATTACATAAAGTTAATTTAAGATTTTTATTTATGATATTGTTATTGATAACAACAAAGATATTGATTATAATTTTTTATTGGATAATTAGTGTTTTTCGTTCGAAAAGATGCACATTAGGCATTTTCAGCTGTCTGTAGTTTTGATGTTTTCGGGATTTTAACCGAACGCTTTTAATCAATCTAAGGTGAAAGTTTTTCATTTCAATTTGCCTTGTTTTGTTTTACGTCATATCAACACCTCAGTGTGATATTTAATGTCGACAAGATATTTATTTCAGGTATTTTTTTCAAAAATGTATTGGATGTAATTTGTTTTTTTTTTTCAAAAATGTATTGGAGGTATTTTTTTTTGTCAAAAATGTATTGGAGGTATTTTTTCTTCAAAAATGTATTGGAGGTATTTTTTTTTCAAAAATGTATAGGAGGTTTTTTTTTTTTTTTTAAATGTATTGGAGGTTTTTTTTTTTTTTTTCAAAAATGTATTGGAGATATTTTTTTTTTTTTTCAAAAATGTATTGGAGGTATTTTTTTTTTTCAAAAATGTATTGGAGGTAATTTTTTAAATGTATTGCTGGTAATATTTCTTTTTCAAAATATGTATTGCGGGTAAAAAAAAAATTCAAAAATGTATTGCTGGGCTTAAAATCTATTTTTATACTTTCATAGTGTTTTGACCCATTTTGAAGGGATTAACTATTTGTCCATATCTGGGCTCCTCAAAACCTTCTGATCGGATGTAGGTTATCGTCATACCCTGGATGGACGAGGGTGTAATTTGTATTTACTAAACCCCAAATAAGGTCAGGTTGTGATACAAGGTCCGTTTAATGTGAGGAGCCCGAGCATATACACCCAGGTTAGTAACAACAATTGTCCCCGCATCCGTCGGTTGCTCTGCCCTAGGTGCAATCACCGAATATTCTCTCTGGTGCAGTGAGAGGGCGCGACCTCGAGAAGCTGTTTCCCAAGGCAGGGCACCTCTCCGTATAATTTTCCTCAGATGCGACTCTGTCCTTTGACGAAGTTGCCCTTGAGCATACTTTGCCAAAAGAAAGATATGCAACTGAGAGATTATAAACAACCGTTTTACGACCTACTCGAGAGCAATTTACACATTGTCGGACGAAGATGTAGTTTGTCGTCTTACCCAGGCCGCCAATGTAGTTTATTGTCATATCCAGGACAGCTTTTCATTTCAGGCTGAGAGGAGATTTCATATCGGGTAATATTCTCCAGTCCCCTTTGTCTCGCTTGAGCGGATATCATTTAACCAAGTCGTTAATCGCAATGAATTATAATCTAACAAAATTGTTTCATCCAAAAATTCCTTGTGTACTGTTTAAATCGGAGAGTTCTTGCGTTTGCGATTATACTGGGTAAGGTGCTGGAAATTTGAAGGGACATGCTGTTACTCAATATTTATTACCTATTTCCAGATTTCAGGAGTGAAAGTCGAAATGTAATATAATAATACATATATATATATTTGCCGTTCATTAGAAAGCACTATGCGACGGCTATGAACATATTTCGCAAAAATATCCGCGTTTTAAAGATGTTTTTCCCAACAAGCCTATCGTTTATTCAAACGAAACGGAAACATCAGTGCAAATTTAAACTAATGTAAGCGATCAGACTCAAACTTCCATAGAAGTTTACGATTCTTGTACTCAAGAAAAACTATGGAACGGGAAAAAACTATTCGCTGTGCAAATCAATTCGTTGAGTGAAGACAATTCCATCAAAATTCAAAGAGAAATATTATAATTACTTCAAAATGTGCCATTTGTACGGATTCAAATTTGATATACAAACTTGACTAGATTTAAGTAGTTTTCATTACTGAAAATTTAAACAAAATATTTAATGGACACATGTAATGTCTGACACAAGTTTTAGATTTTTTTTTAATATTTTTATACTTGTCTGCAATCTTTAAAATAACTAGACGAATACCGACATACTATCGAAATATTATTGAAAAACTTTGTTTAACGCGGGCTCGACCCTTTCTTAAATTGCGCTTTTCTTTAACTGTTTTTTAATAATATTAAAATAATAATCAAGAAACATAACAAAAAAACAAAAAAAAAACTTGGCCAAATGAAATTACAAAAAAAAAAAAATTGGAGGACAAGGCGTCGCATGACAGATACCAAAATACAACGAAAGAAGCAGATGTGGACCAACAGAAAACACAACGGTGGCCGAGGAGCACCGGGTTGAAAGCTAACACAGAAGGCCTAATTATCGCAGCTCACGACTAAAGCCTCGCAACCAGATCCCGTCACTATCACATAATCAAGGACGGAACAAACCCTAAATACAGAAAATCTGCGGAAAATGTGATGAAACTCTAGAAGTCCAGAATTATTAAAAAATGAATACACCCGCGGACATAACAAGGTAGCAATATATCTGCCCTGGAAGATATGCAAAAAGCAAAAAATCGAAACACTTATAGATGATATGAGCACCAACCAGACGCAGTTACCCAAAATAATTATGTAACTATCCTCTGGGATATTCCAATTCAAACTGACAGGGAAATAAAATTCAACAGGCCTGATATTATCATGAAAGACAAGAGATTCAGGAAGTGTATGATTATTGGCATAGCCCTAGCAACTGAGAGAAACATCTCCGTGAAAATTACCGAGAAATTGTCCAAATCCAATGACCTGGGGATCGAAATTATCAGGATGTGGGGAATGAAGACTGCGACTCTACCAATAGTAATCGGAGCAGTGGGCCTCGTGAGAAAAGGAATGGATAAGTTTGCCAACAGTGTAATATCCACATAAAGTTGCCCAGAAGATCGCCCTACTACGACCATCACATATACTAAGAAAAGTGCAATCAATTAAATTACAATTGTCGTATAAGGCCTAAGGACCATAGCTTGAACCAGGCTTTACAGCATACAAAGTAGGAAACATACAATAATAATAAAAATAATAATAATAATAATAATAATAATAATAATAATAATAATAATAATAATAATAATAAAAGCACACATACTAAAAAACTGTGTCAACCCGAAACGCAGATTCTGTGAAAATATCCAGAAACAATTGCCCGTTTTGTATCAGGTTGATACATTGTTAGGAACGACTGAATATAAAACCCGGCATGGTAGAATCGGTCAATATCTGCACTGGAAAATCTGCAACTTTTACGGGAAGGAATTTGCAAGAACCTGGTATGTACTTTCCCACAGACCCACTTATAGAAGATGATTTGTAACAATTTTGTGGTACTTATACTCATAACCGAAACAATCAGACTTAATCATCCAGACATCGTGATCAAAGACCAGAAAAACAGAATGTGCTTTCTTACTGAACTGACTGTCTCTGACATCCGTGATAAAAGTGCCATTTTTCATACGCCCAGTATCAAACGACTCAAACCGTGTAAGGCAATCGCCAAAAATCGAGTTACCATAAATAAGATAACATCGTCTGTTGAATTATATTTTAATTATTATTAATAGAAATGTTCATAAGAGGGAGATTAGGCTAGAAATAAAAGACGGAAGATATTATTAGCTTAAATCCTCCTGGCAATGCCCTATAAATAATGGACTATTTCGTAGAGAAACAAAATATATATACTACTTGGTTTCTGGCTATATTTCTGAGATGAGGTATTATGTACATTATTTATATTATTCGGACTATTGTCCTCATCTTTGTCGCCATATTTATTACAACGTTTCGCCCTTTCAGTATCTGTCTATATTTCTGAGAAGAGGTATTATGTACATTATTTACATTATTCGGACTATTGTACTCATCTTTGTTACCAAATTTATCACAACGTTTCGGTCGTTGTACGCTCTGGCCTTTTTCAGGTTGTTTGAATATCGAACACTTTGGGTCCTGTTACTGGATCGCCTTTATCCACTGTGCCATGTGTCCTTGAGATAAAGGAGTTGGTTAAATCCAGTGTCAGGACCCAAAGAGTGTGACTTCAATACCTGGTTAAGGCAGTGGAGAACTTTCAGAGAGAAGATAACTGATAACTGACATCCATTAGACATGGCACGTGGAACTAGAACAGTCTTCCCCAGTGAGCGAAATAAGGGGTTCAGTTCGAAATTCCAACCGCCTGAAGAAGGCCGGATCGTACAACGGTCGAAACGTTGTGATAAATATGGCGACAAAGATGAGGACAATAGTCTGAATAATGTAAATAATGTACTTGGTTTCATTGATAAAATGAATGAACGAAAGAAAGAACGGAAGATGTAAGTGTTTAACGGCTGTTTCGGTGAAATGGGAAAGTTGTTAATTTCAAATCTTTTCATTTATACCCACTTCTTAAATTACAACGTGTATTCATATGTTTAATTGTTAGTGCAATATTTCTTTAACACTTTGGGCTCTGACAACCGCTTTACCAGTGGTAGAGAAAAATGGCGTAATGCCCAACCAACGGTTAAACAGTGGGAAAGAAAAATTATTTGATGCCCAGCCACCGGTTGAACTGTGAGTAAACACTTGTAACTATTTTTATATATTTTTATATCGCGAAACATTACATGCCAATTATTTGCGAATTTTGACCCATGAGCTCAGGCAAAAGGCTTAAATTTATTCAAGATTCCCGGCTCAAAGGATTAAAGTTGTTAGCTCAAATTTTTCACAAAGTTATATGGAAATTTATAAGGATCTTTTATTGCCATAGAACCTTGAGCTAATTTAATCATTAATTAAAGAATTAAGGTTCACCATAAAATAAAAAAAGGGTAATAGTGAAAATATCATGGGCTTTTCTTAATAAAATTAAACATAATTTAAAACGATTTCCGAATTGAAAACACACTGGACTAGAACAAATAGTAAAACAAAAGGATGCAAATTAAATGATTAACAATATTAAAAATAGGGAAAATGCAATAACGTAGATCGATATGGTTTATAGTAATGAATAAGAATATAAACGTCCTATAAAAATGTATTTAAACATAGACAAGGAAAATAACCCGGAATAGGAAATCGAATTAAGTTATGAAGAAAATTATTTTCAGGAAGTTGAAGTAATGAAAACAAACATAATCAGAGAATACAAACAATAAAATAAGAATGAAAAAAATGGATAAAATTAGACAAAGCCAATATATTCAAAAATAAGGAAATATAATTGCGGCAGAAAACAAAGCAATCATTGAAATAATGAATGAAATCAATCATAATTTAATCCCCCTCAATGAGGTAAAAGATTCAGTACAAAAAACGGAATGAGAATCTAAGCTTAAAACATCGAAGAAAAATTAAAAAACTACTTTGAAAAATGGCAAAAAAAAAAAGCAGAATCTTAAAAACTCAGGCGTAAATATAACACAATTGCAGAAAAAGGCGTACCAACTACAAAAAAAAAAAAAAAAAAAAAAAACGGTGCCTGCTGAAAGGAAAAGGATAAAAGAAAAAAGAAGAAAATTTTATAAACAAATGAATATTTTCAAAAGAAAAAAAAATGGGTAGATAATATCTATAGAAGAAGGCAGTATCGCTTTGTTCACACACCATCGTCAGCTTTGAATAGGAGTAGAGACCCATCCATGTTTTCTGTTCATGTTCGGGTTTCCGATTTCGAAAAGTTTTCTAGTTTTATTTCACACACATCTATCCCCGCTTGCCTCTTAGTGGCATCACTACTTTGCTTGGATTGAAATGAGTAAAACAAATCATATTAAGAATCTTTAAATCGGTAAATAAAATATATATCATTACAAAATTATGAAAATAGTATACAATACTCGCACATCGAACAGAAGTAGAAAGAAATATACAGAAAAAAAAAACATACACAATGTCCAATTAATCAATTCTCCAAGAACGGAAAACAAAATTCAAAATTACTGTTCAAATCGATTTATATTAATGCTCTAACCATTAAGAAAACTGATCTTTCATTTTATTAACAATTCAGACTAAAGCCATCTTAGTGTTAATTCAATGATAGTATTACACCACCGCTAACAATAGAAAAAAGTTTCCTTTTTTACAGTCAAAGTGTTTATGATAACAGAATTGATGTTCCCTTAAGCATTAGACAAACTAGTAGGATGTTCGATTCCCAAAAACAAGAGATGTGAGAATTTGACAACAAAATCAAGAAACAATCATATTTAATTACCGTTTACGCAGTTGAATCCTCAAAAGAATTCGATGTAGATGTCAGTTAAACAATAACGGATTCCATAATACAAACAATCTTGATACTAAAATCATTTATGTACTGTATCAAGTATCATAATTAACAGAGCGTCCTAGGTTAGATGATAAACTACATCCGACAGCAAGGCCTCTGATCAGGTGGTTTTGAAAAGCGTGGAAACACCTGTTAATTGTTGGTGTTCCCAGGTCCACCTTCACCTGGGGTGGTAGCACCTGTTAGGGTCCAAGCTATGAGCAAATAGTTACCCCTAAACTGAGGTCAAGACGTTATGAAAATGTAAAAATAGTTTTTAATACCAGAAATATGTTTTTTTGTAAAAAAATATTACCAGCAATGAATTTTGAAGAAAATTTTTTTTTTGAAAAATATTACCAGCAATACAAATCTTGCCGGCATTAAATAACTAATTTAGGTTGATATACCGTAAAACTAAACTATGGTAAATAGCAAGACAGAATGGGTTCTATAGCCTTGGATGGCAACTGGTCTAGAAGATGGAAAACTCTGAATTCAAAACCTAGGGTCGTAGGGTCGTTTGGGGACCCTGTGACACGTAGTGCACCAGGTCTCTGTAATCGGACGTTCAAAAAGTGTGGATGGTCTTGCACGAAACCTTCACCACTATAATCAAATCTCATGTGCTATACATGCGGGTTGGAGACCGCTTGTGAATTCCAAATTCCCATGAAACTTCAATATTGGAGCCGGCTCAACCAAACTCGGGTGAATGCCGTTACAAGAGAGAAGAGAGAAAACTAAACTAAGCAAACCAATTTAGCACAAACCAAACAAAACAGGTCATTACATTTATTCTCAATACATAGTTACATAAGATGAAAGAACGTATTAACAGAATATCCTATTGTATTTTCTGTCACTTGTTTTTTCCTCGTGATTGGTATTTCAGCATTAAAGCCGAAAATTTCCTGTGCAACATCGGCCGCGAGAAATGGTTGACATACAGCATTACATATTTAATCACCCAAACTGAAGACACTGCTGAACCCCACCAAATTACCGAGCAATTAGTTGCTCAACTGCGACATACAAGGTAACGAGATCAATCTTAACTAAAAAAACCTATCACTTCGCTGAGAGAAACAAACATTCACCCTGAGGAGTGCAATGGAAGGTTCTAATGGCGTTAAATATCAACTTCTCAACAAGTTCTTATTGAAAAACTATCGCGAAAAAGGAAAGGATAAATGCCAGAAGAGGCATGTAATCGGGTTCCATACGAAGGGTCACAGATTACTTTTTTGAAAAAATTCATTATGAAATACTGGAAAGTTATAATAATTAAAATAACTAGAAATATCATGGTTATCCTATTTAAATTATATGATGAATTGTAAATCATAAGTTAATGATTGAATACACTCATAGCGAGATCTATGACAATAAAATATCGTTAAATACCTGAGCATTACAACTTTAACAAACTATTGCAATAACAATCGTAAATATGAATGCTAGTCGTTAGTTTAAGGAGCTAAACATGAAATATCCACTCTTATTTTACTCCGCCACAAATACATTTACTCGCCACTGTAATATAATTATGTTATATACTAATATATTAGATTGGTGCAAAAATAATGTCGTTTTCTCACATATTAACATATATGAGAAAACGACATTATTTTTGCACCAACCTAATATAATAACATAATAATAATATAATATAATCTATATAATATATATATATATATATAAAATTAGTAAAATATATTAATATATATCTATATAATTATATATATATAATTATATATATTATATTATATATATTATATTATTATATTATTATATATAATATAATATATTATATTATAATTAATATACATATATAAATTTATACAATTATATATTAATAATTAATATATTTTTATATAATATATAATAATAATTATATAATATATATAATACATAATACATAATAATACATAATAATAATAATAATAATAATAATAATAATAATAATAATAATAATATAGAAATCTCGAAAATGTGGCATATGGGAACGTCGACAATCCCTGTTGTAGTTGGAGCCATAGGACTGGTTGGAAAAGATTACAGTAGACTAATTGCAGGGATTCCTGAAGTCCATACCTCAAGGAGAAACAAAATATTTACAAGTACAGCCCACATTTTACGAAGGGCTTTATCTATGTAATTTCTATTTTTTTTTTTTTTTTTTGTCAGTGAAAAGTGTCATGATGCTATTTCCAACCTTAGGACCCTGGGCGGGACCCGGAAAGAAATTTGTAAACGCCAGAAATCAAAGAAAATAAATAATAATAATAATAATAATAATAATAATAATAATAATAATAATAATATGTGGCACATGGAAACATCTACAAACCACGTTGCAGTTGGTGCCCTCGGATTGGTAGGAAGGGATACCTGGAAGCCCATGCCTTAAAGAAATACAAAAAATTGTCCTCACGAGTACAGCCCACACCTTACGAAGGGCTTTGTCTATATATATATATATATATATATATATATATATATATATATATATATATATATATATATATGTATTTTTTTTTCAGTGGAAAATGTCAGTATCCCATTTCTAAACTTAGGTCCCTGGGTGGGACCCGGAAAGAAATGAGTACACATCAGAAATTAAAGGAATTAATACTAATACTAACAACAACAACAACAACAACAACAACAACAACAACAACAACGATAATAATAATAATAATAATAATAATAATAATAATAATTATAATAATTATAATAATAATAATAATAATAATAATAATAATAATAATAATAATAATAAATAGTTAAATTCACAAAACAGAATATAAGCCATAAATTATTTTGATGTCCCTGTGGTGCAATACTGTTTGAACCTTCTTAATTTGACCATCGCTGACATTCGGCCAATGGATGTCAAAACAAGATTACTTGTCATTTGCCAGCGCTGGCATCATTTTAAGCTTGATGTCGGTCGACTGTATGTGTCCAGATCCAAAGCAGGCATAGGATTAATTTAACTAGAGCTGACTTACAAAACCACAACAACCTGTCATCAAAGATACCTGGAAACTACAGAAGACTGTGACAAAGATAATGAAGTAAATAGAAAAATTAATTAAGTACTAAAGGCCAATCTGGTTATGACGATATACTACATCCGCGTCTAGGGTCAGACGATAAACTACATCCGACAACAACGTCTCTAATCAGGAGGTTTTGAGGAGCGTCAGTGTCCTCACTATAGGCAAATAGTTAACCCCGAAACTGAGGTTAAAAGCATTATAAAGGTCTAAAAATAGGTTTTAATACCTGAAATACTTTGTAAAAAATGATTACCAGAAATAAATTTTTGAAGAAAAAGAACTATTACCAGCAATATATTTTTGAAAATATTATTACCAGCAATAGGTCTTTGAAAATAATATTAGCAGCTATACATTTTTAAGTAAGAAATATTACCAGAAATAGATTTTTGACAAAACAAAATATTACCAGGAAAAAAGTCGGTATTAAATAACCCATTGAGGTTGATATGCCGTAGAACAAAGCAAACCAAGCAAATATATTTGTACACATACACACCTTTATTTTTTTACCAATCTATCGCTATGAATCTGTTTCAAAATTTTGTCGGCAGTAAATGACCCTCTGAGGTTTTGATATGCCATAAAACAAAACAACCAACCAACCAGTAATAAAGGAATCCAACATATTCAAAGGGGAATTTCAAGTGGGTGAAGAATTTCGAGTAAACTATAATACATTTAATGAAGCGTCAAGAACACAAAAGAAAGCAAAAGAAAATATGCAGTGTACCAAATGCAGAAACGATGGCAGGATAAGCCTCTTCTTGGTAAATATACAGCCAGTACCAAAAAAAGCTAATGTAGACAAACAGCATACCCATCAGATGTTACGTAGTGCATAGTTAAAAGCTGAAATTAAAGTTTTTTATTCTTCCTGCACATGGCCAATGATTTTTAACTAGAAATTACAAAGCATACATACTAAAAAATTGCGTTAGCCCAAAATGCTGATTCTGTAATAAATATCCAGACACAATCGGCCATCTTGTATCAGGGTGCACGACACTGGCACCTACGGAAAATAAATTTCGGTATATAAAAGAAAACAAACACCTGCTTTAGAAAATCTGCATTGGAAAATCTGCAACTTACTGCAAGAAATTACTACGAACTCCACATAAGCCTGGTTACAGACATCAGACCTGTAACAATTTTATGGGCATTATTTACATTATTCAGACTATTGTCGTCATCTTTGTCGCCATATTTATTACAACGTTCTAGTTCCACGTGCCATGTTTAATGGATGACAGTTATCAGTTTTCTCTTGTTAATTTCCCTCTAAAAGTTCTCCACTGCCTTAGCCGGGTATTGAACTCACACGAGAACGGTCTACCCCAGTAAGCGAAATAAAGGATTCAGTTCGACATTCCAACCACCTGTAGAAGGCCGGAGAGTACAACGGCCGAAACGTTGTAATAAATATGGCGACAAAGATGAGGACAATAGTCCAAATAATGTAAATAATATACATAATACCTCATACATTCTTATTGACATGGCAATCCCTGCAAACGTTAATGTATCTTCGAAGATCTTCAAAAATCTATCAAAATACAGGGTCTTCGAAATTGAAATCTCAGAACGTGAGAACATTAACAATTCCAGTTGTAGTTTGAGACGTTGATTGAAAGATGTTCCGATAGACTCATTGAGAGGAACCCTGGCAGGAAAATCTTGAAAGAAATACAAAGAATTGTAATCACAAGTACAGCTCATACGTTACGAATGGCTTTGTTTATGAAAAATATGTGTACATCTTAGTTTTCTTTTTCAAAAATGCTCAGTGGAAAATGACATGGTGCCATTTCTAACCTTAGTTCTCAGGTCGGGACCCAGAAAGAAACGAGTATACACAAGAAATCAAAGGAACCAAAAGAAATAATAATAATAATAATAATAATAATAATAATAATAATAATAATAATAAGGAAAACTTTTCAGAATTTCCTAATTTGAAATTTCTCATGAATCCTAATTCTGAAGTTTATGATTGAGTAAACTCATGCCGAATTCTATGAAAATTAAATATCCGGAGAAATTCCCTTGTCAGATTCATAAATATTTCAGATTAACAACTTTAACAAAATTTTGCAATATAAATAAAAAAAGAAACATATATAAAAATATATATATATATTAGGTTTTCTTACATATATTACTATGTGAGAAAACGACATTATTTTTGCACCAACCTATATATATATATATATATATATATATATATATATATATATATATATATATATATATATATGTATGTATGTATGTATGTATGCAGTATCGGGCGGCATTTAAGCTGGCTCCTGTGGAGGACTTATGGTTTGGCCATCATTACAATAGCTAGGAAGGAGTGAATGCGAGAGGCGTCCATAAACTACGGACGAACACAAAATTGATCACTGCATTTGTGACGTCGTCCCCTGGTCGCAGCGCCAACCGTGTCGTTGTATCCCAGTCTACCACGGCACCAACGGTGACGTCATACTTTGATTCCCAGTCTGCCTACCCACGTTGTGAATTGATCTAGGCAGAGGAAATCAATCAGTCATCGGGGCCGTACTGCAAACCGAGTCCAACGGGGGTGATACCACAAAAATACGCATAAAAGGCAATAAAATGAAAACTCAAAAGTTCAAAGTATCAAAGAAAAAGGTAACAAACTTTATGTCTAGTTGTTCGATACATAGGACTGCATCTATCTCCCGACCCGTTCTATGGATTGTGGCACGTCGTTTTCCGCTAGGCAAGTTTTAACACTTCAAGTCGTCTGCTCTCTAAGAAATTGCTGTTTCGGTGGGTCTTTGGACGAAAGTCAAAAGAAAAAACTTATTTCGGTGATCTGATCTAAGTCGCTCTTCAAAATAATTGTTCTTGGTTTGAAGATGTGGGTCCAGAAAGTGTGCGGGAATCTCAACTGGAGACTGACTCTGGGAACTGCTGGGTCTCGACTCATTTCTGCTCGTTGTGGCTTCGTTTATATGGGCACCAACCAAAACCGGGGTGGGTTTGTCGGCGCCGGGGGGTTCCTCGATAATTATAAATACATATCCACCTCTCTGGTTAGGAATTTCCACCTTTTTCCATTTTGGGGAACATTTCCTCACTCCCACCTTCTCATCATACTTCAGAGGGGCGTGAACTGCCCTCCCCACATCTTCATGGCAACCTCTCTTACTCATCCTCCAGATGGGCGGCAACAGCCTCCCTCGTGCATCACGTGATCACCACTCGACCAATGATGTCTTAGTCGGGCGTGGACGAATCTGCGGCTTTGTTTCAGGAAAAAAAAAATATCTTGCTTAAAAAAAAATGATCTCTTTTTTCTTTCCTTTTTCTTCCCCTTAATGGTTTATCATTTCTCCAGCCGCGAACGGAACAATAGGACAATGGCGCTCATAACTCTTGTTCTACACGTGGTTTACGTCAGGTGTTTTATCGCTAATTATCAGAATGTGTGGTCTTCTCGACATGGTCTCAAAAAGGAACATTTCCAAAGTTCCAGTCGGTCTGTCGCCTCGAAGAAAGAAAAAAAAAACACATTTATCTTCTTTCGGCAAAATTCCTGATAACAAAATTTTATTATCGCAGGCCAAAGAAGCTCGTGGGTGTTTTTTTAATTTTTCATATCTGTCTAAGTCTTTTTGTCTGTTTTTCGTCACTTAACGAAATAACATTTTCATTTGAATTTTTCCCTCTCTCTCTGGCCAGTCGGTCTGTAGTTGATAATAAGATGTCTTCCCGCACCAATAGTTTGTTTTCATACCCTTAGATAACACGGCCGATGCCAAAACATATCTGATTCTTTCCTTCCTTCCCTTTCTTTTTACTCAGAATTTCCCTGTCATTGTAATGACACTCTTTCGCCATTTGTGACTTATCAAAATATCCTTTTATCCATTGACTCTTAGCTGTGTGTGTGTTCTTGCTTAACACTCACGATTCGGTTCTTACCCTCTCTTTTTCTTCTTTTCTTTCTTTTCCTTTTCTGCCTCGTTAAATGCTGCCACAATTTAAGAAGTGAATTAAAGCTTAAAATAACCTTTTAAAAGTTCAGCTATAATTCTTCTGCTGTCAGTTAATTTAAAGACGATTTGATGTATGGAGATCCTTATTTTCCGTACAAATAATTGTTTTTTTATTTTATGGGTGACAAAACAGGGGACTATTCATATGATAAAATTAATATAGTGTAAAGATGGGAAAACAGAATTAGTTATACATTCAAGAAACATATTTGCTAATGAAGTAAAATCTATATTATGGAATATAATATATTTTTAACCTCGCATAATCTGGCAACGCTGAATCTGAGGTCAAAGAAAATCGTTCCCTGCACCATACTTTTCTGGGGTTTTTGAATGAGCTATGAATCATTGAAGTCGGACCGGTGAGGGTGTGGGAGTTGCTTGGACATCCACACGCACAAACACACATACACAAACACAATGTACTTTACACACACACACACACACATACACACACACATATATATATATATATATATATATATATATATATATATATATATCCAGCGTCTGTTTCTAGCCTGTTTTTTTCCAAAAAAATATAGTGACACCTTCTCACATGACTTCTCTTTTTCCTTTTATGTGTTTTTCTCCTCTACCCCTTTGATATCAATATATAACTTCCGTTAAGTTAACCGTTTAAATGTGTCAATGTCTGGAACTCCTCAAATAAATTTGAGTATGAAAGTATAGAAATTTTAAACTACATCTAACTCACTTATGTCTTCTCTCTCCCCCCTCACTTCCTCACTTCGTTAATTTACATATGTTTAATACGGCCCGTCAAAAATGAGTAAATTTCTTTTCATGATGATCCGCAGTCCTTTAAAAGGACTGTGGTGAAATAATTTATTACATGGAACCTTAAAGTGGTCTGTTTTAATTTAAATTATTTGCTCTGGATATACATTGAGCTCTCTGGATTTTATCCTCCTTGGATTTACCCATACGGATTACCTAGTTTTTCATAAACTACACACACACACACACACACACACACACATATATATATATATATATATATATATATATATATATATATATATATATATAGGTGTATTATTAGATCCCCTGCAAAAAACGCTGTATTTTTGTGCATGTTCAAACCTCATGGTGAACGATGAGTTCTTATGGTGCTTGTGCTAATTGTCAGAATGGATGGGTCATGAATCGAACTAAATAAGAGTACGATAGTTACTGAATAAAAATCTTTGCCACCCTCACACTTCAGCCCACTGCATTTCAGTTTGCTCAATAATAACAATCATGAAAAGATTTGAAATTGAGAACTTTTTTTCCATTTTCATGAAATAGCTGTTAGAAACTTTTTCGTTTCCTTCTTTTTCTCAGTAAAACCAAGTTACGCTTCTGATATAGGCGTTTGTTTTTTCAAAGGAATCGAAACAGAATATTTCATTATTCATAAGGTATTGTCAATAGACTTTCAACATTTCTCTCTTCCCCTTGCTTTCTTTTCTGTCTTTCTTTCTTTCTTTTTTCTTTCTTTATTTCTTTATTTCTTTCTTTCGCTTTTTCATTCTTTCGTTGTTTCTTTCTTTTTGTTTTGTTTTTTTTTTTCATTTTTTTCACTGAAACCAAGTAGACTCTCTAATATATATATTTCCATGTTTTTGCGCGGTCACAACGAAATAGTCCGTGATTTTTGAGGTAATGGCAGGGCATAATGGTCGTACGAATTAATAAAATAATTAAGATGCTAACTAAGAAAATGATGGTTAGATAGATTAACAATATAGGTATTATTAATAAAAATAATAATAATACCAGCTAAACAATCGCCCAGTCATTTTGTTCAAAGACCTCAAAAACAGAATGTACTTTCATATAGACATGACAGTTCATGCAGAGTGCAATGTATCTTTGAAGATCTTCAAAGAAACTATAAAAATACAAGGGGCTTGAAGCGGAAATCTAAAAAAAAAAATGGGGCACATAAGGACATCAATAATTGCAGTTGTCGTTGTTGGACACGATTTGAGTAAAATAGATTCTGATTGAAGTGATCCATGGTAACCCATACCTTAAAGAAATACAAATCGTTCTCGTACTTTACAAAGGACTTTATCTATGTAAAATCTGTGTGATCTAAGGTTTTATTTTTATTTTTAGATGAAATGTTCAGTGAACTGCCATGAAGCCATTTCTAACCTTAGATCCCGATTTAGAATGGAACAAAATATGTACGCAACAGAAATCTAAGGAAATAATAATAATAATAATAATAAGAAGAAGAAGAAGAAGAAGAAGAAGAAAGAAGAAGAAAAAGAAATAATAATAATAAGAAGAAGAAATAAGAAGAAGAAGAAAAAGGAAGTAGAAGAAGAAATAATAATAAGATGAAGAAAGAACAAGAACAAGAAGAAGAAATAAGAAGAAAAATAGAAGAAATAATAATAAGATGAAGGAAGAAGAAGAAGAAATAACAATAATAATAATAAGAAGAAATAATGAGAAGAAGAATAAAGAAGAAGAAAAAGAAATAATAATAAGAAGAAATAATAATAAGAAAAAGAACAAGAAGAAGAAATAAGAAGAAAAAAGAAATAATAATAATAATAATAATAAAAAGATAAAGAAAAAATTGAAGAAAGAAGAAAAAGAAGAAGAAAAAACAAGAAATAATAATAATAATAATAATAATAATAATAAAAAGAAGAAATAATAAGTAGAAGAAAGAAGAAGAAAAGAAATAAGAAGAAGAAGAAGAAGTAGAAGAAGAAGTAGAAGAAAGAAGAAGAAATAATAAGAAGAAGAAGTAGAAGAAAGAAGAAGAAAAGAAATAATAATAATAATAATAATAATAATAATAATAAAACAAAAGTTAGAGATGAACCCGAATTAAGAAAGGAAAAAAAAGTATAAAACAACGTTTATCAATATACCGACGATATAATGTTTAAAAATGTATGCAAGTATGTGACATCAATGGAGCTTGCTGAACAATTTCTCACAAAGGTGCAAGTTCGATAGATTCTGGATATTTTTTCAGAATGCTTTCCTTAGAATATTCTTCGTCTAATAAAATGATTTGCAAGCTCCATTGATAACATATACTTGTACGCAATTTTAAACCTAAATGGAAATCAAAAAAAAAATATATATATTTAGCCATTTTTCTTAATAGAACATAAACATATCGGTGATATATCTTTGGTTTTATTGAGTTTGTGGGCGTTTTTCCTCATGCAATGCTCTTTTCTTCATCGAACATACGTTATTTTATAGATACAAATATTTATGTAAATTTTCTGTTTATAATAATCAATATTAAAATCATACCGGTCGGAATGTCTGAAGAAACCCAAAGAAACAGTGTGTCCTCAGACAGGAATCGAACCTGTATCCCACTTGGTAATCTGTATGGGTAATCCCAAGGAGGATGAAATTCCGTATGCCTAATCCTAAGGAGGAAATAAATTATTATAAAATTTGAAAAATAAAATAGAAAAATTAAGCAGAGCACATATTGGTTCGTTTTAATCAAACTTCTTTTTATCTATGTATGTATGTATGTATGTATGTAACTCTCTCTCTATCTCTATCTCTCTCTCTCTCTCTCTCTATATATATATATATATATATATATATATATATATATATAAGTGAACATTGAAGTGAACACTAACAGGAGAAAATATCATTCATAAATATTTAATACGCGAACAGCACAGTGCTTTCTAAGTATGTCTGCAAAATTAAAAACAAAGCAAGTCACACCAAAAATAAAAAATAACAAAAAGATCCTCAGCCTACAACAGTCAATTCAAAAAATATTATTACCTTCCCAAGCCAAAATTAAGTACAAAATAAACGATCTGAGCTCATCTCAAAATGCAGACATGAAAACAAATTTTTGCGATGTTACTTAAAAAACTGAAAAAAATAAATAAAAATTAATAAAATAAGGAAATAACGAAAGCAAGTAAAATAAATTAACTAAAGTAAATAATAAACAAATTAGCAAACCACTCCCCTTAGTGTAGATGAAATAGAATAAATAAAAATAAATAAAAAAAACCCTCAAAAACAAGTAAAAATAATCAATCCAAATACATAAATAAAGTAAATAATAAACATCGAAAAGAGTAAATAAAAATATACAGAAAAAAAAACAAAAAAAAAAAACAAGTAAAATAAATTAATCCAAATAAATAAATAAACAAATTAACAAAACGCCTCGGCTAAAATAAGCGTTGGATCAAATAAAAATATAAATAAATAAGCAAAAGCAAGTAAAAATAATCATTTCAAATAAATACTAAAATAATAAATAAATTAAATACTGCACCCCCACCAAAATAACAGAATTGACCACAGCAATCAATCCAAAAATTGTACGAAAAATCCTTTATTTATCATTCCAGACCAAAACAAATTATTAAATATGTGACCTAAACAAATCCCGCCCAAATTTTACTATGTTGATAAAACACAGAAAACCGAAAAGAATAAATAAATATATAAAATAAAAATGACAATATATAAAAACAAGTAAAATGAATTAACCCAAATAAGTAAAAAAACAAACCACTCCCGCCAAAATAACCGCCAGAATGGACTACCCAAAATGAGCGAGAAAAAATCCAGCACTCGCAGCCTGACGATTGCTTCTAACAGGAAACAGCCTGTCGACTTTGAGTGTTGACTTCAATGTACACTTTCATATTTACATACGCTGTATCTCTGATATTGAGCACTTTATCCCATAAATATAGGACACTTTAAATCTATATATCTTCATATATATATATATATATATATATATATATATATATATATATATATATGTGTGTGTGTGTGTGTGTGTGTGTGTGTGTATGTGTGTGTGTGTGCGCGCGTGTGTTTGTGTGTGCATATTTTCCGCAACTAAAACTTTTATGATTTCTCTAACATCGTTTAAAAATCGCAGTGAAAACTTTTACGTCCTCTTGATATGTAACATCACTAGTGAATGGAATATGCTTACATTTTGGCGGGTCCAAAAAGGCGCCATTTATGTAGAAATATTTAGCCTATGCAATTTCAGCAGTCACAAAGATTACTATTTTACTTTCTCTTATCTATGTAATAAATAGAAACAGAGTTTATTTCATTATGCGCTGAATTGATTTTCCTCTTTTATAGTACCACGATCAATGGCTTCGTAAGCTTTTGACGTTTGTTCATTATTTTTTTTCTCTATGCTAGAGTTGATAAATAAGGAATTAGCTTTTATCAAAGCAATAAACACATTTTTTTATCCTATTAAAATGTTTATCAATAACGCTCTATGATATATTTTCCCACTGCTGATAAAATTTTCCTTGGATTTCACGAATCATTTAAATAACAATTATTCATTAATTTTCAAATTAATCGAGGGGAATTTTGTATGCTTTCCCTGTTAACAGCTCAGCAGACACTGGTATAATTTACTAAGTTTAGCTGTGTCTGGTACAAGGTTTCAAACATGCAGTATTCTTTGAGGATCATATTATAATTCTGATTGCATGTTACTTAATTGGTAGCTAATGAGTAAGTGACTTACCAAAATAGCATAATGTTTTGATCGAGTGGAAAGACGGAAAAGACACATCAGAGACGCTGTATTTGTCTTAGCTTGAAAAAAAGAAAGAGACGACAGCGGAGATGATAACCATCTTATGTGTTTACAGTCTCCGTCAGAGAAATGCGAAACCTTATCAATTGTAAATTTGTTCTATTTGTACCCGTTTACTTCTTTAAAGAATGGCCTGGAGAAGGCCGGAGCGTACAACGGCCGAAACGTTGTGATAAATATGGCGACAAAGATGAGGACAATAATGTAAATAACGTATGCAACGATCTTATTCAATAATTCACTCTAAGATTCATCAGAATATTCAAATAGAAAAATGCTGAGATTTCCACAGGGGTTTCTGGCAATGCTAAATAATAAAGTTCAACCAGATTAGCTATGAACAATCAACCGACGCTAAGGAATCCACTGTCAATTTGCCTAAATTAATTTAGTTCGAGGAAACACGAATATTTCATTGATAAACAAAGATGAGTGTTGAACATATATCAATACTCTTATATTGCAGTAAAAATTGGACAATCACCTCGGAGATGGAGAGGAGACTTAAGGCAGCAGAAGCAAGGAATAGTGTACAGAAATACTATGCATTATCAATCATTTTATAAGGCAGAAAATGCTGGACAATTTCCTCGCAGACGAGGAAGAGACTTGAGGCAGAAAAAGCAAGGAATAGTTTACGGAAATACTATGCATTATCAATCCTTTTATAAGGCAGAAAATACTGGACAATTTCCTCGCAGATGAGGAAGAGACTTCAGGCAGAAAAAGCAAGGAATAGTTTACGGAAATACAATGCATTATCAATCCTTTTATAAGGCAGAAAATGCTGGACAATTTCCTCGCAGATGAGGAAGAGACTTGAGGCAGAAAAAGCAAGGAATAGTTTAGGAAAATACTATACATTATCAATCTCTTTATAAGGCAGAGAATGCTGGACAATTTCCTCGCAGATGAGGAAGTGACTTGAGACAGAAAAAGCAAGGAATAGTTTACGAAAATACTATGCATTATCAATCCCTTTATAAGGCAGAGAATGCTGGACACTTTCCTCGCAGGAGAAGAGATGACACAAAGTAATTTAATAACGACATATTACAATATCTACAATTATTATGAAGTCGTCCAATTTGATATGAGTCTATTCAGTAATTAAATGACGAATTATTATTAATGCTAAGCAGGAAATTACAAGTCATCGTAACCAAGTTTTTTTTTCTTTGGCGTAGTTGATTTTCAGACTCTTTAAATATCAATCCCGAATATGCTGGACAACTTCCTCACAGCTAAAGAGGAGACATATCAGAACTGGGCGGCTAAATCAGATGCATATATTTAAGACTAAAGCACATTTGCTGCAGTATCATTTCCACACCACATTAAACAAAATAATAAAGTTCAACAAGACAATCTGTGAATAATTACCCGACGCTGAGGCATTTTCACTTAATTTGCTATAATTTATTTAATAGGAGAAAACAGGAACTTTTCATTGAAAAACAAAGAAGATTGCTAGACATTTATATCATATCAATCCTCTTATATGATAGTGAATATTGCACAATATCCTTAGAGGTGAATATAAGACTTAAGGCAACAGAACCAAGGAAAATGTGATGAAATATTGGGTAATATCAATCCTCTTATAAGGCAGAATATACTGTACAATTTCCTCAAAGATGAAGAGGCGACATGTGAGAAACGGACAGCTAAATCAGATGGATATATTTACGACCACAACATATTCGCTGCAGCATCCTTAGGTTTCTAGACTACTTTAAACAAAAGGTTAGGAAAGAAATTTCTATGACTAGTAGAAAGAGCGATAACAATCAAAGAACTTGAGAAATATAATTTACTGAAAATCCTTTTTAAGAGAAAAATTTGCCAAATTTCAACAGACGGTACCCCTACTTGTTCAGTCAACGAATAAAAAAGAATTTCCTGTATTAAAACGATTATCTTAAACATTAGCATTACGATTCTTGATTGTTGCTTATTGGATCCTGATATGGTTGTCAATAGTCGTTCTTCTCTTACTACAACCTAGGCACTGAAATATTTATGGGTGTGTAGTTTGTATAAGTGTTCACACACCAAATTTAATCCCTTCAACAACTGGGTGAGTGCTTTGACGAAAGATCTATGTTATATATATATATTCTGAGTTTTGAATATTGATCCATCTTATATATATATATATATATATATATATATATATATATATATATATATATATATATAAGATGGATCAATATTCAAAACTCAGAATGGTTTCTCGTGCGACTCAGAGAATTTAATATGCATATTTACATGCAAAGGTTTCCACGAGCATTACCTTGGCCAAACCGGTCATTGCGGCAAATGATGTTCATCGCCAACAAATTAAGGACCCCCACACCAGAAAAATATCCCTTAGTCAACATATAGAAGAATGCAGAGGACAGCATCTGCCAAAATTTAGTGTCTTCCCATTCTACCGGTGCGACTACAGAACCACTGAACAAAAGCGGATCAATAAGAAAAAAAATTCATCAGCAAGTTTAAACATATTTAATTCATTGCATAAATATATTTTACTAAATTCCCCTTACCATAAACGATATATATAGCAAGTTATATCCATTGATTTTCATTGTTTCATTGGTACAAAGCATAAGCGTCAACACGTGGAGATAGAAACAGTTAATTTTTAAAAAAAATCTAAGCGAAATTTGTTAAAGGAAAAAAGTTTTAAAAGAAGGAAAACAAATTATTTTTCTAAGAAAAAAAGAACTGAAAATCCAATTGAAAGTTTTAATTATTCTCACTAAAAATTCATATATTATAAATAAATATCACTATATTAAATTTTTCGTACCTTTTTTCCAATCTTCATTATATATATATATATATATATATATATATATATACATACAAACAAATTGTCATAGAAAATATTTGTTCTCCGACCTGTATCCTATACTGAACGTTTCGGCCAGAGAGGAGCGTTTGGTTAGCAAGGTCGATTTTACTGTCTTTAAACTACAATCTTCCATGATTCTCTCACGTTCATTCATATCTGCTCATTGCGTATCCAAATGTAAACAAATGCCGTCACACATTACGAAATGTACAAAATCCGACAATTATTTTAAAACATTTTTATATTTATGCATTCTTTTTATAGATTCACATATGACGGTTCCGTATAGGATACAGGTTCGATTCCTGTCGGAGGACGAATATTTTCTATGAAAACCTCTAGGACATTCAGGCCGGTAAATGACGTTTAATACTGTTTATTATAAACAGAGCATTTAATTAAATATTTGTATCTATAAAAAGAATTCAATTTCCAATCGGATTCATTACATTATCTTACGTGGGAATTCAGACCTTTCCCTTGAGAAAGGTATGAATCCTATTCTCCCTCACTGCCTTTAGGTAAATAGCAGGATAGAGTGGGTTCTATAGCCTTGGGTGGCAACTGCTCTAGGAGAAGGTAATTCTGAATTCAAGAACTCTCCTGGTGAGGGTTGGGCTCCGTCAGGCTATCTTGTTCAAGAAACACCAATTCTACCGCGGCTGAAGTGCATATGGTGCCCCTTTGGGTCACGTGTTTCGTGATCGCTCCACTTCAAGTCAGTTGAAAACGTGAACCCAAAACAGCGCAGTGTGTTGCTCTGCTGTAGTCTAGAGTCAGTCTTGCTGTTGGCAGGTAGGAAAGTTTCTCTTAAATGAGCACACTTTGGATTTGGTGGCATTAAAATTTATAAGATGATTCGTGTCCGTTCCAAGAGAACTGCTATCTCAACTTTTCGGCCGCTGTGCTTTCCGGGTTTCATCAGATGTATAACGATCTGGGTAACCTACAGGTCATTCCAAAATAATTCTATATTTAACCTACGGGGGTAGACTGTTTACCACCTACTACCCGTATTTCGTTTACTTTTCGTTACAGCTAAGTTATTTCTTGCCCTGTTTTCACTGAGTCCAAGAACACACTGCCTGATCCAGGGATTGAACTCCCAAAGTCTCTGTCCGAAATACACGAACCATCGCTTCAATCTATAAAGTTATTGTCCCGTGTAACCTAGCTTTTTTTCCACATGAGCCCCAAAACACAATGCCCGTCCTAGAGATCGAACTCACAATTCAGTGAGACAGTTAAATGCCGTATTTGATACACGCTTAGTCGATCATGTTTCTTTCAATTCATGATTGACTAGACAGAATGTTTTCCCGCTGTCAATTGCCGTTTTTTTTTTGTTTTTGTTTTTTTTTTTGGGGGGGGGTGTTGTATTTTTTGTTTTTTTAAGCGGTGAAGTCACAATTACTCTCATCAAATCTATGAACAAATGCTGCAATACTTCTTCAAGAATATTGTCCCTGTTTCTAAACAAGCTGAAATACAAACGCTTCTGTCCAGCCAATGATTTAGGGTTTTACGACTTAATCCCGTAGGTCAAAAGCTTAGTGGATTAATATACACCTGATGAAGGCTGGAGGTCGCAACAGTCGAAACGTTGTGGAAACAGCAAATATAAAGACTATGAAGACAATCGTCTGAATATATTAGGTTGGTGCAGAAATAATGTCGTTTTTTGACGCATTTCTAACGTCAAAAACGAACATTATTTTTGCACCAACTTAATAACTAGTTTAAATATTATTCAATCCGAGAAATTCAGACAGAAACTATAATGAAATGCACAGATTTCTGCAAAATATTGGAAAAGCCAGAGAATTATTTTTAATTGCCGAATAATAAAGCCATGAATTTACATTAATGCATTAAGTTATATTAATATTTCTGGGCTATTTTGCATCTACCTAATTTAATGAAATTCACATTGTAGTGAAAAGTTAGATTAAGTTTAGAACAAAGAAACATACTGTGACTTGATACATGAATTATGAATCATGATGCTATGTAAGTATACGAATTTTGTATCTATACAATACATATAATTTTACGTCTATATAATATATATATAATTTTTAACATATATAAATTTTTATCTCTATAACTTTTATCTATATAATATATATATTTTTGTATCTATATAATATATATATAACTTTTATTTATATAATATATATAATATTGTATCTATATAATATATGTAATGTAATATCTATATATCTATATATATCTATATATATCTATATATATATATATATATATATATATATATATATATATATATATATAAAATGATATAGACAATTAAACGAAAAGGTAGAGTAAGTTTGTCGAAAATCAGGATTGATATATTTTTTACGGCTTATCACTTTTTTACATCGTATGTAAAGTCAGCAAATATATTGATATTTTAAGAATTTTTTGTCGGGGATAATAATGATATTCCGATACAAGTCCTACTATTGAGGAGATGTGGGTTAATGTCTTGATCAAGGGTTTCTGTGCGTAAGTGAATATTACAAACCCGACTGGAATTAGAACTCGACTCTCGGGTTTTTCATTCAGAGCCATTAAACAGTGCACCCCTCACACATTTATGCTTACAGTAACTAATATTCCCAAATGGTCACCTATCAAGGTAGTCTCGACCTTGTTTAATTTCGGTGATTATACGAGAACCGCTGTCTGAACGTAATATGTCACTAAGACAAATAATGAAATGAAGTATACAATTTAGCGGTAAGGTAACGAAGGCTTGTTGATGATCAGTATTTATTGTTTGATTTGCTTTTTACGGATTATCAAACCAAACAAAAATATTTGTAGTGCAATAATTTTTTTAAGGTAATAATGCTTTTCTGAATCAAGCGCGACCATTTAACTCATAGCGGAGATTTGAGAATGGGTGGATTCGTGCAGTTTGCAAGGTTATTTATACGTAAATGAATCTAACGGATCCGACTGGAATTGAACCTTGGCTCTCTGATTTATCATTCCATGCCGTTATCCATTACAACACACGCACATTTCAGCTTACAGCACCTGGTGTTCCCATGCGGAAACCCATCTAGGTAATGACGAGGTTCGACGTTCCTTAAGTACGGTGTTTTAGCGTAATGTGGCCGTAAGCGTAGATGATATGAAAATCATTTTTGACTGAATTACTGCCTGAATTTCTGGGAATTTCTATTTGTAAAGAAGGAATTCTAAAAATGATGGAGAAATTTGCCTCTAAGGTTCAATTTTAGTTGAAAGCTATCGCAACATTTGATAAAGCCTGGAAATTATACATCACTGATAGAGTATTGATGGTATGAATTTAAATGAATAAAAGATTTTCTCCACACCAATGCTGGGAACTTTTGCATCCACGCAATATAATGTTATACACAGTTTAGCTGAAAGGTAACGTCAGGTCATATGGAACACTTTGAACGGTAAATGACTGATGCTTCGGATTTATATAAAGAAAAGATTTTGTCTAAAATGATGGAAGATACAATTTCGATGAAAGCTGGTGTACGGTGACAGAAAGCCAAGAAGTATAGTTTGATCACTGAATAATAAAGATACGAATCTTTATGAATAAAAGATTTTTTGGAAACATGGTGGAAATCTACCCATCAGTCATATATGATGGAAGACACTATTTTGGTAAAAGGTGCCGTAACGTCACACAGAGTCAGCGAAATTTTCTGATGTCTTAATAATAAGGCTATGAATTAATATGAATAAAAGATTTTATCATGAAGAAAAAAACATTAGATTAGACGACAGCATTCAACGAGAAAGCGACAGCATGAAATTTGCAAACCTTTACGTTCGAATATTCTCACTGCTTTTGCTGTATAGTTTTTGTACTTGAGCAGCATTTTAAAAAATCAAATAAATAAAAACGCTGTTTTTTCATTCTGTCTTCGATATTAGATCCAGGAAGAAATAGAATTTTACGATGTAATAATACATGCTAATAACAACATAATCATTTTTATTATTATTATTGAACATCCTTAAAACAACATCTTCAGGCTGTATGGATTGCTTATACCCTCTTTTCATTTTTTTCCGAATATCCAAAGCAGCTGGTAGGTTTATTGTAGTTTGGCATGGTCTACCTCCATATATTTGCTGGATATATATCTTTAACTTTTCCCCATTGCTAGAGTATCTCTGTTTTGGTGTCAACAACAAAACGTCATTGATAATATTTTCTTCTTCTTCTGATTATTATTATTATTATTATTATTATTATTATTATTATTATTATTATTATTATTCCACTTCTTTTTCTTAATCTTCTTCTTCGTCTTCTTTTTCCTCATCACTTTTTTCTTCTTCCTCCTCTTCTTCTTCCTCTTCATCTTCTCCCTCTTTTTCTTCTTGTTATTATTATTCCTCTTCTTTTATAATTATCCTCTTCTTCTTCCTCTTATTTTTTTTTCTTCATTTTCTCTTCTTATTCATCTTTTTTCTTTTTCCTCTTCTTCTTCTTCTCGTTATTTCTCTTCTTTTTTTTGCTTCTTCTTTTTCTTCTTTTTCTTTGTGCCGTGTTCTTCTAGGACATTAGAGAACATATCTCTTTGCAAATATCTGACCTTTGTAGCTCTCAGTAAATTTTGTCTTTTTCTTGTCTCTCATAAACCCTATTTTCCCATCCATAATATGTTTGTGCAGTTTTTCTCTGATACCCTTGCCTTCAATAGGTTTTCTGCATGTCAAATTTTCCAAGCCCTCTTTCCTCATTATGTACCCTAGAAATTTCAACTGTCGCTTTTGGATGTTGAATAAAAGTGACATTTTGTTTTCATTTCCTCTAAAATTCCCTCGGCGCACATAGGTTCATTACATGGTATGTAACCATCGCCTCGAATTTCTTCTTCATCTGTGCGAAGATAGTGCAGCATTCAGAGGAAAAACAGGGTTGATATTACATATAATATAATAGTTAGCTTAGAGATTTTGGCGTCATTATTTCTGTCACGACATGGAGATACCTGGGGAGATTATCTCCCTTTTATCCAGATAAAATGATTGGATTGCTTTCCGGCGGCTTCATGACACGTCACTTCATACAGCGACGACAATGGTCAGTATTTCAGTAATGACTGTTCTTAAAATAACTATAAACATTTTTTTTTTTGGCTATCCTCTGCCAGCCGCATTGATGGCGAAAGCACAATGGCCAGTGAGACACGCTGCAAGAGCCATTCTGTTTCACAAGTCTCGTCTCTTAATCAAGACACCATCCTGTCATCCTTCGGATGGGACGCCATCGAACGAGGGCCAATAACCCCAGAAGTCTAAACTGCCACAGGAGTAAAATGTCAGTCAGTTAGTTTCCAGGAGCTCTATTTATTCCTATTACTTTATCTTTTCAGACAAATGACGCCATCAAACTGAAAAGTCATACTTTAACCGTTACCATGAAAACCGAAAAAAAAAACAAAAAAAAAAAAAAAACTGCTCGATCTTTCACTATAACAAAAGAAGCTGAGAGTTGCTGACGGGGTTTCAAAATCTGCAGCTCAACGCATAACTCATACTGAGAATACAAAAAGCAGCAGAAAAACTTTGTTCGAAATGTTCGGAAAATAACAGTTAAGGGCCCCGGAAGTAAATCATCGCCTTTTTTAATAAGCTCGATTTGTGATTAACCATCAGAACAGTTCTGATTTAGGATAACCCTTATAAATCGGATTTGATGCGGAGAGGTCTGTTCATGTCCAAAGAAACAAAAGAGAATCCTTCCTGAGTAAGCTAAAATACAATGTGTTTGGCATGATTTACTTTTACTCCCATTAGAAAAATTATGGGACCAGGACTGATAAGTAAATCGATAAAACGACAAATGGAGACACAAAACCTGACCGAGGTTCCAGAGCTCATGGTATACCAAGTTAAAAGTGCGAATTTTCTGCAACGGGATATGATGGCTTTTAACTTATTTCCTTACGGCTTAAGTGTCTATGCTGCTCTATGTCAGGAGGTGATGTAGAGTTTCGTGAAAACCTGAATAGATTGTGTGCGAAACGGAGAACCGTACATCATTCAGCAAGTCTCTGAACGGTCTAATTTGGCTACGGTTAATATATCCACCTAAGCACTTAATTTTGCTTAATTTCGGGGATCGTAGGGAAAACAATGTTTAAACGTGATGTGACCGTGGCAAGCCAAATAATATGTGCAGAAACTCATATAAAATATTGTTCGTATAAATCCAAACACCCTGAAAAGTTCACTAACATAGGTTGATTAACAACAATTTTATTATGAAAAAAAAAATGATCCATTTATCTACTTTTTAAAATCCTTTCACAAACCGCTCAAATGCAAGGGTGTGCTCAGTTTGAAAGAATGTAAGCATAATCGTTATTTTGGGTATAGGACAGAAAAAGAAATGGCTGCAAAGAAGCTTACAATTAACAATGAAATTAAATTTTTGAAGATGAAAGCAACGATCCGGAAGAGCGCTACACACGCTAGACGTGCGAGAGAAGATAATGTTAACGTAGAACTTACGGTTACATCTAATAATTGCAACATTAAAATGATGAGACCGAACTGCCAATCAAGTACTGCATTTAAATTTATAACGTACCAATGACAAATCAGCAATCGGGTCTAATGGTGATTTTCTACGCGCTATTTAGTTTTTAGACACAAGACCGAAGGTATTGGGCACCCACACAGTGAGGATCGAACTCACTAGGCAGTCGTAATTGATCTAGCAAGACCAAATTGCTAAACGTTGCACCACCTCGAAGTGCCTACATATGACAGTATGCATGATCATGTTCGCCAAAACACATGGCCGCTTAGCTCATCACACCTGAATCCCACCTGCTGAGGCATAGTCACGAGAGAGGTCAGTTAAAGGACCCAGAAGCCCACAGAATCTCTCAAGTTCACTACAACAAAGACTATGGTCTTAAATTTATAAAGATCACGTGATTCATAAACATCAACACTTCATCGAAGAATCTATCGATTCTAACTGTTAACTGAATAGGCATAGTAATAGGATTATCAGCATTATTTGTGTTAATTTGTCTTCAGTTGAAATTATCTCTCATTAGGCATGCATCTTTGTCTAAATTGATGCAAAAGTTCCCAAATAATTGACACACCCACTAATATTCACTTTATAATTTGGTAATGTTCCTTATGCAGAACCCAGTTAAAAAAATTGTACGTATACCATTAATAGATTTAATTTGCATAACTAAGATTTTAGCTTTATGCAAATGTTTTCTCACACTGAGATCACATAAATTCTGGACAAACAGAATCACACAAATGTCAAATTGAAATTTACACATTATCATTTATTGTCCAATCAGCGAGGTTTGTTTTTGACGCAGCTCAGAACTTTGAAAACGCAGACAAACTTTCTATGTTGTATGCTCAAAAGATTGAACGCTAAAAACAAGTAAAATTATTAACAATCTTCACCACCAACCTAGAAATCACTATTAAAAACCGAGAAATATATTTATTAACCAATAAAACTTCCAAATATAATAAAGCTATCGTTTAACTTCCCGTGATCCGATTTTTCTTATAAATAGCCTAACAGAGTAATAAATTTGTTTTCAGTATATCTTTGAACGGGTTGCAAAAATACTGATTTCTCCTCAAAAAATCTATTGAGTGATAAATTACCTTTTTTTAACCTACTTCTCGGTTTAAGATATTTTCAGAAACCAGTTATTGTAGTTTATATTAAGAAAATACCAAGATGGCAAATAGACAACGACGGAGTATATTTCGGGTTTTGTTGTCATTAGTTGTATTTGGTTTTATATATAGCTGACAGAATTCTGCCATTTTCACTCAACTATGAGATACATATATTCCACTCTATCCTAACACAATTTATTTCTTTTGTTTTGAACTTCTTTTGCAAGGAACTTTATACCTTGTTTGCTATCAGCGTAAAAGGATTATTTTTATACTCAATAATAAAATTATTTGAACTTGAAGAGCTGTGTTTGCATATGTATTTATTTTCTTCCATTTTTACACACTTTACTCTCCTACAATTATCCATGTAGGTGATGAATTATTATTCACCCATAACCCTTTCCTCACAGTCGTTGCAAGTCTTTTTTCTGTTCTATCGCTATTTTCATGGGGAGTGTTCCGATGGACTACAGTTTTTAATTCCACAATTCCTAAATTTCATGCAATCCTAAGCATATTGTAGCCAACCACCTTCATCCTTTTCATATTCCTTTGGTGGGATGTAAGTTACACTAGAGTAGATTCTTCCCCCGAACCGACTCCCGAGATGTTGTTTCCATGAATGTAACAGTTTTAACAAATTCAAATCTAGAGTTAACGTTTTCTCCCACACACGGGCCATGGACTACAGTGCTAGTCGAAAATAAATCGCGGATCCCAATAGTAAAATTCTAGAGTAGACTACTGTTTGGACTTCTGGAATGCAGAGTTATCATCATTTACAGTATTTGCATGCAACTATTGTCTTCATGTTTTTGATTCGGCCGCTATGACCTCCGGCCTTCTTTATGCGTATATAGATCCGGGTAGATTGCAAGGATTTTAACACTTTATTTAATCTACGGGGGTAATTCTTATTTTAGTACTACTAAGGTATTGCCCATCCACTGAGTTCAAGTATTCAGATGGGCAATGGAACCCGTGGATTAAATAAAGGCCTCAGTTCGAAATTCTATATAGGTCATCTGGATCGATATACATCTGATGAAAGACGGAGGGCACAATGGTCGAAACGTTCTAATAACAAAAACAAAGACGAGTAAAATAGTCCGCATGTAAATAATCTTAATAGTACTTTCTCCTCTTTCTTCTTAGTGTCTCGTTCCTTCAGAACGTGGGAGATCCTTTGAAGCTGTTAGTAATGTTTATCTTTTCGCCATCTCTCTTAATTCCTGTTCTGACAACCATTTGCAAAAGGTAATGAGCTAATTGCACTCTTTTCTTCCGTTCCCATTGAATTCCATATGGCTTGCCAGTAGATTACTGATTTTTTTAAATGGGTATCACCCCATGTAAGGCAGTAAAGCCACTAAGACACAAGAGCATACTGGGTGTAGAAGAATTAGGAACAAAAACATTAATAATGAGCGGGAATAGGAAATAGTAACCAGGAGGGTAGTGGATAGCGATTGGCATTGCAATTAATTTTTTGCCGATTAAAGTTAGCTGGAAATCATGAAACCGAAAATGGAGTTCCTCAAGGGAGAAGTGCGAGAAAAGAAACTGTTATCGTATTACTTACGGTTACATTTAGCCAGCTGGAACTGCGCTTAAATTTAAAATGTCTAGTTACCATGGCGAAGAGCGATATTTATTTTGCAATAAAAGACAGCAATGTTGCACCAAGAGTGACAAAAAGTGGGAGTGTGGAAACTAAACTAGCCACAATTATTGACCCAAACATGCCGCACTATTCCTTACACCAATACAACACATTTTGACTTACCATACTTAGTAAATCTACTTTAATAACTCAGAATCTCCATTAAGTTCTAACTAGTGACGATATGTATTATTCTAGTATTTGTGGGGAAGGGAATAAAAAAAAACAATTGAATAATTGCCATGAAAATATTTAGGGAAAAATACACAGAGAGACAACCTTTCAGCGTTGGGGAAATTACTGAAGCCGAGCCGCCAGATCACGACCAATAATATTGCTGATTCTCATATGGACTTAAAAGAAGCTTAAATTAAATAGCAGGGACGCCTGACCATATGGGGCAGCAATATTCTAAGCACGGACGAATGGTAGGCTTATAGATATGTTAGATAGAGTCTGGGGAGGAAAATTGTCTCGGACGATAGAGTGAACCGACTTTCTTACCTAGCAATGGATCACATATAGTCATTCCACTTCATGTCAGCTGAGAACTTTATCTGGAGAAGATGCAAGAAGTATTTCTCGGGAGGTTAGCATCAGTTTTCTACATCACTGTTGTAATTATCACATTGTTGCAGCGAGAGAAATTGTCTCGCATGACACCGGGAACCAAATTGTCTCGCATGACACCGGGAACCAAATTTCTTAGCTTGATTGAAAAAATAGCACCAATGCATTCCAAAGGAATGATGTCTTATTTAAAACAAAGAGTGCATCACGTTTTCTTTTTTTTTTTTATGATTAAGTAGGCGTCAACCTTTTAATCTTTATTTTACCGTAAGAAAGTTTTAGTTTTAGTTATTACATCGCCAAAAACTTCCTTATCTTTATCCTTTAGATAAGTGTGTGTGCTTATTTTTTTTATATTTAGATATTCCAATATTTACTTTTTATAAATATTTTCTCTAAATCAACAAAAATAGAGCGATGTGGATAAATGTCGTTTGCTTTTTTCATTCTGGGCTTTTGATATCGAAATATAAAGTCAGATTCAAAAATGGAATACTCTAAAATCATTCTTCTGCATAGCCGACTCAGCCATTGCCAGCACTGGCGAGAGAGTTGCACAATTTTTTTCTTCAAATCTGTACGAACTTCGAAACTTGATTCTAATTCAACTCTCGCCTGGATAAAGACAATAAGTACGATTTTCAGATAGACACAAGGTCTCAAATAATCAGTTAACAATTAGAATCGATAGATTCTTCGATGAAACGTCGAAAGCGATGATGTTTCTGAATCACGTGATCTTTATGAATTTAAGACCATAGTCCTTGTAATAGTGAACTTGAGAGATTCCGTAGGCTTCTGGGTCCTTTAACTGACCTCTCTCGTGACTATGCCTCAGCAGGTGGATTCAGGTATGATGAGCTAAGAGGCCATGTGTTTTGGAGAACATGATCATGCATACGGTCATATATAGGCACTTCAAGGTGGTGTGATTTTTAGCAATATCTGAGCACATTTTTACAGTATATAGCTCAAGTTTGATTTCTTTTGTTTTAAAGACTAACACGTCAGTATTATTAATGTCATTAGCTTTGAAAAGAGAAATTTCATCCTTAAATACAAATGAAGGTAGGAAAATCCAGTTGATATTCAAAAGAGTAACGAAGATAGTTTCAACCAGATCTACCCACGCGTCTTACAGTCTCTCCAATTAGAGATATGGTTGAAGCTGATGGTACTCTACACGATGTGCATAAGAACCGTTCCGGAAAACTATGGATATCAACCACGCCCTGTCAAGAAGTTAAGGGGGATGGAAAGTTTTCACGGATGTGCGAGCATCCTATCGAAATGTTGAATGCTGCTTGTTACCCCTCTGTGTCGCATTCTTAGAAATAGCTGTATCATAACGTACACCAATTAAAAACAGGTGATGAAAAAATCCCAAGACATAGATTTATAATAAATACTGTTTTCATATGAACTCTTTAAATTAAATAGTAAGATCTATTTCATTAAATTATTGCTCGAGAAATATACATATATATATATAATAATAATAATCATTCTAAAAAAATATGATTCCTTCGCTACATAAGAGTTCTCATGTTTGAAAAAAAATAGCCAAAAGCCTCAATATAATTACTGAAATTAAATATAATTAAAGTATAAAGCCCTGTTTCATCCTCAAGCGAAAATTTAGAAATAACCAATTTTGAAATTTTCGCATCTATATAAGCATGTTCATTCGCAAAATTCATTACTATAGAAACGACAATTTTGATAAGGGGCAGACGAGTTAGTTTGTATCAAGATATATTGAGGTTTCTGGTTCTTGTTTTTGAAACTTGAGAACTCTTATGTAGCGAAGGAATCATATTTTTTAAAGAATAATTATAAATATAGCTCTACTTCTGTGTTAAAAATAAAAATAGTAAAGAACCCCGGATTTTTGACGTATCTCACACTCCGTGCCAAATTGTTATCAAGATAACATTTTTTTCTAATATTTAAAAAAACTCTTCAATCAATTCACACATAAATTTCACACAATGTTGGTAACACTGACCTGCGCAATGACTGACATTTTTATACTGATCTGCGCAATGTAAACAAACTGGCGTCATATTTGTTATCAGCACGGTGATTTGAGCGTGCAAAATTATTAGAAAGGTTTAGTAAAATTCCCAGAATTGAGCAAATGAAACGTTTATTAATGTTGTACGTGAATGTTTATGATCAAAAGAAGCTAATAAATAAGATAATCAAACAAATAATAACAGATACAAACAAAGGCACAGTTTTAAACAAATTAATAGGGAATGTGTTTTTTCCCTGTTTTGAAATTACTTGAAAAAGTCGACGATCCATAGAATTTGTTAATTGTAGGATGTCATATGCCGCGAGATATGTCAAGAATTGCTTCCTGCAACTCAGCGTTGCTCCTGAATTGTCGTCCGTTGGCGTACAGTCTTCGCTTCATGATGCTCCAAAGGTTTTCAATTGGTTCAAATCCGAAGAATTTCCTGGCCACTTCAATTTTCGAGGTCCATTGAAGCCTAACTATTTCAAATATTCAGTAGTCTTCTGAGCAGCATGTGAGGGAGCATTATCTTGCATGAAAACAATGGCACTTCTGAAGGCAACTCTTTGCCTTTTCATCCAAGGTTCAAGATGCTCCTTCATAAAGGCTATATATGCATCAGCATTCATTTTGACGCAATCTGGTACTCTCCATGGGCCCACTAATGTTTTTCCAATAATACCAACCCTTATCATTATGCCTCCACCGCCTTGTTGGCGTCTCAAACGCTGATGGCGATTCTGTCCGTTCATTACCCAGACTTCGCGCCATCTATCTGGCCGATCAAGTGTTGCTCGAGTTTCGTCTGTGAACAAAACTTTAGAGAAGTCAATCTTCATATTATCCTCGGCTCATTTCAATCGATTTTGAATGTGATTTCTCGTCAACGGAGGCTTCGATACAGGTTTGAATGTTGTTGCTATTTCCCTCAGATACCGACACCGAGTATTTTTAGACACAGTAGGATCCTCAATGCGATTGAAAAGCTCTTGACTGGTAAGTCCAGGGTTATTCGTGGCCTCTCGTTTAAGTCGTGACATGAGACGACGTGAAATAACCCTCGGCTTGTCTTTATCTACACTTTTACGCACTTGTGTAGGGTCGGCGGTGAACTTTTTCATTGTTTGGTGACACCTCCCTATCATTTTAGAAATTTCCAGGGTAGATTTATCTTTTGAGACTTCTGAGCTGATAGTTTTCTTTTCAGTATCACTTAAACTGTTTTTCGGCCCATCATTTCACTAAATTCTTAAATTTACTAATAATGTGGCACGGTCAAATCACTGTGCTGAAAACTAATATGGCGCCAGTTTGTTTACATCGCGCAGATCAGTACGAAAATTTCAGTAATTCCGCAGGTCAGTGTTGCCAACATTGTGTGAAAATTGTCTGTGAATTGATTGGACGGTTTTTCAAATATTAGAAAAAAAGTTATCTTGATAATAATTTGGCGTATTCTTTCCTATTTTTCTACATATTTGCACACACACATACATACATACACACACACACACACACACACACACACACACATATATATATATATATATATATATATATATATATATATACAAGTATATAATTGGTGTATAAGGAATAAATTCCAATAACCAAAAAATAATATTCTTAAAAGAGTGCTCAATATAGAGTTGAACAAATTTAATTTATTCGAAAATTGTAACATAAATATGGTATAAAATCCCAACCAAAGTAGCCATTTTTTTCAATAGTTATGGTGTCTTGTCATTTGATAACACACCAGAAGCCTCTCATCACCTCAGAACAAACACTGCAAATTATCATTTCATTATAGACATATACAAATGTTTAAATGATTTTATGATATGCATAGATGTATAGATACAGCGCTTTAATGGTATTTTATAATGTGTGTGATATAATTTTCGATTGAATTATATATATATATATATATATATATATATATATATATATATATATATATATATATATTAGGTTGGTGCAAAAATAATGACGTAATAATGTCATTTTTTGACGTAATACGTCAAAAAACGACATTATTACGTCATTATTTTTGCACCATCCTAATATATATATGGTAGCCTCTTCCGTTGTATTTGACGTATGAGAGTCAAGCAGCTCAGTTACTAGGAATCAACAGCCCAGACACCTGCACATATGATTTGATTATAGTGGTGAAGGTTTTGTGCAAAACCAACCACACTTTTTGAAGGGCCGAATACAGAGAACTGGTGCAGTACGTGTCTCAAGTTCCCCAAACGACACTCAGCAGTTTTTGAATTCAAAGTTTTCTTGTTTTTGTTGGCACCCAGAACCCGGTGTGTCCTGTTATTTGTCTATAGTTGGAAGTAGAAGAGGAGGATTAAGAGTTAATATATATATATATATATATATATATATATATATATATATATATATATATATATATATAATTATTTATTTGAAATTATGATTCCAACGCTACATACGAGTTCTCAAGTTTCAAAACAAGAGCCGAAAACTTCAATATAATTATTTGAATTAAATTGAATTAAAGTACTAAGCTCTGTCCAATCTTCAAGCGAAATTTTTACTTTAAGCTCTACTTTTGTATCGAGCAATGTTTTTTTTAAAAATAATAACAAAAATACTAAAAAACTTTGGATTATTTACCTAACGAGTGCTTTCCTATTTTCTATATATTTTTGCACATACACACACATGCACAAACACACACATGCACAAACACACACACACACACACACACACACACATATATATATATATATATATATATATATATATATATATATATATATATATATATATATATATACACTTCCTCTATTTTCGAGAAAAAGCAATTAAAGATAGGTTTATGAGCTTTACCGTGATTAATCAATCGAATGTGAAAATTAACCGATTTTTTTATTATATAGGTCATGGCACGAAGTTGTCTGCATATAAATCCTAGACGATTTCACTATCGACAGATAGAAATGCTTAAATTATTTCATAAGATGTAGAGAAGTACGGCGTTCAACTATTCAAATAGGTAAAAACAAAAGAAGTACAGCGGTAATGTGACATAATGCTTACTAGTTATAAGCTAGGTCAGCTTCCTACATAAAATTTCGTACTTTTATATATAAAAGACCCTTTTAAGGGACAAGTAAATAACTTAACTGTGTGAAAACAAAAAGATCATAAATACAAAACTTTTTTGATAAATAAATATGCAATCGTTAAGAGCATCCATATACTATGCTACTAATAAAAACTAATCAATATCAGATGTTAATAATACTAACTACTAACTAAACTCCTGTATAACTGTATAAGATGTTAATGATAATAACGAAATATCATTATAGAGCTATATGAATCAAAATTAACCTTACAAATAGAATAGTAAGCAATATTAGGTTCATTAATTTTAGAAAAAGTATTATATATCATTGCCAATGTGTAGCGATTTTTATCCTAAAATAAATAATATATGGCCCCGCTATCTATTGAGCCCACTTTTAAATTAAATGTTACGGACAGTGGAATTATACTGCATTTGTTCTAATTTTACCAGGATATATATATATATATATATATATATATATATATATATATATATATATATATATATATATATATATATATATATGTTTGCGCGTGCACGCGAGTGTGTTTGTGTTTGTGTGTGTGTGTGCAAACAAATTAATGCAAATGAATGTGTATCTGCAAAAATAAAGCAAATTGCTAAAAGGACAAGAGGAACTTTACCAAGGCAAATACACGATGCATTCTGCTGCAAGTGATTATATAGGATGCATTGGTTTATCCTACATTTCCCTTGACAAAATACCTCAGAGGGCGAAACGCGTCGTCTAAGAATATTTTATATTTTTATTCATATATATATATATATATATATATATATATATATATATATATATATATATATATATATATATATATAGCGAGAGAGACAGGGGGGAAGGAGACAGAGGAACAGACATAAAATTGTTTATTCATTTTTTTCTCTGTGGAGATTATTAAAATATTAATTAGACACAAAAACTGTTGAATACCAGACGAATGAGTTCCTCTTTTCAGAAATCTGATCAGTGGCATAATACAGTGTTGTTCGATAAAAGTTACTCAGCTATTGTTTTTTTTTTTGTTTTTTTTTACTCAACTCTTTATGGAGCATTATAAAGTACTGGCTCTCGAGAAAGCAGTTGAGCAACATGCTCAATAATTTTTCTATTTGGTTGATGTCAGGAGATTGGGGGGTCCATGTCATAAAACTCAGCAGCTTCTCATCAAATTATTCCTTCATCAATTTTGATTTGTGACAGGGAGCATTATCCTGCATAAAAATGAGCTTTATGGGGTCGATTTGCACCCTTTCAGCAGAAGGGAGCAGAAAAGACTCTAAAATTATCTTGTACTGCTCGCTCCTGAGGGTCTTTTCAATAGGTTTTAAGAAACCAGTTCCATGAAAAGAAAAGCGTCTCCAAGATATTATACTGAACGGATGCTTGACAGTGCTTACTTCTAATTTCAAAGAGCTTTCAAAGCTTCTTCTTCAGATTTTAGATCGCTTATCTTTTGAATTTAGCTCAACTTTCGTTCCATCGGAGAAGAGAACATTTAGTAAAAAAAAAAAAAAAAATCAGGTGAATCAATTTTATCGAACAGCGCTGTATATTATTATATTGAAAATCCCAGTGAATTGTCTTGCAAGTCGTATTTCATGAATTTTCGTTCTGGTACTTCCGCCCTAGTAAGGTATTAATAGGTCACGGATATATTAATGGCTAATGTGGGCCTTCGAGAGTGAAGAAAACAAATTTATTTATTTCCAAGCACCCCTCCATAACCGTTTCTTGACAGATACTGCCTAATTTCACTCTGACATGTCTAATAGTTTATTTTGTTATTAGATTAGATATATAGATATTCGTCGTATATTCACCGTCTTCTCGTGTCTCTCCTTGTCGTTCGTGGTCGCTCCATGATTTCAACCCTCTTCCCTTAGCTGCCGTCCTTTCAACAGAATTAATATTATTAATTATTAATTTCGTTCACATTAACTTTATCAATAATATTATTATTAATTTGTCGATGATTCCTTTTGATACTTCGACATCAAACAGCATTTCTGATGACATCTAAAAGCCGATTTGGCTTTTTTGAAGCTAATTAATTAATGAATAATGAATCTTTTTTTTTTTTAAATTCATCCTTATTTATTCCAAAATATTTTAAAAAATCAAAACCAAACATGCTTTCGTGATGTAATTTTCTCATCCTCTTTTTTGAGAGAATGCTTGTTCAACTGAACGTGAATGATGCGTTCGAAAGGAAATAATTTTATTGGTTTTGGTAATGGGATAGTGGACTAATATTTTCTTTCAAAACATATTGCCTGAACGAAGTAAAATGATTTCAGTAAAAGAAACATTAACAAGATAAAACTTAATGCGTTTTTATTTTAAATATTTCGCTCCATTTACTTATTTTTAGAAGATAAAAAGACACAAAACATCAATGCAAATGCTAATGTGCACACAGGTTATATGATATTGTATCATTCAGAAATGCTTTTGACGTTATCGTCATAACAATCTTAGTAAGAGAAAGAGAAATATATTTAGTTTGAGAAACGCAAGCACTTTTTAAAATTTACAAGACTAAATGATTGGAAAATTCGGTAAAATACTGTTGGTACCGCACACGATCCGGATGACCCCGGATATCAGCAACCCCTTTCAAGCAAAAAAGCTTCATTTAACTTTGGACCTCGCGAAATGTTGATACCTATTTGTGATTCCATTACGTAGCATTATCAGCGATTTCTGCATCATAACAGGCGTCACTTTGAAGACATGCAATGAGAAAGAAAATATCTAAAAAAAAAATAAAACCTTCCTTATATTATTAGCTTTATGTCAGTCATAGATTCAGGGGTTTGAAAATTATTGTCCATGGCACTCCAGCAATAGATCGCGATGACACAGTTTAAGAGCAAGAATTTTTGTCTATTTTTTTAATCATTTAACCTTAAGCAAGGTAATAAAGCCACTAAGACGTAAGCGGGTTATAGAGTCTTACAGAATATGAAAAAAAGTCTACTGAGGATAGAGACAATAAAAGAACAAGAATTAAGAAAAGAGGAATTAAGAATGACATTGCATTTAAATTTTTCAAGAACAAAGTTGACGGGGAAACCAGAAGAGAACCTGGAAGTACTATAGAGGGATCTTTTAGCATAGGACTTACGGTTCCAACTAGCTAATACATTTTCTATTTTCTTATATTGTTAGTCTGAATTAAGTCAGGTAAGTGGAAATCGATTTAGCAATCAAATGTCGGCATTCAATCTCGATTGTAAATGCTCATAGATTAGCGGTTGTTATAGCAGAATGTGGGATTGTCATAACGAGTTCAAATACCGGCTGGAGTAGCTGAATTGCAGAAAAAACAAAAACAAAAAACAAACTTTGAAACATATAGACCCATCTATTCACCCAAAAACGCCCTGCTGGGTGTTCATAGCAGGAAAGCACTGCACATATTGATTTTGTGAAGTTATCCTATACATGAGCGTCTACGGGATTTATATAAAGTAGATAAATTCGGGCCGTTCGAATCTGGGGGCTTCTTCGGAAACACAAGAATCTCCGCATTATATGTGGATGCTATCTTTTCGTTCTCCTTTCACTCAGCTTGACTGTGTAGATGTATGATATATTATTTTATGCATGTTTTCTATAATTATATCCAACATTATATACAGTGACACGCATAAGTATTGGATACATGTTATTTTCTGTTATAACTCTAGTTTATGTTCGCAATTTTGCCTGATATTTGGTAAGTAATATCTCGTAAAGTTGTTTTAGTTGTATGTGGAAGGAAAATTAAAACTCATGGTTGAATCCATTTTTTTATTATCAAAGTTCAAAATTACCCGATGCAAAAGTGGATACATGACACTTTTTTCAAATTTCCAATCGAAACTTTGTATTATAAAAGACTTTAAATATTCATTCTCAGGTTTTTTTGGCATATTTTTGCTGATCCATCTTGAAGTACTCTCATTTATTTTTCTCGGTCTTCCATTTCTTGGAAGGTTTGCTGTACCGTCGCCATACTTCTTATACTTTCTGGTGATATTTCCTACTGTACTTAGTGCTAGATTCATTTCTTTGCCAATTTTTCGGTAACCTTGTCCTCCTTTGTGACGTTCAATGATTCTATCTCGCATATCTCTGGATAATTCTTTAGTTTTTTTCATTTTTAATCCTTGAATTGCAGAATGCACATCAAAGAGTCAGATGATTAGTAGCACTATCTTGTAAACCATTGTGTGCTTCTCTGATTGGTCAGACATAACATTCCAATACTATCGAAAATTTGACATCCAAGTCTATAGAACTCGGTCTGTCCTACAAAAACATGTATCCAGTACTTATGCCTGTCACTGTACGTATATCCAAAATTAACGCGAAGTACATGTTTTCTTTGTTCGTCATTTATACAAACCTCTCGTAGTTTTTCGGAGCGTTCAAGATTACGTTTCGACGCTCAGGCAATATTTCTTCAGTCGCAATATCCACACCGGAACAATTATATCAGTTTCTTGAAATAAAACTACATTTATAGAAACATCGTGAATTAAGATCATTAATCATTATACAGTGAAGTAATTGATAGAGACTCGAATTAAGGAATCGGAGAGCTGAGTTCGAATTCTAGTCGAATCCATTACATTCACTTATCTTCTAATAAAATTGGAAACGGTATTAATCCATTTCTTCTCTACCCCAACTCCAGTTATGACACACCGGGTTTTATAGACTTGGATGCCAACTGGTCTACCGCAGAAAGAAATGGCAACTTACTGCCGGAACAAAAATCTGCCTCGTCAGTTCAGTATCGAATGATACATGATCGCCTAAGTGTATATCACTCATGGCACATAACTGAGTAAAATTCACTTACGTGCTAATATTCTTAGGAAAGGTATGAATCCTCATCTTCTCCCCACCCCAGCTATGGGTAAATAGCAGGACAGACCAAGTCCTATAGACTTGGATGCCAACTGGTCTACCGTAGAAAGTAATGGGAACTTACTACCGGAAAAAAATCTGCCTCGTCAGTCATGTATCGAAAGATAAATGATCGCCTAAGCATGTATCACGCATGACACATAAGTAAGTGATATTCATTTATGTGCTAATACTCTTAGGAAAGGTATGAATCCTCTTCTTCTCCCCACCCCAGCTATGGGTAAATAGCAGGACAGGCCGTGTTCTATAGACTTGGATGCCAACTGGTCTACCGCAGAAAGAAATGGCAACTTAATACCGGAGAAAATCTGCCTCGTCAGTCATGTATCGAAAGATACATGATCGCCTAAGCGTGTATCACGCATGACACATAAGTAAGTGATATTCATTTATGTGTTAATGCTCTTAGGAAAGGTATGAATCCTCTTCTTCTCCCCACCCCAGCTATGGGTAAATAGCAGGGCAGGCCGTGTTCTATAGACTTGGATGCCAACTGGTCTACCGCAGAAAGAAATGGCAACTTAATACCGGAAAAAATCTGCCTCGTCAGTCATGTATCGAAAGATACATGATCGCCTAAGCGTGTAACACGCATGGCACATAACTGACTGACTGAATCATTAAAAGTGATTTCATCAGAGATGTTAATCCTCTGAAAGAAAGAAAAAAGAAGCGGAAAGAGAAAAAAAAAAGTGAACAGGAAGAAAAAAAAAGAAAGGAAAGAATAAGGGAAAGCAGCGGTTAATGAGGATCGAACTCACTATTCTATCAAACCGGCTTTTGTGGGTGTTACATGTGTTTTATGTGTGTTAAAGTTTAGTCACTAGCGGGGGAAGATATCCACATGTCCGAAAAGCTAGTCTCGATGATGTTGACACTAAATCATGCTGTGAGGAAAAAATGATGAGATAGAGAGAAAGATAGAAAAAGTCCTCTTTTTTATAGACGCTTAACATTCCCTTCTAACGACTAGCAAATCTAGGGGAGATAACTCGCAAAAGAAAGAAAGGATGTATCAGTCAGAAAAAAGGGAGGGAGGGGTATGCAAAAAAAAGGGAATGGATCAGAGATTTAGCGAGTAATAAAAAAGAAATGAATGAAAAATAGAAAAAAAAAAATGACAATGAAAGAAACAGTAAGGAAGAATAGTAAAGAAAGTTTAATGGATCTTTACAAATTAAAAGATAGGAAAAAAAAAACGAAAAAATGTTAAAAAAAGAAGAAAATAAAAAAAAATGAAAAAAGAATGAAAAATATACAGAAAGTAGGAAGGGAAAAAAGCAAAAAAATAAAAAGCCAAAAAAAACAAAAAAGAAACCGCAGTCAGCGAGAATTGAACTCACTATTCTATGATACGAACTTTGATAAACCTCGGTAGACAGAGTAGTTATCCTTCTGGAATTTCGCAAGAATACATTTGTTGGATAGAAGGCCAAAATTGGTGGGACAAAATGAAGATCAAATTAATTGCACAAATAATATTATAGAGATAAAGTCGATAGCCATTTTAGCGAGATAATTAGCCTTGGCACTTAAACTTCGGGCGTCATCAACCGAATCTTCATTGGAGATCAGCAGATATCATCAACTGAATATTATAAAGCTTCTTTTTTTTTACCGTACGGACATCGTCCATATATGAATTGAGTCTCACCAACTAACTGACAACGTTAGATTCAAGAGTTTACTATTTACTAGTGTAAAGGAGGTATAACACCGAGTAAATAATTATAACCCCGTAATGGATAAGTTTTTTCTTCCTCGTTATGTGTCCAAAGTTCTTCAACGGTCTTATCCTTCTCTAGAACCACATTCCTGCTAACTCTATTTTTTCCTGATCCATAAGGAGATTGTCATTTTCATCATGAATGAAGCAGACTTGAAAAGACAGAGATGTAGTTCTAGTAACACGATTGGGCAACAATTTTTTTTTTTTTTTTTACGTTGAATGGCAGCTACAAAGAAATTGATCGTTACAAGCCTGAAGAAAATGTTCAAATTTCTGTGAAAACTTTGCCTGGAGAATTAAAATCTGATGGCAATTAATTATAGGAAATGTAAGTAGGTGGAAGCATCGAAAAGTCTGCTTGACGGGATTTTTTAGATGGTAAAACAAAATTGTAATGAAGAAGGTAACATTTACTTTGCGAAAAAAGGGCTGGGTCCTGTGGAGAGCCTTAATCACCTATAAACTAAATTATCATGTCCCGTGGAAGAAGAAAAAAGTAACGATATATTCTTAAACAATTCCAAGAAAATGTGTTTAAATTAAAAATTGTAGCACGATTTAAACTATAGAAAGAAAGAAATTAGAAAAATATTAGAGAATAAACGCAGGTATAGATAAGAAAGAAAGAAAAAAGAAAGAATGAAAGAATGAAAGAACGAAAGAAAGAAAAAAGAAGGAAGAACTATAAGAATGTGATGAAATTCATTGATATGCAAATGAAAAAGAAAGTAAAGAAAGAAATAAGGAGAGGAAGGAAGGAAGAATTCGAAGAAAGTGATGGAATTAATTGAAAAAAGAAAGAAAGAAAGAAAGAAAGAAAGAAAGAAAGAACGGAAGGAAGAGAGAATGGAAGGAAGTTAAGAATCAATTGATGTACGAAAGAAAGAAAGAATTAGAAGAATGTGATGGGATTAATTGATGCACGAGAGAAAGAAAGAAAGAAGGAAGGAAAAAGAAAGAAAGAACGAAAGAAAGAAAAAAGATGAAAGAAAATAAAGAAAGAAAGAAAAAAGAAAGAAAGAGCGAAAAAAGGAAGGAATGAATGAAGGGAGGAAGTAAGAAAGAAAGGAAGGAAGGAATGAAGGAAGGAAGAAAGGAAGAAAGGAAGGAAGAAAGGAAGAATTAGAAGGATGTAATGGACATAATTTATGTACGAAAGAAAGAAAGAATTAGGAAAATATCACGGAATAAAGATAAGAGATAAGATAAGATAAGATAAGATAGGATAAGAAAGAAAGAAAGAAAGAAAGAAAGAAAGACGTGATTAGAAATATATGAGGGAATAAATATAGTAATATATAATAAAGAAAGAGAGACAAACAAGAATTAGGTATATGCGAGGGAATTTATTGATGTACGAAAGAAAGAAAGACAGAAAGAAAGAACGAAAGAAAGAAAGGCAGAAAGAAAGAAAGAAAGAAAGAAAGAAAGAAAGACAGAAAGAAAGAAAGGAAAAAATAAGAGATTATATGCGCGAGTAAATATAGGCATAGACAACAAAGAAAAATGAAAAGACGAAGAAAGAAAGAAAGAAAGAAAGAAAGAGACAAAGAAAGAGAGAAAAAGAGCAACGAAAGAAAGGATTATAAAAATGTAATGGAATATCAATTCAGAATGTAAAAATGATAGAAAAAGAGCAAAGAAAGAAAAAAAGTGTTGAATCGTCTGGTATTGAAATAATAAATATACAAATAAACAAACAAAAACAGTAGAAATAATTGAAATTGACTGAAAAAAATAATTAAAAAAATAGTCTGTAAAAATAATTCAAATTGCCTGTTAGAGAAATTTTAAAACAAATTAATCTTGTGTTACCAGTACTTAAAAAAATCGTGATTCGTTAGTATGTCAGGTTACTTTTCATTAATGAAATTGAAATTTGAAAATCTAGAGCTTTTAATAAAAAAGGAACATTGTTATTTTTTTTCTAATTTAGAAATGTAAAACATGTTAAAAAATAAATCATCTGAGGAATATCTAATCTTCCTCGTCATGTCAGGAAGACGAAGAGCAAGTGAAATATTCCGCAATTTGGCGTGACCATAGTCGATCACGCATAGCAAGTTCAAACGACACATCTCTTATGACAGTGATAAAAGCAAGCACGCCATGTGACCAAGCAAGGATACATTGCCAGATGCTGACGTAGATTTTACAATTGAAGTTATAATAAACAGTAATATTGAGAATCCTAAGTGCAGTCCTTTGTGGTTGGGAGTCAAAGTGACTTTTACGATAAAGCCTAGTGCTTGAAGACCATTCGTTCCAAAATAAGATGCTTTAAACGTAGAAACAGAGAAGAGGTCCGTTATCAGCGTTTTAAAATATCTCGGCGTATCTTAGAAGATAAGTTAGATATGAAGGGGAAATTCTTCCTCTTTTTTCGGGCCCTGTAACTTCAGATATTGGGTGATGTCAATATCTTCCGATACTTTGTACTTCCTACCAATATCTGTCGTTTCCTTACCATTCTTACCTTGTTCTGCAATTCATTTACCATATGAAGTTAAACTACGTCCGGCAGCAAGGACTCTGAATGGAGATATTGGAGGTTTTGAGGAGGGTGGAATCATCTCTTAATTTCTGTTGATCCAAGGTCAACTGAAACCCGAGGTGGAAACACCTGTTAGGGCCCAAGCTATTGGCAAGTAGTTGTTAACGTAATTTAGCCACGCACGTATATCCCAGCTATAAATAGGAGCAGTTGCTGCCTTTTGGAGAGGAACGTTTCCAGCAGTCAACTCTGACAGACGGGGCGAACAGTCATCTACTTTTGTCTGTATATGTTTTTATATTTGTTTAACTCACTACCTCTCTTTGTGCCTTTATTTTTGACGCTAAGAATGCAAAAACAATAGTGAATCCACAAACAAAATCAAAACACTCAGTGCCATGCGTGATAGACGCTTAGGTGATAATGTATCTTTTGATACATGATTTACGAGGAAGATCTTGTTGACCATGATCTCCATCGTCTATGAATATAGAATACAGCGCAGAACGTAATCTGGTCAATGAAACAACGTTAAAGATTAATACTCACGAGTCAGACACTCTACTGAATCTGACTATATCGCCAATACCACCAGCAGCTGTTTCGTAATTCTTCAATCTTCGATATCAAAGGCTGCCAATGAATATTCTGGGGAAAAAAAACATGGCCGCCTTTATACACTTCGCATTGAATATTTTGAGGCTTCTGATTGGTTAACCCTTCTATTGGTGAACTATAAAACCAGTCAGCTCATTTTGGCTGGCTCACTAATACACCAAAAATTCCAACAGATCTTTAACGCATTAGGTTCCCATTACTTTCTGCGGTAGACCAGTTGTCATTCAAAGCTATAGAACCCGGTCTGTTCTGCCATTTAGCCATAGCTGGGGATTAAGAAGAGGATTGATACCTTTCCCAAGGGTATTAGCTCGCAATGAATGTAATTGATTCGACTGGAATTCGAACTCGCCTCTCTGACTCCTCAATCCAAGCCGCTATCCATTATTCCACCGTGCCCCTATGAAAGTATAAAAATACATATTTATAGCAAAATAACCAACAATACAATTTATCTGTAGTTGAAAGTTTGCAATTGCATTCAAAATGTATTTAGTTGAAGCCATAAAATCTTGTTCAAATTATTTACCTTTCGGCATTAAATATCGCATAGTAGTGTGGATATACCGGGAAAGAAACACCCACCCAACAAAACCAACAAAATGAAAGCATTCTTTCATGACATTAGACCATACAATATCCTACAATTACTTTAAAAAACAATTTATCTATATCTCTGAGATGAGGTATCATGATTACTTCATGTAATTATTATTATTATTTACATTATTCGGGGGGTTGTTTCCTAATTTCATTGTCATGTAGCAACATATCGACCGTTGTACTCTGCGGACTTCTTCAGGTGATTGCATTTTCGAACCGAAACCATTTGATCCGTTCTAGTTCCACGTGTCTTGCCTCTTCCGGATGCCCAAGTTTTTTCTCTTTAACTCAATTCTCCAAGTTTTTTTGCAAGACTGCTGTGAGTGGCCTGATATTGAACTCACAACACTTTGGGTCTCGTCACCGGATCTAAGCAAAGTTTTTATCCATTGGACCATGTATCTTTGAGGATTGCAAACTATAAATAGGAATTAACAGTCTAAGTTTGCTTCATATCGTGAAAATTAAAGAAGGCCGGGGCGTACAACAGCTGAAAGTTGTGAACATGGCAATGAAGATGAGGATATCAGTCCGAATAATGTAAATAATGCAAGAAATCAAACGCTATGTGACTTCAACAAAACTAAAACATAAAACAGACATATCACTGCTTCTAGTAATTATGTTCACAAAAAACACGTATATGTACAAAAGCTACCATGTATTCAATTGTGAAAACAGAATAACATATATCGTAATTTTATTCCTTTAAAGCTTCTAAGCATTTCGGCATTAACTGACCCATAATGAGTCGATGTGCCGTTAAACAAACTAAACAAAAGAAAAAAGTGATTCATTTACAATAGCTCAGGGAAGTTACTCACTAAATTCCTTGGCTTCTTGTCTTCCTGATGTTACCGTCTTGGAGAGATGATCCAAGCGTGCGTCTTCTTTGGAAAGTAACTGAAGACCATACGCCTTTTGAGCGAAATTAAGTGGACGGAACTCTTTGGGAGCCGTCGATCGGTGTGCTAGTACGAAGTCACAATTCATCATCATATGCGTTTAAGTATATTTGCCTTGTTGAGACATTCAGATAGTGCGATCTCATCCAGAAACTTTAATTAAAGTCCGCTTAGACTAGTTTCAGTATAAACTATATATCGGCCCTGTGTTTAAATAAAAATTTGCCTGTCCTACCATTTGATCAACAACGACTTGATTAGCAGCGCAGCAGACGGATGCGCTTGTAAATGAAAAGCTAATCATTATAGATATAATTGAAAATTATCATTGACACAGGATCTGTACTGTGACTTCAGGTTTCACACTATGAAGCCATCCTCAGATTGTTAGTTTCTTTTTATCTTTCAGAATGGTTGATGAAACATGGATTTTCTACCCGCCTTAGTAAGCAATTATACTGGGAAACGAACGGCCATTGCATATATCGTATTGGTGACAAATTCTTCAATACCCCTTTCTTCTTCATGTGTCCCAATTGTTAATTTTGCTTCCATTTTCCTTAACAATTCATGCGTTACTTGCATGCTCCGCCCATAATACATCCACCATTCTTTTGTGGAAGCATATTTCTTTTTCAGCAAGGTTCTTATAATCTGTGAGAAAATTGTCAGTCACTCATTGTCTTTTAGGAGCTTTGATATTACATGGCAATAAAGTATTTTTTTTTAAATTCTAACGGATATTTCCTGTTTCATAACACTTTGCGTAGCATTTAGAAGACATCTTTGTCACTCCATTGAACCTTCCGACTTTCGTACGATACTTTCCACCGTCCTTTAAAACAATTTCCACATTTATTTGAAAATGACAACTTTCATTTTCTCAATGAAACCAAGTAGTGTTATTTACCCTCTTTCAACCTGATCAAAAGCGCAATCCATTTTGTACGAGGTATTGACAGGGCGTGATGCCGTGAGATTTAAAGAACTAATTATTGCATGTTGATAGCTGTAAAGCAGAAAACTTGTCAGCATCTGGCTTAAAAGATCGATTTAAAATTCAATATATTTTGAATTAAAATATTTAAAATAGAAAACTGTTTCCATTTTAAACGTTTCTTCGTTTTTGTTTCTTTTTTTCTCAGTGAGACCAAGTAGCGCTTCTCATATAGATTTTTTTTTTACACGCAATCAAAAAAGAATACTCCATTATTCATGAGGTATTGGCAGGAGACTTTCAGCATTTGTATTTTTCTTTCTTTCTTGCTTGCTTGCTTTACTTGTTTATCGCTAGCCACATCCCCATCTTACGTAAATTTCTCTTAAGAATAATTTTTAAAAAATCAGCAGACGATTTTTGGCTATTGCTTTACTCGGTTTCCGTCGTTCGGTACTGTGCGTCTAAAAAATGGCACTTTTATCGCAGTCGCCAGGCATTTTCGCTAAGATCAAATTAATAGTTCTCATCAGCTTAATCTGATTGTCTCTCCACTTCCATCTTTTTTTCTCTCTTTCTTTCAATTTCTGTATTTGCTTCACTTGAACTTCACCATTTTGTGGTTCGCATATTGATTTATTTTGTTGCTGTCACACATATATTGTCTTTTTATAATTGATAGTTATACTTTTAGTCTTGCTTTTTTTTACTCAATTGTCTGTGGTTTCCGTTAATTATTTTTCTTTGTCTGACATCAACACAGTGTCATCTGCATATCTTAAGTTGGAAAGATTGTGTCCCCAAATATAAATCTTAGTATGACTTCGAGTTCTCTGAGGATAGTCTTGCCTTAAAGGTGACATATTTTTCTTATGTCTTTTTCAATTGTTGCGTATTTAATGAATTCACCTTTTGCCTGTATCCAGGTAGTTTTCTCCCGGGTTATATTCTAGTTAATCAAATATCTTTCCTGAAACTGTTGTGAACTGGGGTAAGGAATGGTTTATTGATTTTAACGCCCCTAAAGTGAAACTGTGCTCTGTTAATTTTCTTACAGAATCTTTTTGACTTGTATCAGTAGGGTTGATGCTAACGCCCAGAAAACCTACTCACTGCGCTTTCTGGGTCTCAATTTTTTTGCATTGGCATGAAGTGGAATGTTTATATCGAATCAATTGCTAGGTCTACTGCGAGGAAAATCAGGTTCACTATTAGAGATAATCTTTATCCCTAGAATCTACCTTGCATATGTATAAGTCCACCATTTTTCCGTGCATCAAAATTCCTGCCGAATCTGTCCCGGTTCTTCTGTTATATATCTAGAAATTCTTGACAAAACCTAAAGAAATATCAGCAACGTTGTCGATCCTGGACTGGCATCTCGGCTTCAGTCACTTAACCACCGCCGTATCGTGGTTTTTCTTTTTGCCTCTTCTCTAAATATTTTCACAGGAGATGTACTGACGATTTCACGCAGTATTATATTGGCATCCATGCCTAATAATATCACTGCGGAAGCTGCTAGTTGCAACCGTATGATCTATGCTAATATTCTATTTTCTCGCACTTCTCCCTTGTGGGACCATCTTGTGGCTGCTTGCTTTCCACTCAACTTTGATCTTTAAATATAAGTAAATTTACATACAATGCCGATCACCATTTCCTCTCTCCTTGAACTGTTACTTTTACTCTCAACAGAAACTTTCATCATAGTGACTTTTATTTCATTGATCTGTGGTGGCTTGATACTTTACCAAATGATTTGGTCTTTCTATAAAACATATGCCAACGTCCTGCAGTATTTGTATATTTACTCTTACATCATTCTGGTCATATATATTACATTTCTTGTTCCAGTGTCTATAACGAAACTATACCGTTTTTGTTCCATTTTCGCTCTAATATTCCTATGTGCCCTATTCATCAGAATCTGAATGAAAGGCTTTTTTTTTTGTCTCATTAAGACAGTTATCCAATTGAGCTCGCAATCATCTGCACGTGAGCATAAAATGATCCAAGAGTTCAGCAGCTGTTACCCAAGAGTAAGTCATATTAATAAACACTAATATTTAAAATTTACCTGAAATAAATTATAAGGTGTATTATACAAAAACAAATAAGGATGTTCACGCAGCGGAGTTATTGTCGACAGAGAAATTGTAATATGCGCACTCAGTTTAATATCTAGCCAAAGTAGTTGCCTTCGTTTACACAAAAGATACCAAGTACAAAGGTCTGAGTCCATATCCGTCCAGTTCGTCTGGGGAAATGGGCTCTATAGTTTCGGTTTGCAAACAGTCAAAGAGATTGAGAAAAAACTGAATGCAAAACCAGATTGTAGAAGGCTGTCCTAGACTAGTATTTTTCCAAATACTTTTTTTTCTCCGGGCTGCATTTTTGGAATGAAAATTTGCTCGCCTTTCACCAAAGAGAATTCCCGGCGACAAGGCACAAGAAGGTCAAAAGACAGAGAGAGAGAGAGAGAGAGAGAGAAAGAGACAGAGAGAAAGAGACAGAGAGACGAAGAGAGAAAAAGAGAGAAAGAGAGAGAGAAAGAGAGGATGTCAAAGGGAGATAACCTTGGATTTAAAGACACAACATTATCATTGATAACTCTCTCCTCCAAATTGCGGATCCTAGTTAAACTATACTTTATACTTAATATAATGTAACAATATTACGATGATCAAATTAGTCAATAATTATTTGTAACTATTTATACTGGTACAGGCGCATGAAATACTAAGTGATCCGTAATATTTCAAATTTTGAAATAATATATATTTTTCTCATATGAACTTTTTGAAACTGTTTCTAAATCTTTTTATTGTTTATCAATCATTCTGCCTCACCTGCAATCCTCTTGCACCTCACATATGAAGCACGCCACACAGTTTGGGAACGAATGCCCTAGACACAATATTCTGTTTTGACGGCAATATATAAGATACAGCTTCCAACCTAATGGGTTACGGCATTATTAACCAGAAGTGTATACACTCAACTATTTCAAGAAAAGTTATATTAGAAGAATCATAAAGTATTCTAACTTTGAAAATTCGGTTTCTAAATTTTGTTAGCACTATAAACGTCCAGTAGTTTTATTATGAATGAAAAAACTAATTAAATAATTAATTTTAGTGTGTCTCACAATTTATCGCTTGACATCCATCTTTGGTATCGCTGTTGTTTATACTTCGTACAAAAATTAAAACGTTGGCAGCCGGAGAAAAAATCGTGACAAATGGAAGACATCGTGGTTAAGTGTAGCTTTTAAGAGAAGAGGATGGAACAGTAGAAGGCAATTGAAAGCGATTGTTGGAAACCGGGGAAAAGAACGGCACGCGCAAAAACGGCGAAGATAGAATCAGAAGCAAAGAGTAAAGATAGGTACAACAAGAGATGAAAGCAGTAGAAAGCAAGGAAGAAAAAATAAGGAGGAAGATCTGGAAGGGAAAGGGCTGAGGAAATAGGAGAGAAAGATGAAATGAAAGAAAAATGAAGTGGTAAAGAAAAGAAAAAGAAGAATATGGTAGAATACGAAGAAGTAAGAACCATTGATTTTCAAGATGATGGAGGAGGAAGAAAACGAATAAGAAAAGAAAGATGGCGGCGGTACAAAAGCCGAATAAAAAGGAAGAAGATGACGAAGGGGGAAGAGCAACCAAAAAAATTCAAGAAAGAAAGGAAGGTAAAGAAAGAAAGGCAAAGGAAGAAAGCTAAAGGAAGAAAAAAGAAAGGATGTTAAAGAAAGAAAGAAAGAGAGAAAGAAAGAAAGAAAATGGTTGAAATAAAAAGAAAGAGGTTCAAAAAGAAAGAAAGAAAAAAGAAAGAAAGAAGAATGCTAAAGTAAAAGAATGTTAAATAAAAAGAATGCTAAAGAAAAAAAGAAAACGAAAGCTAAAGAAAAAAGAAATAAAGCTAAAGGAAGAAAAAAGCTAAAGTAAAAAAGAATGATAAAAGAAAGAAATCCAAATAAGGAAAGAAAGAGAATGAAAGAAAAAAAGCTAAAGAAAGTAAGCGAAAGAAAGCAAAATAGAAAGAAAGAAATTTAAAGAAAGAAAGCTAGAGAATGAGAAAAAGAAAGAAAAAAAAAGAAAGAATGGTAAATTAAGATAGAATAAAGAATGAAAACTAAAGAAAATTAAGAAAGTTAAAGAAAAAAAAGGAAGAGGCTAAAGAATGAAAAAAGAAATAAAAACTCATCGCATAGGCGGATAAAGACGTTAGTTAGATCCAGTGACAAGAGTGTGAGTTCAATACCCTGTTAAGGCAGTTGAGAACTTGGAGAGGGGAATTAACAGGATATAACTGATAACTGACATCCATTAAACATGGCACATGGAACTAGAACAGTTTACCCCAGTGAGCGAAATAAAGCGTTCAGTTCGACATTCCAACCACCTGAAGAAGGCCAGAGCGTACAACGGCCGAAACGTTGCAATAAATATGACAACAAAGATGAGGACAATAGTCCGAATAATATAAATAAAGAAATAAAACTAAGGAATAAGAAAAAAAAAAAAACAAGGAAAGAAAAAGAAAGAAGGCTAAAGAGAGAAAATAGAAAGAAAATTAAAGAAAGAAAGAAAGAAAAAAGAAAGAAAGCTAAAAGACGAATGAAAGAAAAAAAAGGAATGGACGCTAAATGAAGATAGAAAAAGAAAGAACGAGAAAGAAAGAAAGAAAGAAATAAAGAAAGAAAGCGAAAGAAAGAAGCAAAAAGGGAACGTTAAAGAAAGAAAAAAAGAAAGTTAAGAAAGAAAGAAAGAAAGAAAAAAGCAAGAACGCTAAAGAAAGAACGCTAAAGAGAGAAAGAAAGAAAGAAAGAAAGAAAGAAAGAAAGGTAAACAAATAAAAATGATAGAAAGAAAGAAAGCGAAAGAAAGAAGCAAAAAGGGAACGTTAAAGAAAGAAAAAAAGAAAGTTAAGAGAGAAAGAAAGAAAAAAAGAAAGAACGTTAAAAAAAGAAAGAAAGAAAGGTAAACAAATAAAAATGATAGAAAGAAAGAAAGGGAAAGAAAGAAGCAAAAAGAGAACGTTAAAGAAAGAAAAAAAGAAAGTTAAGAAAGAAAAAAAGAAAGAACGCTAAAGATTGAAAGAAAGAAAGCTAAAGAAAGAAAAAGGATAGAAAGAAAGAACGAAAAAAAGGAAAGCTTAACAGAGAAAGCGAAAAAAGAATGAAGAGAGCAGTTAAGAGAGAAAGAAAAAAGAAGAACGCTAAATTACGAAAAAAATCTAAAGAAAGATTAAAGAAATTTGAAAAACAAAGAAAGAAAAAATAATTAAAGGAATGAAAACACACGATGAAAAGGAAATCGACGTAAGTGGAAGCTGAAGAGTCAACATAGTAAAAACTATAAATAAGATAGTAGAAAAGAGTTTGAAAATAAGAAATTGTTTTTGGGTTCGATCTATCATCTCACACTCAGTCACTTTCTCACTGCTATAACTTTACCTCTCTCTGACTTTTCAAATAATTCCATGACAGTTTTTATTTATATATATATATATATATATATATATATATATATATATATATATATATATATATATATTATTTTTTTGAGGTGCTTCACTCTTTGGTATGTTTGTCTCGAAAACGATCTCCAATCGGTTTTTGACTGTGGCAAGAAATCAACCATTCGACCTTGCATGGAATATTGCTGTCATATAGAGTCTAGAACCCCTGCTGTTCGTCTTAAGCTCATCGAGAAAATCCAGAGGTGGATATGCAATGTGGTTGGCCTTGATGTGGTATCTCGTTTACAGTCGCTCTCTCACAGACGTGACGCCGCCTCCCTCTGTCTTTTCTATAATTACTTTCACTGTAGCTGCTCCGACGAGCTACTTCCCAAACTACATGAATTTAAACGTGCCACTAGGTCGGCATCTCGGTCCCAACCTTTCACTGTCGAAACGGTTAAATCTAGACGTTTCTTCAACTCCAATAGCTTCATGTCTCGCACTTCCCGTCTGTGGAACTCCCTTCCTCTTACTCGCTACCCTGATAGTTATAATCTCCAACTCTTCAAATGCAATGTCAATCGACATCTCCGGATACATTGATCCTGATCACCATCCTTCTCTTCATCCTTTCCTCCTCAACTTCTTTACTCTAGCTTCCACTCTTTGTAACACCAAACGTGCTAGTAGCACCCCCGCCCTCCTTTAGGTGAAAAGCTTTAAAAAATCATGAATTTAAGCGCAGGACTTGATTGCTAGATAGGTCTCAACATTTTCGTATTGAATTTGTCACATGTAACCATAAGTATTATTCTTATAGTTCTTTCATTCGCAATTCTCTTTAACCTTCTTGCTTCCATATCATGGAAGTTCTTTTAAAATCTTCTGGCTTTCAGGTCATGAAAGTTATCTTTTAACTTTTTGCGTACAGGTCAATGTAACTTTCTTTAAGCTTCTTTCTTTCATATCATGGATGTTCGTTCCTAGTTCTTGCTTTCAGGTCATTGATTTCTCTTCCAGCTTCTTGCTTTCAGGTCCTGGAGATAAATTACCCGTCACCATCTCAAGTTGTCCCTTTCGTGGTTGGCACCTTCGGCTATATTCCCAAAAACCTTTCTACGTAGAATGTCTTTCTTCAGATGTCGCTTGTCTTTAGAAAAAAAAGAAGATTGGATTGGTAATCAACTGGACAACGCGAATGATACGCAGACAGCGAAAATGGTCTGCAAATAGAAAACCAGTTCCATAAAAGGGGAAATTGATCCTATTCCCCTTAATGTGTTACTTTATTAATTATTGATTACTTACTGTAAGAGCAATTAATCAAACAGTTTAGTAATATACTAACCGAAGTTTCCTGTTTTTATTGTTTGTTTTATTTATTTATTTTTGGTTCATTGCCCCGACATGGAAACTTAGTAGTCGGCGTATGAAATTACCCTCATGCGTTTTAAGGCTTGACCGGTCTATGGATTCTGGATAATTTTAATGTTCTTCGAAATTGCAGTCGTTCGTGATAAGATGTTCCGAACCTTCTCCTGATATGACACAGTTGTGTCGGACATCATAACTGTAGCCATTAGATCTGTTGATATTTTTCCCGTTATGCAACCCACATAAATCAAGTTTTGTTTTGTACGATGGTCCATCTACTTCAAGTCATGTTTTAAAATTACACACAAGTATAAAAGGTTAGAAAAAGTTCTACAAAATCTACAAAATTTAAAAGTCTTTTTAGAGACATCACATGTGTTGAGAAAACGGCTGTACTGTTAAACAACGCGTCAAATCACAGAAAAACCGAGCCACCGGGAATGGCATACAACTGAAACGTTCGTAATATGACGATGATCGTGCTCATCTTAGAATTTTCCGTTATTCGAACGTCCTGGGTATGACGGTAAACTACATCCGCGTCCTGGGTATGACGGTAAACTACATCCGCGTCCTGGGTATGACGGTAAACTACATCCGCATCCTGGGTATGGCGATAAACTGCATCCAACAGCCAGCAAGGTCTCAGATAATGTTTTCAGAAAAATAATGTTGCCAGCTCTAAGTTTTTGAAACAATAATGTTGCCAGCTCTACGTTTTTTTTTAAAACAATAATGTTGCCAGCTATACGTTTTTTATTCTATTCAGAATAGGCATTTAAAATTCATATAAACTGGATTTGGCATTAAATAACCCACAGTGGTTGATATGCCATAAAACCCAAACAAACAAACGTTATTCGATTAGTTACTAAGTTTGGATTAATGAAATAGTTACCTATAAATCGTATGGAATTCTCCCAGCATTCAGTTCATCCTACTGGGGCAAGATGTTTGTAGTTTTCATATGTAACTAGCCTCGTGATTTAAGTGTGGTAAGGTCGGTAGATTATTTTTTCCATTAAGATGTTTGTCGAAGTTACAGTAGATTATAATAAAATGTTCTGGAAGCACTTTTTTTTTATATCATATTGTTGTGACGGACATCATACCTGTGGCCATTAAATTGTTTTTGTTTAATGTTTCCGCTGTGCAACCCACATAAATCAAGTCGTGTTTGGTATATTGGGCAGCGTATATCAAATTGGAATCAGAACGATTGCCACCCTTTGAAGAATGTTTCCTTTGAATTTGTGGTGGAATTGACTTGATTGATGTTGCAAAATAATAATAATAATAATAATAATAATAATAATAATAATAAGAAGAAGAAGAAGAAGAAGAAGAAGAGGAAAAAATGAAGAAGAGGCAAAATAGACTAAGGTATACGAAAATTAAAAAAAGGGGGTATAAAGTGGAGGAAGAAAAAAAGGAAAAATGTAGATAAAACATCTATGATGAAAGTGGATGAGAGGGAGGAGGAATCCAAAATACATGACATATCAAGAAGGACGAGTAAAGGAAATACATGAAAAGAAAGAAAAGAGAAGGAAGCAGGACAAGAAGCTTTATTATTATTATTATTATTATTATTATTATTATTATACACACTTATTAAATATATCAATATCATTTTAAAATTTAATGTGTAAATCTAATTCGATAATTGGAAAAAAAGCGACAAATATTAGAATGATCCACTCGCCTGAATTTAACAGTTCTTGAAATTAATTCTTGCTGATAAACCACACAAGATATATATATATATATATATATATATATATATATATATATATATATATATATATATATATTACGTCATTATTTTTGCACCAACCTAATATATATTTGTATTTATGTATGTGTATATGTGTGTATGTGGAGGGTGCACGCACGTGTTTTTGTTTGTGTCTGTGTGCGCATGTATACATGAGACAGACACATACACAAACACGCACAAAAACACACACAAACATACACAAACACCCACGCGGACACACACACATACACACACGCACGCACATGCAAAAACACACACACACACACACACACACACACACACATATATATATATATATATATATATATATATATATATATATATATATATATATAATTATTTATTTAAAAAAGTTTATCACATAAATATGTTATAAAATCACTACAAAAATAGACATTTTGTTTCAACACCCCCGGTGTCTTATCAAGTGAAATAAACAGTAAAATAAATGGTTTTAAAAGTTTCAAATTAATTAACGATCCTTCACAAGCTTTTGTAACAACAGGCTTGCGTGAAATTAGAAATAATATAGCAACAGTTTTCCATCGTACCCTGTATAATTATTTATTACCTATATTATTATTTATATTACTTATATTATTATATATATATATTACTTACACACACACACGCACACACATATATATTACACACACACACACACACACACATATATATATATATATATATATATACATATATATATATATATATATATATATATATATATATATATAAAAAAAATTCTTTTATTTTTTATCTCAAATGTAATTTATCACACTGTACTTTTTTCCACAGACACGATTTGTCTCATTATTATGATCCATCTTTGCAAAAGATGAAGACAATAATAACAAAATCATATTACACTGAAAAATTGTTTAAAAATAAATGTCATCTCTAAGGAATTAATAGGCTTTATTTATAAAGCGACATTGTTTGTTATTTGTCATCATCGCCCTCATCTGTTCCTCGAGAGGACAGAAGAAACAGACAAACTTTTCCCGGATGAACTCTGGACTGTAGCTTTCAGGAGCTCCGCCATTGTCATGTCAGTCGTCTCCTAGACGTTGTCTGACCAGCGCTTGGGTTGCAGTGCCAGATTGCGTCCGCCTTCAACGGGTCATTGCAAGATGTTATTACAGTGGATGATATGCCGTGTGACCTGGCCAAACAATCCTGACTTCCGATTCTTGATCGTGGTGAGGAAAGATTCCTCTTCATTTTGTCAGTACTTAGTTATTTGTTTTGTGTCCGGAGCTGACTATGCCGATGAGTTTTCACAAGAGACGTAAATATTAAAAGAAATATCAAGTGGATGCACTTATTTGATGAGACAATCAGTTTCTCTTTAATTGTGTAAAGCAGTTTTTTCCAGAATTTTAATAAAGAAAATGCGCCTTCCGTAGCATTCAAATATGAGCGCCTCTTTTAGAAGAAACGATTATCTAGTCCATTGGGCTTCAGACCACTCAGATACGAAAAGCCTTAAATGAATAATTACCTTTTAAAACTGCACATCTCTCCATTGGATCGCTCGAGGCACATACCTGCTAATTGCTTTTCTATCTAAAACATATAATGGGGCAGAGACTAGTCAGACCCCGCCCTTGGTTAAGACTTTTTTGTTCTTCTGCTTAACGTGAGCTTCTGTCTTTCCCGCTCTTCTTTTTCCGATTTGAGCGGCCATATTGACAGTTTTTTTATTTTATTTTATTTCTGTTTTAATTATTTTGTTTCTTTTATATTTTATTACACTTTTGATGCCCTCCCCTTCATTTCATATGTAAATCTTCATAAATTTTTGCAATAAATTTAAAAAAAATAAACAGAGAAAATATATTTCTACACTTGAAGAATTTAAAAAAAAACATGATTGTTTTATTAAAATCCCTTTGAAAACATGATTTTGCGATATATTTTGTATTCGGTTAAGAAGGATACGTCCTTGAGGAAATTATTAGAATGAATGATTCGTACACTATTGTCCTCATCTTTGTCGCCATTTCGGCCGTTGTACGCTCTGGCCTTCTTCAGTTATTTGGAATGTCGAACTGAAGCCTTTATTTCGTTCACTGGGGTAGACTGTTCTAGTTTCACCTGCTATGTTTAATGGAAGTCAGTTGTCTTTAGTCATGTTACCCTCTATGACTAAAGACTGTGTGTACGCTATCTCGGGAAACTGCGGAAAGAAATATAAAGGGGAGAGAGGCCGCTTCCTTACGGTAACGCTTGAAGAACATCGGAAAGCTATAACACGAGCGGAAGTGGAAAAATAAGCCGTGGTTGATTACATATTGAGACAAAAGTGAGATCACCGCCCTCTGTGGGATCAGGCTGAGATCATAGACAAAGAACACCATTGGAAAATTCGTAAACTAGGCCACAAAATATCCTGAGCCGATCAAGCATAGAAATGAATACAATATGGGAACCAGTAATAAGGAGTGTCAGAGAAAAGTGATAACAACAACAAAAATTGCAATATGAGATCTGGTAGAAACATGCAATGATAAGAGAAAAAAACTGCCATACGAGTACTGGTAAAAAAATAAGACTGAAGACAGTAGGGTAATAATACCCAGAAATTCATACACAGATCTCTTCAAGGATAAAGTCGATAAAGGCCTTATTTAGATCAGGTGACAGGACCCAAAGTGTGTGAGTTCAATACCCCGTTAAAGCAGTGGAGAACTTGGAGAGGGGAATTAACAGGAGATAATTGACAACTGACTTCCATTAAACAAGGCACGTGGAACTAGGACAGTCTATCCCAGTGAGCAAAATAAAGGGTTCTGTTCGACATTCCCACCACCTGAAGAAGGCCAGAGCGTACAACGGCCGAAACGTTGTAATAGAAGATGTGGACAATAGTTCGAATGATGTAGATAGTGTACATAATACCTGATCACAGAAATATAAACAGATACCGAATGGATCGTGAATTAGATTAGATAGGTGTAGAATATGCAGTATTGTCAATAATTTCCTCACACTTTTTGCGACATTAATTAATTAAATACTATGAAAATTATTATATTTAAAGCTCGGTCTCTGACGAGGTATTTCTACTAGTGCCCGAAATGCATGCTACTAGGTTGACATGTAGGTTTCTCCTTTTTACTGTCGAAACAATTAAATGTAACCGCCTCTACTACTCCAACAGAGTCTTCTCTCGCACATCCCGAAAGTGTAACTCCATTCCTCCTACTTCCTTCCCTGATAACTATTAGGTTGGTGCAAAAATAATGTCGTTTTCTCACATATGTTACTATGTGAGAAAACGACATTATTTTTGCACCAACGTAATATAATATTCAAAAATGTAAATGTAATATCAATCGACATCTTCTGATGCCTTGATCTTGATCCAGCTCTTTCTCTTCATATTTTTCTCAAACACCCCTCTTTGCTATCGCTTTCATTGAATATAACTCCTTGCCCGCTAGTGGCATTACAGACTTGCTTGGGTGAAATGCTTAAAAAAATTCCGCTTTCTTTCCTTATTAAAGTTTACTCGATTTAAGAGACACTCAAGTTAGATGGTAACTTTGTGAGCGTAAGAAAGAGCAAGTTTAGCTCTTGATATTATGTAGGAAAGATAATAATTAACCCTAGACTTGATGAGGACTTGAATATAGTGATTAGGAAAACATACTGCCGGGTGTATGCTCGACAAACAGGTAGTTCCTAAGAAGAAGTTATCCAAGAGGAACATATTTCTTACTAATGGAGCTCGAAAGGAATGAGGATGATTCATCTGTGTGCGCATGGATTACTTGCCTCAGGTGCAAAGATCCGGGCTTGTGGAACCAAGGGATGAATATCGTCAAATCATGCTGTGAAAATTGAGGTAGACTTCGAGTCGGTAGCACTTTTTCTGACAGTGAAACTCTCCCAGGCTGAACGGTAAAAGCACTACGGATACGACGGTAGTTTCCCCTACAACCACAGATGAAGTCGCAAAACATCCATTGAGTGTGTAGACCAGTCAAAATAAGGAAATTTTTTTCGTTTTTTTTTTTTTTTAAAATAAAAAAAGAAACAAGGGAGCGTCTATTCAAACAGGGCTATCAACTAAAAAGAAATATTTGAAGTAAGAAAAATATTTTGGATTGAAAAATAAATAAAAATAAAATAATATATATATATATATATATATATATATATATATATATATATATATATATATATATATATATATATATATATATATACATATATATATAATAATAATATATATAATATATATTATAATATATATAATAATATATATAATGACATATACAAAAATATATATATAATAATATATAATAATAATAATAATATATATATATATATATATATATATATATATATATATATATATATATATATATATATATGAAGATGGAACAGAGCTTGGTACTTTAATTCAATTTAATTCAAATAATTATATTGGAGTTTTCGCCTCTTGATTTGAAACATGAGAAATCTTATGTAGCGATTGAATCATATTTTTAAATAAATAATTATTTATATATATATATATATATATATATATATGTATATATATATAAGGTTGGTGCAAAAATAATGACGTAATAATGTCGTTTTTAACGTTAAAAATACGACATTATTACGTCATTAAATATATATATATATATATATATATATATATATACACGCAAACTGATACATTTATCAGAGAATCTAAATCTGTGGTTTGCAAAGTGGACCACACGCTCAAAAGTGTGTGGGGGGTGAATTTAAGAGGATCAATTCAAGAATGAGTTATTAACAATCATTTTTTCCTAGTGAGTCTTAGGTGATTATGTGTGTGTGTGCGTGTGTTCGTGCGAATTTATACATAAAGTGCATATTCAGTATGCATATATAAACATATTTGTGTGTATGTATGTACACTTGTACTGTATACATATATATATATATATATATATATATATATATATATATATATATATATATATATATATATATGAGAGCCAAGCAATTTAACTTTAATGATCATTTCGTCCATGGGAAACTAGTTTTTTTCTGGACTTATCAATACAAATAAATTTACTTTCTTTATTTAGTTTCTTTTATATTTTTGACTTATACCAAAACTAAGCACCAGTAAGTAAACAAATTCAGGTGTTGGAAACTTGATGAATGATGCGTTCGACTCCATCCTTGATAATACTGCATCCACAAAAAGATGATCTCGCAATTAAAGAACTTGGTAAATTCTTTTCTCTTGTAATTAGCATAGCATTTAAATTGTGGTCAGTCTCGTTACAGTGAGCAACTAAGGTAATTAAAGATGTGTTTTGTAAAAGAGCTCTTTCGTTTCCATATAAGTGTTTATTCAAATTGATTGATGTTTTACCCATGTATTCCATGTAGCAATTATAATATATCAGTCAGTTGTGCCATCAGTGATACACGCTTAGGTAATCATGTATATTTCGGTACACGATTGACGAGGCTGAATTTTTGCCATTTTTTCTGCGGTATACAAGTCGCCATCCAAGGCTATAGAACTCGGTCTGTCCTCCTATTTACCTATAGCTGGTGAGAAAAGAAGAGGATACATATCTTTCCCAAGGGTATTAGCACGTAAGTGAATATAATGAATTCGACTGAAATTCAAACTCGGCTCTCCGATTCCTCAATCCGAGCTCCTACCCATTACTCCACCGTGTCTTTCCAATTATTACATGTAATAGAGTAAATTCCTCTTTCAAGTTTTGGATATAAAACCACGTTAATTATTAAGAAGAAAATAATCGTCGACTTATGAAAAAAACAGCCGCATCTATCCGATAATTTTCCATCCCACAAAATATTTTGTGGTATGGACAATTTTCCTATGCTTCTACACTATTTATGTGTGGGATAATGGCTACCATGTTATTTCTGTCCATCATTAATACTGAATAGTGAATTTTATTGTCACTGGGTACCCCACATTTGATACCAAAACTAAGCTACACTTTGTAAAAATTTCAGGACTTGGAAGCTTCATATAAGATGCGTTCGATGCCATGTCAGATAATGCTAAATCCACAAAAGGAAAGATTTAATCTATAAAAGAATTAATAAAACATGTTATAAATAAATGCCATCTTTAAGCGCCATCTTCATTTATCAGGCAAGATTATGAAATTTGTAAAAAATAGGTTAATATTTAGCCTCCATGATGCGTAATACTTTTTTTTTCTTTTGAAAGGAGTAATTATTTTTTGACGCTGATATGATTTCACTGATAATTCGAAACATTTTGCCAAAGCGATTTCTTCACATTTTTTCATTTCAAATAATCGCAGGTTGGTTTGTTGATTGATTGAATTGTTTGTTTCTCGGCATATCAACTCCTCATGGGTCGTTGATTGCCGGAATATTACTTTCATGACGGTTTTAAATTTTTAAAAATAAGATATATTTTATTTTACTTTCACAATTGAACACATTATATATGATTGGTTGGTTAATTTTGTTTAACGGCATATCAACACCTCTATGGGTTATTTAATGCCGAAATCTAAATATTTTGATTGGTTTGGTTTGGTTTGGTTGAATTTGTTTAGCGGCATATCATCCTCTATGGGTTATTTAATGCCGAAATCTAAATGTTTTGATTCGTTTGGTTTATTTGATTTTCTTTAGTGGCATATTAAACTCTATGGGTTATTTAATGCCGAAATCTAAATATTTTGAACACAATTTTATGGCTTCAACTAAATATATAATATAAATAGGAATTGTTGGTTGCTTGATTTTGTTTAGCGGCATATCAACACCTCTATGTGTCATTTAATGCCGAAATCTAAATATTTTGATTGGTTTGGTTTGGTTGAATTTGTTTAGCGGCACATCAACGTCTATCAGTTATTTAATGCCGAAATCTAAATATTTTGATTGGTTTCGTTTGCTTGATTGTGTTTACGGCACATCAACTTCTATAGGTTATTTAATGACGAAATCTAAATATTTTAAACCCAACTATATGTCGTCAACTAAATATATTTTGAACGCAAATTTATCCTTTAACTACAGAAAAATTATTGGTGGTCATTTTACGCAATAATCTAGTGTTGGTATTGCTACCATAAAATGTATTGTTTGTCATTTTACTTTTAAAATCTATTGTTGCTACTTTTCTAGTTACATAGCGGTTTTGTTTTTGCTTCGGGTTTCGCTATTTGCCAATCGCTGAATCCTTAGCATGTTGTACCACCCGGATCATGGTAGACCTGTGAACAACAATTAAGAGGTGGTTCCCGCCCCTCAAATCCTTCAATCAACTAATGAGTGGTCTTGCTGCCGGATACAGTTTTCATCATACTCAGGATTCGTGGATTGGTTGCCTTTGATGTGTTTGATTTGAAGTAATCACGTTGAATCCATGCATTGATTATAAAAAAATCTGCCAAAAGTGTGAAACCTTGTAAGAAACAGGACATAAAATTACTGTGGATGTTCTAGCGATTAAAATATTTTCTAAACATTTATTTCGTGGCAGATTGTTTTAATTCCAATTGCATTTTTTAAATCAAAATCGTGATCAGTCATGTTATAGTGTGGAAATAATGCATACATTGTTTAAATAAATATCATTTTTGTCTTCATAAACTTCCTTGAAGTTTCTACTTTGTAAAATTTGTGGTAATTATTTATAGTCATAGAGTAAATTCCTCCTTCAAGTTTTGGATATAAAGCCAGGTTACGTATTAAGAAAGAAAAAGCACAATTAATACTGAATAGTCTCAGGTTGTCGGATATTTGTGCATAATACCAAAACTATAATACTGTTGGCCAATTATTTCAGAACTTGGGAACTTGACGCAAGATACCATGACAGTTAATAGTTAATACACAAAGGAAAGATTTAATTTCTAGAAAAAAATATTTTATAAATAAATGTCAGTCTTCTGAACCATCTTAATTTGTCAAATAAGATTATTTGTAAAAATAGGTTAATAGTTAGCCTCCATGATGTGTAATACTATTTTTTAAAGGAGTAATTATTTTTTGACGGCGATATAATATCGCTGATAATTCGAAAGATTTTTTAAAGCGATTTCTCTGCCTTTTTTTTCATCCTAAATAATGGCGGGTTGGTTGGCCTCGTTCTGAGTGAATTGTGGTCATCACGTTAAGTTGATACGCTTCTTTTCCTGTCCTATAACGATAGAAAATGCTTGCCTGTTGTATCTCAGTGTTCTTCCCAATTGAATTAGGCTGCATTGATTTATGATTTTGTATTAAAATTGCTTTAAAAGAAATGAGGAAAACGAGAAACAATTTAACTAAAATTGAAATTGAAAACTAGAAATTTAATTTGCTTCGGAATCTATCAGAGTGAAATGTAACTGATGGAAAGGCGCGGTGATGATTTATACTGCGTTTTTGTTTTGCCATTTTGATGGGCGTAAATGTCTTTTATTTTAAACTGACAAAAATAATGAGAATTTAAAAAAAAAATTACTTTTATTTTATTATTTATTTTTATTTTATTTTTAAATGAAATACAAAAAAAATAGAAAGGATGATATTTGGAAAAAGTTCGAAAAAAAAACTCAAAAATAAAAGTAAGTAACTAACTGTCGGGGTGGGGTAAACGAAAAAAAAAAAACGGAATTAATTCGAAAAAAAAAACAAAAAAAAAACCCAGATAAGTCAATAATGCAGATTTTCATTTCTAGTGAATTTTCCATAATATCAGATGGAAGGAAACCAAGTACATTTTTCGATGGAAATTGAGAAAGATCAGTTTTAATGAAGAGGAATATATATATATATATATATATATATATATATATATATATATATATATATATATATATGTATGTGTGTGTGTGTGTGTGTGTGTGTGTGTGTGTGTAGTGATTATTTATACTCTCCTTACCCGATCGAGTACTCTGGAGAAAGGGTAAATTCAAAACAGTGGCTGTTGCTTCTATTAATGCATCGCTTTTCAACTGACTGCTGGCATTTGTATACATGACGTATATAATACGTTAAATTTTCCCTTTCTCTGCAGTGCACCGATAGCTTAAGGGTAAGATCTCTGACTGATGCAAAATCGGTCGAGTTTCGAAGCAATCGGACATCGTGACTCACTGATGAGCTGCGATACAGCGAAACTGGCTTGTATGTGAATGAATATATATATATATATATATATATATATATATATATATATATATATATATATGAAATACTTCGACTTCAAAAACGTTTCAAAAATAATTATGTCCTTAAATTCACTTATGAACTCAATACTAATAATAAAACCCCCTTCCTTGAAATATTGATAAACACAAATAATAACAAATTTACTATTTCGCCATATAAAAAAACCTACAAGCATAAATTCATGTACACTTAACTACAAGAGCGAATGCCCATATTACTACAAAATAGCAATTATAAAAAATCTAATAAATCGTGCAGAAACTAATTCATCCACAAAACAGATTTTTTACAGTGAAGTAAAGAATATAAAACAAACACTTATTAATAATAGCTTTCTAAACTATATAGTTGATGAACAAATATTATGCTTAGAAATCTCAATACTAAGCAAATAGTACATACTACTGCTTCTACTAATCTCAAACATATTAATATCGTATATCGCAATCAAATGCATCCAAATTATAAACATAATAAATATACTAAAAAAATAGTAAATACTAATATATCTACAACACATCCTACCAAAAAAAATTAAGTTAATCATATACTACACTAAATCTAGTATATCCAACTTAATTCTTCACAATGATACTTCTCCCCCGGTTAGCGATTTGCAAAAAACCAACACAGTATACAAAATAAAGTTCCCTTTGGGAGATTGTATCTCCAACGAATTAAATACTATTAATGTTGGTCATACCACAAACTCGCTTTCACGACGCTCGACACTACATTTAGTTGATATATATTGTATGGATTACGCAGCATTATTGTTTTTGTCCGTGTATTGTTTAATATATTGTAATGTATTTGTCATCTTTGATACTGGTTTATGTAAGCCGAAAGCTTAGATAAGATTTTTAAAATATCTATCAACATTGTGATTTTCTTTTTTCTTTTAATGATAATGTTATTAAGCTTATCAGATGGTGTGAAAAGAATTTACATAAAATAGACACATCTCTCTCTCTCTCTCTCTCTCTAGTTATATATATATATATATATATATATATATATATATATATATATATATATATATATATATGACGACAATATTATAAATAACCCTAATGTGGTTTTCCATGATATTTATTGGGGTTGATAATGGAGTGATTTTCCACGTTGGAACAAAAGAAAATATTACTGAACGGTTACGTTTTATCTGTCCTCTTGTATGCCAACGAATACTGGACAGTCTAATTAATCATGAAGAACAGCCTTGAAGCAAGAGAAATCTGGGTCTAATGAAATATGTTGACGATACCATGGGCCGAACATGTGAGCAACCACGAGGTTTGAGAGTGAATAGAAACAAAAATCAAAATTTTAATTAACGTCAGGAAGAGGCAGCTGAATTTGCTGGAGCACGTAATGAGGATAGATGGTTTGGAAAATATAAGTCTTTCTTTTAGAGTATTTTCCAATAAATCGAAACAAAAGAGTTGCTGTTGAAATGCCTGTGGCACGTAATGAGGAAAGAGGGTTTTGAAAACTCAATACTCTCAGGACAGAATGGGGGTAAAAGGGACAGAGGAAAGCAGCATGTAACATGTATGAGCTTGAGCAAATGGATGGCTGAACAGGTTTTCAGAGAAATAATAAAAAGACAAAACTTACTAAGAGCTACAAGGGACAATAAGATGTGGAGGGCCATGATTGCCTACGCCCTGAATGCAAACGGCGCATAAAAGAAGAATATATTTTCCATAATCAGTATCCTTTACTGGGACCAAGAAGCTTACACGCGTGAGGAAAAGGAGTATAGTGAATGCTTAACATAGAAAATGAGTCAAGTGAAAAGTCCGTATTTGTTTAATTTCTAGGTCTTCTATGAAAGTTGGTTCACTGTGACATGCCAGAGTATCTTTTTTCGCCAGAATGTATCTTACATATTTACAAGCAATCATAAGGCACCTCGAGGTGGTGTAATGGTTAGCAAGTTTCTCTCGCTAGGTCAATTACGACAGAGTAGTGAGTTCGATTCTCACTGGGTGCCCCATACTTTCGGCCTTGTGCCACATCTGAGCTACGCTTTGAAAATCACCACTGGGAACATCGGCGTGGTGTAATGTTTAGCAAGCGTGTCTCGCTGAAACAGTTACAAACTGAAGGGTGAGTTCGATCGTCACTGGGTACCCCATACTTTCGGCCTTGTGTCACATCTAAGATACGCCTAGAAAATCAGTATTTACAAGCAACCATTCGTCTATGCTATGAGTGTGGTTGCCACATCTGGTCTGGCACTGTTTATATAGATTTAGAAAGTCTTGATAAAATCCGAAGATGAAAAATTTGCAATATTACAGGTCCTGACCAGGCATCTAGGTTTAAATCACTTTTCTATCACTGTAACACAGATTCTCTTTTCTATAATTAACTGCTAGTAATTGTTTTGATGAACTTTCCTCTATAGTACATAGATTTAATTGAAGTACTTTATTAGGGGGAATGTCTCATTATTTTACAGTGGAAATGGCTTGATGTAACCGTAAATTATATGCTAGTAGTTTCTTCTATTGAAAACTTAGCTCGTGGAACTCTCTTCCGGCTTCTTGTTTCCTACAATCTTTCAAAATTTAAATGCAATGTTATTCGTTATTCTTCTGTTCTCTCTCCTTAATAGTGTTTTCCATATATTATTTCCATAACACTAAATAGGTAACCGCTATTCCATACTCGCAGAAAATGGTAAAGTGTTATACGCCTACGTCTTTAAAGAACATAACGGATTAAGAACAACCTTCGAAATTCCTTTCTATCTGATCATTTTTATAACATATATGTCACATTCGCAGACAGCAACATTTCGCTGCTCCTCGGTGCCAATAGACAACCGAATGCTTCAAAACCGGATCGAAACCCAACCCATTTATCGTCAGTCAGATCTTCTACCACTGAGCTATGTCCATTCAACAGAATGAGTCACCCAAATCTAGGGTATTGTTTTTTACAAACGTAAACAAACGCCAAGCAGCCATAGTGCTCAATTCATTTTACTGAAGAGTTTCGTATTTACGCAGTTGGCCGTTGTCATTAGTATTAGCTTGTGTGACACTATTTGGCTTGCTAAAAGGGAGACATAAGAAAAGAAAAAGAAAAAAAAAGGAAAGGCGAGAATTAAATTTAGGTGATAAGAAGCCATCACGAAAAGGACACTAAGCGGTGTTATTTTTCTGACAAGGAAAAGTGGTAAGATTTTTTATTTCCATTGTCGAGAATGGAAGATACTGGATTTAATCTGATTTAGGTTACGGGGCGGGCGGAAATTCAAGGTTGGCCAAAAAACCTCAGAGTCAGAATTCTAAATAGATAAAAATTAACTGTGTCGAAAAATTACAGAAACAAAAGTGTCCGCTGACCACCATGAAGGAAAGGTTAAGCTTTTGTCTATATGTAGAAATCATTGAGAGAAAAGACATCTGTTCTGTGTCGAAACCTGGCCATGGTGGCGAATTTATTTTATCGGGAATAGATAGCGCCAGAATGCGAAAACGTCTAATGGGCCACCCACCTGGTGATGGCGAAAAGCTAATTGACGAATTCCAGGTTGGCCAAATAACCTCAGAGACAGAATTCTAAATAGATAAAAAATAACTGTGTCGCAAAATTACAAAAACAAAAGTGTCCGCTGACCACCATGAAGGAAAGGTTAAGTCTTGTCTATGGGCAGATATCGTTTGGATCAGAAATTGGCACCAAGAATGCAAATACGTCTAAATGGCCACCCACTTGATGCTGGCGAAAAGCTAATTGACGAATTCCAGGTAATACAGTTAAAGATAAGGAGTCTAGGGTGTGAGGTCTCTTCGAAGAGAAGAAGGAAAAGAAAAAGTAAAAAAAAAAAGTAATAATTTTTTTTTTTTTAGCAAGATTTTTAAATCGAGGCTAGTCTGGCCACACCCACGCTATTGAGCGCCCATTGGCTGAATGATAACGAGAGCTGGCGGAGGTAATCATGTGAAGCAGCAGGGGAGGCCTGTTGACACCCATTGGGGATAGGTATGAGATGCCACTGTGAGAGAGAGAGAAACCCGTTGACACTCTCTGAGGGTATGGTGAGATACCAATACGAGAACAGAAGAAGGTGGGAGGACGAGAAGACTTCCAAAAATGGAAAATAATAAAATTTTCTTGACCAAAACCAAATAAGTGAATTGTGGGTTGAGAATTATCAAGGAACTTCAAACTCCGACAAGCCCACCCCCGTTTTGGTCGGCATCCATATAAGCAAAGTCGCAGCTAGCGAAAATCAGTTCAGTTCGAGTTCCAGTTGGGAGGCAGTTGAGTTAAGTCCGAAGTTCGCAGTTGAAGTTGCACCCGCCTCACAGAAGCTGACTAAGATTCACGCAATTCCGAACTCATCAACTAATCAAGAACAAGTTATTTTTGAAGAACGACCTAGACTCACACCACCAATACAAGTTTTACGAATATCGCCTGAAGACACACCAAGAACCAGTTTCTTTAGATGTCAAGACATCTAACAAGAAAAAAGTATCACGAATCCATATAGCGTGTTGGGAAGTAGACGCAGTCCTTTATCCAGCAACCTTATATAAAATATTGTTATCCTTTTTTAACACATTTGAACTTTTCGAGTTATTATTTTATTTTCTTTTACATCTACTTGTGCGATATCACCCTTGTTCGAACTCAACTTGCATTACGGCCCGGTGACTGATTGATTTTGTCTGCCTAAGATCAATTCACAACGTGGGTAGGTTGGACTGGAAATCAAAACAGTTACTTCGGTAACCAGACGTTGGAAGCGAGCTGGGAACGACAAGGTTGATACCGAATCTAACCAGATTCCCATTCGAATCACCAAAAGGTCAGAACGTCACATTTGGTGCCGCGACCAATACCAAGCCAGTTGGTCGTCACAAGACAAGATAGCACGACGGACGCGGTTAGGCGGACGTCACACTTGGCGCAGCGACACCGGGGGGACGTCACACTTGTAATTCAACAGTGCTCAATTGAAAATATATTTCAAGAGCTAAATCATATCATTCGCAGACAGCAATTTGCCCAAATCGTGTAAGAGTAAAATTGTCCAATTGTTAGACTAATCACTGAACCGCTATATCTTAGAAATGATTGAATGTATCATACAGGAATTTTCAAATATTTTATAAGACTATTCGACTCAACTTTGATCAATAAAAATCTATAATTTCTTTAATTAAGCATTTCACCCCAAGCAAGGCAGGATTGTCACTGGCACGTAAATAATTACAGAGAGTGAAAGTAAGATAAAAAAAGGTGTGCTTGATGAAAGTATAAAGAGAAGGACGAGGATCAATGTCTAGTCATCAGATGTCGATGGATATTACATTTAATTTTTTGAAGATTATAGTTATATGTGAAGCAAGCAAGTGGAAGCGAGTTCCACAGACGGGTAGTGCGAGAGTAGAAGAGGCGGTTACATTTAACTGTTTCGACAGTAAAAGTGTGTGAACTCGAGATGCCAACCTAGAAGAGCGTTTAAATTCATTCAGTTGGGGCAACAGTGAAAGTAGCTCATCAAAGCAGTTGCCCAGAAAATATTTGTAGAAAACACAGTAGAAACCCACATCACATCTTTGAGAAAGTGACTGCAATCGAGATGCCAGATCGTGACCTATTTCATTGCATATACGTCTCTGGATACTCTCGAGAGCCTGGAAATGAACAGCACAGGCACCAGACTATATATGGAAACAGTATTCAATGGAAAGACGAAAGGTATTTGTGTAGATTTGAAGGATGGACTCTGCTGAGAAAAGTGTTCTGTCGCGGCTAATAGAACTAACTTTCCTTCCGGTAAATGAAGCTATTGATTTAATGTATTCGTTCCACATCTAGCCAGTAAATAAAAAGTGAAACGATGAAGGCGTGAAGAGACGTTCTCGTTAGGTTGAGTATCAGCCATGCGGCCAGATTACCTTTGTCAACAATGACCCATTTACTATTGAGGCAGGAGTAAACAGTAGATGCCTACTTGAGAACTGATGACATCAGGAAGTTCATTGATAAAGATCAGAAATAGTGTGGGACCCACTATAGAACCTTGGGAAACACAAGTCTTCGTATGAAAGGAATTACTCTGTAAGCTTAATAAAAATATCATGATGATATCGATCTTAAACGAAAATGATATGTTCATCATTAATTAATTATAGCTAAAAATCTGAAGCTTATGATTTATAGAGATAAATTGAAACGTATATATGTATTATTCCAGGATAAGTTTCGCTCTCCCCACCCTACTAACTTTCTGTCCCGAGAGAACAAATTCTTTCAGAGGTTTTATTTTCAAGTCATTTTCACTGCTCTTTGAACTGTCATAGCTGAAACTTCTCCCTGATGTGACCAATGTCTTATGAACGGAGTTCCTTTTTTATAATTGATTTCTTTAGCTCTAAGTAGAAATGATTATCCCTCTTACTAATTTTCCCTCTTTTTTAAACTTATTCGCCGGACTTTTGATGGTTCTTGAATGGACTTTGAAGATGGAAGCCACAGTATGAATGTTCGTACCATTAGTGAATGTCTGAATAATCATTTTCCTCTCACCGTCGCTCAGTAGTAAACACAATGGGGCGGACACAAAACAACATTAAGCCTCATCTATTTCTACCAAAATAACTCAAAGGCTGATTCAGGGATTCTTCCGAAAACAATGTATCAAGATAGGTAAATGTCATATCTGAAAACCAAGAAAAAAGAAACTCAATTAGTTTAGTGTTTTGTTAGATATTAAATATTTTCTAGTTTGGATAATTATGCAGTTGGGACAATTTTGCTGCTACACCCGACGTGTATATATATATATATATATATATATATATATATATATATATATATATATATATATATATATATAGAGAGAGAGAGAGAGAGAGAGAGAGAGATACAGTTCTCCTCTCACTCATGCACATGTGTTATCACACCACTTAATCCGTTAAAGTCCTAAAAGTCGAAACGCCTCGAACGAAAAAAAATCCATTATATCATAGATTTTCCTAAAATTGTTCTTTATATATATATATATTAGGTTGGTGCAAAAACAATATCGTTTTTTGACGTTAAAAATACGTCAAAAAACGATATTATTTTGCACCAACCTAATATATATGTGTGTGTGTGTGTATACCATCTCCGATTTTTGGAAGCTGTATTTATAAAGTTTCATCAGCCTAGCGTGTGCAGAAAAAAGGAACAAATTTTTACGATCCTTACGTTTGTTGGAGGGTTTGTAAGTGCCTTATCCCCATTTTATTCTCTTAGGGACTTGTTATTTTAAACACCTCCTTGTTCAATTTTAATTGCGGGTAATTAAAATTTCTCTCTTTTTAATCGCATTCTCTCCTCATTTATCTTATTGAGTGAGTCTTCATTTATATTCTGATCGCCAACGAATACCTTTGAAAAGGTCTTGGCCGAAAGATACCTAAGGTATTAAGTTCGTGTTATTTTAATCTATCTATCTATCTATCTATCTATCTATCTATCTATCTATCTCTCTCTCTCTCTATATATATATATATATATATATATATATATATATATATATATTGGGTGATTTTTACATGGAATACATATGAGAGGAAATCTTTTAGCATTAGGCTTTATTTAAAATTTGATATGGGCACCAGAATTTGCTACCAGCTTCTCGAACCGACAGGAATCGCGTAAATTTTTTCATAGGAATTGTTTCGGTATGAGAGATATAGATTTTATTCGGCCACCATTTTCTTCAACAGTCATGCTTTGGCATAGTAAAATTCTACTGACTTTGAAGAAAAATGTCACAGGGCATTTAATCAGTACTACTGGTTGGCCACTCATGCATAAAGTAAGGAGTTACTATTCTTTATATAGTTTCCACACACACTCACGTTCGCGTATATATATATATATATATATATATATATATATATATATATATATATATATATATATATATATAGTCGACTCTCCCGTCGAGTTCGACGTATGAGGGTCAAGCAAATCAGTTCCCAGGAAACCGATAGCCCGGCAACAGCACATGAGATTTTGATTATAGTGGTGAAGGTTTCGTGCAGGACCATCCACACTTTTTGAAGGACCGAATTCAGAGACCTGGTGCACTACGTGCCACAAGATCCCTAAACGACCCTCCGCAGGTTTTGAATTCAGAGTTTTCCTTCTCCTAGACCAGTTGTCATCCAAGGGTATTAGCACGTAAGTGAATGTAATGGATTCGACTGGAATTCGAATATATATATATATATATATATATATATATATATATATATATATATATATATATATATATGGATGGGGACAATCCCAGCGAGCGGCACCTTTGGAAATTGCCTGAAAAACATACCACGGGTTTACGCAACCCTTGTGAGGGAAACTGGGTAGACGGGACACTCGGGCCACGAAGTCACAAGTCATCATGATGGTGGGTTTGAGTGTGATGGCGCTGTTAAAATTTTTGATATTACGCTTTCTCCCAGAAACTGTAACTAAGGTCTGCTAAGGTTGGTTCTTTAGGTTTTGAACAAACACAAATGTGCCTGAGCACAGTATTATTATTAACAGACACACACATACATACATACATACATACATACATATACACACACACACACACACACACACACACATATATATATATATATATATATATATATATATATATATATATATATATATATACATTAATATTCCATGGTCATAATTTATTCCATTGCAATCGTAGATACGATCCAATTCATCAGACCTACAAATTCAAAAAGAAAACATATGCATATGTATGTGTATATTCAACACTCATATTATCTATCTATCTATGTATCTATGTATCTATGTATCTATATATATATATATATATATATATATATATATATATATATATATATATATATATTCTCCCAGAAACTGTAACTAAGGTCTGATAAGGTTGGTTCTTTAGGTGTCGAACAAACACAAATGTGCCTGAGCACAGTATTATTATTAACACACACACACACACACACACACACACACATATATATATATATATATATATATATATATATATATATATATATATATATATATATATATATATATGGGGGGAAGTGTGCAGCGTGGACAATGATTTCAACGTGTATTGACGATAGACAGTTTCATCCTTAAACACAATCTTCAAGTGTAAAAATAGCGTTTAACCAACACTTTTAAATACGGTGGTTAAACACTTGCAACTATTTTTATATCTACTGTGACGTATTACATACCAATCATTTTAGATATTTGACTCAGTAGCTAAGGCTGAAGGCGTTAAATTGTTCAGAAACGCCGGGCTCAAAGGGCTAAACATGGTTTTATCGAAAGAAAGAATTGACTGGGGTACGCTAAAGGAGAAGGTGCACTCAATGAAAATCACAGGTGCAACACACTTGATTGCATAAATAGTGAATGTGCTAAAATTGACGGCAATGTGATTTTACTGAATTGAATTTACGTGAATCTTGCAAAGTACATCGAACTTTGCATAAAAAAAATGATGGCATCCATATTGAAGATGTCATTTGTTAATATACGAATTCAATAAAATGTTACTGAAAATTTAATTTCTTGAAAATATACATCTTTGCCAATGTGTCCAGATGTTAGGGACTTTCTGGAGAATTCATTTAATTCATTAAAATCATTTTTAATATTTTTATTTTCATCATT
>OZ010603.1:35968617-36011117 GCA_963932145.1 Acanthosepion lycidas
CATCAATGGGATCTTCCTCCTCATCCGGTATACTCTCTTCATGCTCTAGAACGTAACATTTTTTAAGTTGGTTCTGGTGCCTTTTATGAGTATTCTTCGGCCCTTTAATTATGTAAATCAGGTCACCAATTCTCTTGTCCACTATGCCTCGCTCCCAGAACTCCACGTTGTTTTTGTAGCACTTGAAAAACACCTTCTCTCCGGAAGTGTATCGTTTTCTCGCTGTATACATAGTATTCTTTACTCTATTTTTCCCTGGCAAAAGCTTGTCAAACACTGACTTTCCTAGCGAACATTAGTTCAGCTGGTGCCATGTTTGAGTGTGTTCTCTGGTTTTCTTGCTTTTCTTGATATTTTTGCTGGGATTTGAACAATTCAGATATGACTTTGGATAATTCATCCATCTTTAGCTGATAGTGTTCATGCAACAAAGAATATACCTTTAATTTGTGTATCCACGGATATAATATAAGCTGACCAGAAAAATCGAAACAACTTACGACTTTTTTATTTTATGTCTTGCTTTTACATTCAACCCCGTGATAATCCACTTTGGTATTTTTTTTTTATTACTTCTGTTCGTGTATTTCAATGACAAACCTCTGATCAGAAGTAAATTCGTCACTATAAAATATTGTTGAGAAAACAAATAATAATTTTTTAAAAGTTCGTTACCTTTCAAAATCGACACGGTGTATTTGTGCCTTTTAATTCCATGCACGTTTTTGTAGTCGGCCAGTTTTTTTTTAACGGGTGTCTCGTAGATAACTTATTCAATTTAAAATCACTGTTATTCGTTTACGACACCTTTCAAATTTTTCTGAGTGAACGTTCCTTTATGCTTAGTCGTTCTTTAACGAGTTCTAAATATCCAGAAATTTAGAATCCTTCGCCGTTCCGTTAGATGTTGGACTTTTACTTAATAATTTTTCCTTCAGCCTGGGTTTTTCAATGACCAGTCCCAATTGTTGAAAGCTATCAATTATTATTTTTTTTTTCGGATGGTTCTTTCTACCTCGTCGCCATTGTTGAAACTTGACTAATGCATGGAATAATAATGCAACACAAAATGTACTTAGAACAAAATGTATTGGAACAAGAAAGTCTACACAATATTTACATATAGTCTTTTGTATATTCCTGGGAAGACCGTTCCTGGAATGTGTGTTGACTGAGTCCCAGTCGCGCAGAGTCTCTCGTTGAATCTCTTCATTCCTACCCGGTACCAACCATATTTATATGGTCGGTACTCCACTATGTAAATTAGGTGGATCCTACCACAACATTTATCAACAAAGGGTCATTCGTAAGTATGATCGGATTTTGTTAAAAATTAGCAGACATAATGTCTGTAATTGATTCAATCAGACATGCCTAAAATAGAATTCGCTGACTTAATACACAAATTTAACACAATTTTAATATATATATATATATATATATATATATATATATATATATAAAATGGACTCTCCGTATGAGGATCTGTCAGCTTTTTGATTCAGTTATGAAAGTTTATGCGATAATCTTAAGTGGCATTTAAGACCCGCTAGTGATTTACAAAGGAGGCCACATATGGAGCAAGTGTGAGGATTGTGAGATGAGATCACCGTTAGATTGGCTGACCTTTTAGATCTTGCTCTCGCTTCTTGAAGATGATTCAGACAAGCAGATTGAAAATTGCTGAGTCCACTAAAATACGTTGATCTCCATTCCACCCGCTCCAAAACTAAGCTCACAAGGGTGTTATTTGGTATATTGACAGCTGACAAGTTGCTTTTCAGCTTGTCTTTGTATCTTAGCCATGGGCATCCTACATTCCTGTAGCCCTGATCTAACTGGCTGTACATTAGGATCTTGGGTATCCTGTCATCAGACATTCTCAATACATGACCAGTCCACCGTAATTGAGACTATATGATTAAAGTCTCGATTCCTCCAATATTACACCTGTTAAACAGGTCTAAGTTAGATGTCCTATATTGAAGCGTATCTCCACCGATCATATATATATATATATATATATATATATATATATATATATATATATATATATATGCTCAATTGAAATATATTTTCAAGAGCTTAATTATGTCATTCGCAGACAGTTCTTTTTCGCTGTATCACAACTCCTAAGTGTTACTAGACGTCCGTAAACGGCAAGCCAGGATCGATATATATTTGTATGCATGCATGTAATTTAATATATTTTCTGTTTATACGTTATTTTTATAGATAAAACGTATTTAAGTAAATTGGCTGTTAATTAAACAATATTAATTACATTTACTGACCTGAATATACGAGAAATTTCATAGACAAAATGTATTTTCCGAAGGAATCGAATTTGTCTACCCGTACATTCGATTGCTCTCAGAGAACGTATAATGGTCGAGGTATTTCGCAGAAAATATGCGTTCTCCGACAAGAATCGAACCTGAATTCCTATACACTGGATTTGTCTCGGAATGTTTTCTACGACATTTCTCGAACATTCAGGACGGTAAATGTAATGAATACTGTAGAAATAAAAAAAAAAAAAAATGAAAACGGATCATTTATTTAAATAAATTGTATCTATAAAAATAACGTCTAAATAGAAAATATCTCAAATAACTGTCGGGTGTAATCCCTTTCATTATATGTATTTAGAATATTTGGCACAGAATGTGAAAAATTAAACAACATGCTCGTTCTAAAGGGTATTCTGGGCGTCGAAACGTAATCTTGAACGCTATGAAGAACTACGAGAGGTTTGTATAAACCATGACGGAAGGAAACATGTATTTTGAGTTAATGTTGGATATACTTATATAATGTTGAAACTAATTATATAGGGTGTCCCAATAACGTGGACCGATTTTAAATGTAAATTAATTTTAAGTGTCTAACAATTTTTTTTCTTATTCTTTCAGATTTCGCGGACATTTGGGCGATATTATTTTTCATACATAATTTCTATGACTTAAATAAGCTGATCCAATAGAAAAATAAATACATTTTCCTCCAAAACACTGGATTATTTATTGCTGACTTTGATCCGTCTTAATGAAACACCCTTTATATGAAACAGTAAGGCAAGCTAATTCCAATGTCCAAGCAATATATTCTAAAAGAGTGTTCATTACAGAGCAGAACTTAATAATATTTATTAACAATTATAACAAGAACATATAAACTGCTATATTATTGCAATTATGATTCAGCACTCTAGGTTAACCACCAGCACTTAAATGCTGAAACATGATTGTAATTATGTAGTGATTTATAGCATACTTTTGTTATAATTGTTAATAAATATTATATATATATATATACATATATATATATATATATATATACGAATTACTAAATTATAATATATATATATATATATATATATATGTGTGTGTGTGTGTGTGTGTGTGCGTGTGCGTGTGTGTGTGTGTGTGTGTTATGGTCCAGGTTAGGACCAAGGAAGAACAACACGAACACAATAGTAGAAATAACGAAGGTATATTACACGAAATAATAAAACAAGATGTGGAAGGTGTTAGTATGACTGTCAGTCTGGTTTGGAGTGAACTACTATCGGCTCGACTCGATTCGTCACTCTCTCTTGAGAGGCGTAGTATACATAGTGTTAAGAAGAGTTCATTCGGTATTTATAGGTAAGGACCCATGACAATATATAAAGTGTGTTCCAATAACTTTGACTCATTTTAAATCCGAATTAATTTTAAGCGTCCAATGATTTTTTGCTTTTCTTTTCAGATTTAACAACTTAAGTCTTTGGTAATTTCAGCCATGGAAAGATTAACAATCAAACAACGTGTTAAAGTTATCGAAGCCAATTACGAAAATGGACGTTCCAACAGAAATGTATTTCGCGCACTTCGCTATCATTTTGGTCAACATAATCGACTAATCGACAGTGCAAATGGAAACGATGTAACGTTGTTGTGGAGAGGTTCAATGAACATTTATTAAACCATAGACCTGAGTTAACTGCTTTCTGCCGACATCAACAAATTTTCGCATTAAATAATTAGCATAAAAAAATTCAATTCCATAGTCTAATAAAAGGTTTAATATCTTAACACAATCACAGGATAGAAAAACCCTTTATGAAGTCGTCAAAAAAAAACAAATTGTTGTTCAGTGCGACGCGTTTAAGTACAAAACTGCACTTTGGAAATAAATAAATAAATAAAAGGATAAATTAATAAACAAATAAAATAAAACCAAATTCTCTAGAGACTTAACGACATACTATGGTGCCAAAAGTAATCTTTCGCTGTGACTTGCCAGACGATGTGCGCACATGAATGCCATCATTCACTTTGAAATGCATGCCCCACCCTATCTCAGCTTGACCTCTTTCCGAAGGTGACTGATATGTGGGTATACATTATCTCTCAGACCCCTTACCAAAATGGTCGCCCCAGCCGTTTCCGTAGTAATTAATTTTGCGAATGAACATGCTTATAAAGATGCGTAAATTTCAACATTAGTTATTCCTAAATTTTCGCTTGAGGATGAAACAGGGCTTGATACTTTAATTCAATTTAATTTTAATAATTATACAGAGGTTTTCGGCTCTCGCTTTTGAAACATGAGAACTCTTACATAGCGAAGGAATCATATTTCTTTAAAAAATAATTATAATATATATATATATATATATATATATATATATATATTCCGCCTGATATTTAGAATTTAGTTTAGTTTACTTTGTATTCTATGGAAGAGAGAGAGAGAGAGAGAGAGAGAGAGAGAGAGAGAGAAGACCGATTGAAGTCATAAATAATTTTCGCCGGTGTATTTATTTCGCGCACAGCTATACAAACATATCTTTATCTGTGTGTTGATTTATTTGTTTTTGAGTACGTAATTCTTTTTTTGCATTTTTGCCTACGTGTATGTGTGTGTGTGTGTATGTCTGCTTTTTACTTCAGTTGTGTCTCTATGATTTCCTTTATTGGTGTCTTTGTGCATGTTTTTTCTTTTCTCCTCTGTGTTTATTGACATGTGTTCTTGCCCGCATGCCTGAATATGCGAGTATGGCCATACGTTTCTGCGTGTAGCAACGTGAGTTTTCACTCGCGGTCTTGTGTCTCTTTGCGATTAGTTGAGACTGTTAGATTGAGTTTCTCGATTAACTATTTTGCGTGCCTTGCCGATGACTCTGTATTTCATCTATATGTGTGACTGTGTATAGGTTTCTCGTTATTCGTGAGTACGTATGGCTGTACATGTGCGTTTCGTTTCCTTGCGTGTCCCTTCCCATAACACTGACCCCTATTTGGTCAAATAACAAATTCAATTTGCGTTGGAATCTTCGAAATATCCGCCGGCATTTGTTGATATTATTCGGCCGTAATTCCATCAGAGATCTGTCCAAATTGGCCCAGCATCATCCAGGAAAAAGACAGACGCCTTTTGAAAACCATCCACCGACACAAGCCTACGATGTCGTCTCAATTCATCCTTCTGTCGCCTTATCCTGAGAGGGCTTTCATCCTTAAAACTGCAGGGTCATGTTCAACTGAAGAATATATTGTTATTATTAAGAGATGAATGTCGTCGAACTACAGATAATATCAGACAAAGTCAAAACAAACAGAAATGTAATAGAATTTTCTCTCTTATATTAAGTATTAATGACACGGAGAAAAATAAATGTAAAAGTATCAAGTAAAAGTGCAGAATCAAATATATATTGTATTTATGCAACACACACACACACACACACACAAATATATATATATATATATATATATATATATATATATATATATATAGAGAGAGAGAGAGAGAGAGAGAGAGAGATAGATAGATAGATATATAGATAGATAGATAGATAGATAGATAGATAGATAACACACCGAGGCAGGTAAGAACAGATTGAAACTAGCAGAGAGATAGATAGATAAACAGATAGATAAGAGACCGAGATAGATAGATAGATAGATAGATAGATAGATAGATAGATAGATAGATAACACACCGAAACAGGAACCGATTGAAACTGACAAAGCAAGAGATAGATAGATAGATAGATAGATAGATAGATAGATAGATAGATAGATAGATAGATAATGGCGATATCGAAGATAGTATTAAGCCAAAAATGCTGACAGTTAATGTGATATTGAGAGAAAATATATTTAAGGCAAGCATTCTTTGCTGTAAAATGCACGTTATCAGAGACAGATTATTAATTGTATTAATATAAATAAAAGGTAGTCACTAAGCTGACTGATGTTACCTTCAACATCTTGACTCCAGAGTTTCGTAGGCGAACGTTTCCGTCCACTCTTCAGTGGGTATCAGATTGCTGATAGCTAGATACATATATATATATATATATATATATATATATATATATATATATATATATATATATATATATATATATTAAGAGACAGAGATACATAGATATATAATTGTTTATCTATCTATCTATCTATCTATCTATCTATCTATCTATCTATCTCAGTCTGTTCCTATCTATCTACCTATCTATCTATCTCTGTATGTTCATATATATATCTATATATTTCCATCTCATAATACATATCTATGCATCTCTCTCTCTCTCTCTCTCTCTCTATATATATATATATATATATATATACGTGTATGTGTGTGCGTGTATATTTCAGGCCATTGAATGACCCATGTCCTTTAAAAAAACATGTGAAACTATATATTACTTAGTTTATAAAAATAAATAAATAAATAAGGTTTAATAAACTTGAGAAATGAATTAGCTATTTTTGCCGTAATTGCCATAAATTTTACTTAAATAATATTTAAATAAGAAAATTTAAAAATCGTAATATACATATACTTGATATAGTAAAATAATTTTACTTACTGTAAGTAATTCTAATACATTTACTTCTATTAAAAGAAATATAGTCTATTAAAACTAACAATGAAAATATTTAAAAGTTGCAATTAAAATTATAGTTAAGCAAAATGAATTCTAACCTAAATTTATTTTAAATTGTAATTAAATAAAACGTTTTCGAACCTAAAGACCTCCCTCTTACTACTAAACGCAATTAAAAGAATCCAATAAAACACATACAGTAAAATGAAATTAATATGTAATAATGCTACAAGATGTAAGCTTTTGAATGACCCATGTCCTTTGTACTTACATGAGAAACAATATATTACTAGGTTTATATAAAAAATAAAAGTTTACTAAATCAGTGAAATTAAGGAGCTATTTTAGCCGTCATTGTCATAAATTTTACTTAAATAATATTTAAATATAAAAAAAAACATTGTAACCTAATAATTTACATACTTATACTTGATGTGAAAATAATTCTACATACTGTAAGGGATTCTACTTACATTTAATTGTTCTTAAAGGAAATATAGTATATGAAAAATTAAAAGTGAAAATATTTCAAATCGTAGTTAAATAAAACGTATTCTAACCTAAACACCCCCAAAAATCTTTAAATATAAAAACAGAAAAAAAATGCCGTAAGAATTTTTGCCGTTAACAATAAAATTTAGACGATATGCATTTAACGGATGTTAGATTTTATTGAAAAATACTTCCCTACCCTCTACCAAAACGTAACTAATAACTGATAGATCAAAATACAGACATAATGAACACGAAGATTCCCCTTGTCTAGTGGAAGTGGATTTATCTGTAACCTTAGAAAAGTGAATTATGATTTTAGCTGTGTCTTTAAAACCCAGTAATTTTAAAAATTTCTCCAAAAGTCGCTTCTTGATGAAATGAAACTAATGTCTTTAATTTAATTACAAAATTAAATTCGGGGTTTTTAGCTTCTATTTTTGAAACATGGTTAGAACTGTGTAGCGAAAAAACATATTTTAAATCAATTAATTTATTATATACACACACACACACATATATATATATATATATATATATATATATATATATATATATATATATATATATATGAGCAAAAGAAAAACAAAATCACGCCATATGGGGAATAGACTATATCGGCAGACGGAAGGCATGAGGACGTTGTCATGACGATGAAGGGAAGAAGCTTTGTAAAATTAAACTCGAATATTAACCTTATGACATAAATTTTGGTTTATATGAAGAATGAAATATTCATTTAAAATCAAGAGGAATCAAAAAGGGTTTAAAAATATCTTTAAAATATAGAAACAGCCTGTCGCCTCTGATTGTTCACGTCAATGTTAACGTTTATATTTACATAAACTCTACCTCTGATATTCAACATTTTACCGCATAAATATAGCACACCTTAATATTATATTTCTTCATATATATATATATATATATATATATATATATATATATATATATATATATATATATATATATATCGATGAATGTGTCGTTAAATAATATCGACAGATTTTATCTATTTATTTTGAGTAAGTTCCTTTCATATTGTCCGATAAGCTTAATAACATTATCAATGAAAGACGAAATGAAATCACCACTGTGCTACATGTTTAAATCCAATGTAAGCTTTCGGCTTACACAAGCCATTGTCAAAGATGACTATTACTTTTCAATATATCAACCGGAAGCGTAAATCGCGTCGCAACTCGTGACGTCACACATGACCATGCCAGAATTATTAAATATGGGAAACCGTTTGTATAAACCAATGGCATCTGTTATCAATTATAAACATTTAAGAATATTTTTGGGGATTTCGTAGTTTATTATGTTCAGGTTAGATATCGCTTCCGCGTCCCGTATACACGAGGTAGTCGTTGCTTTGAACTTTTCATACAAGAAAAACAGACTATCATTATTGTTTCGTACGTGTATTGGTTGATATATTAAAAAGCAATTGTCATCTTTGATATTGGCTTATGTAAGCCGAAAGCTTACTTTGTATTTAAACATGTATCAATATGGTGATTTTCTTTCGTCTTTCAATGATAATCTTATTAAGCTTATCAGACAATATGAAAGGAAGTTACTTAAAATGAATAGACAAAACTTGTCTATACTATTTAATGAAACATGCATTAATGAAAAATTGCTCCCTAAATATACACAATACATACATACATATATATATATATATATATATATATATATATATATATATATATATATATATATATATATATATATTGTGTGTATTTAGGCAGCATCTTTTCATTCATACACGTTTCATTAAATAATATAGACAAGTGTTGCAATTTATTTTATGCAAATTTTTTTCGTAACTTCTGATAAGTTTAATAACATTATCGTTGAAAGAAGAAAGAATTTCACAGTAGTGATCCATATTTTTTAATACAATCTAAGCTTTCGGCTTACTTAAGCCATTATCAAAGATGTCAATTACAACATATTAAACAATATACGGACACGACAGTGATGATAGTCTGTCAATGTTTACATAGAAGATTTCTAAGCAACGATAAACACGCGCATATAAGACGCTAGAAGCGAAAATCGCATCGCATCTCATGACGTCACACATGACCACACGAGAGTGAATTGTAGATGTATGGAAAGCCGTTGGAATAAACGAATAGCTTCTGTTACCAATTATAGACATTTAAGAATATTTGTAGAGATGCCATAATTGATTTTGTTTAGGTTGGGTTTCAACTGTTTGATGTATAATGCTTCAAGGATTTTTAGTTTTTGTTTATTCTTTTCATGTCGAAGTATAATTTTGTTTTCGACAAGTATTTTACGGAATTGTGTATGCGGGCAGGCATGTTGTTTTAAATGCCTAAAAATGTTAGAGATTTTATTCAAATGTAGTGTCAAACGTCGTGAAAGCGATTTTGTGGTGTGACCAACATAAATATTATTTAATTCATTGGAGATAAACTCTCCCATATATATATATATGAGTGTGTGTGTTAGCTGTGGGTGTGTGGAATAAATTCGTTTTTATCAGTTTATATTTTTAGAAGAGGCATTGTAATTATTTACACATTGTTCGAATCTAACTTGCTCCATTTAAGGCTTTTTCGGCCATTGTACGCTTCGGCATTCTTCACTTGATTAGAATTTCGAATGGAACCCTTCATGACTTCATGACTAGATTTATTTCTACTGAATTTATACGATGTTAAGTGATCAGTTATTACATTATTTACAATGTTATAATCTTTTTTGTTATTTATTAACGTATCGGCCGTTGCTAATGACAAGTGTCCCAAGACTAGTTAACACCATAAAGAATATAAAACTCACACTCTTTAGGCCATTAATCCACTGTGCCATGTGTCCTTGAGGACAGGTGGCACTGTGGGTAAAGGCGTTGGTTAGATCCAGTGACAGGTCGAAATAGTGTAAGTTCAATACCCTGTTATGGCAATGGAGAACTTGTAGATAACTGATACCTGATATCCATTAAACATTGCACATGGAACTAGAACAGTTTACACCAGTGACCGAAACATTCCAAACACCTGAAGAAGGCCGGAGCGTACAACGGTCGAAACGTTGTAATAACAAAGATGGGGAAAATAATCCGTATAATGTAAATATTGTCCACGTGATTCGTGTAAAAACAAAGTTGGGTAGAGAGAATAATTCTGCGTTTGATATTTGCTCGAATATAAAGAGATTTCAGCGAACTGGATTTTATGTACGTTTTTTTTTTTTACCATGTTCTGACAGGGGCACATTGGCATAAGAATTACAAAGTTTGTCTCGCTAGATCCATTTTGTCACAATTGGAAATTGTTACCTCTCTTGATATACCATACTTTCGGCCTTGTGCACACATCTCTGTTCCGCGCAATAAATACATATATATAAATATTTCGTTAAGTCATTTATCAGAGATAGGAATTTATGAAATTATAGACGGTTGAGACGAGCAGGTTTTGTGTGTTTCCACGTTTCCATATAGCTAGCCGGAGAAGTAACTAAAATTGTTCCACTTGAAGGATCCGATTGAAGCATTATTTGCTGTAATAATTTTATCTGCCTATGTCTTAAGGAAGTCGGTATCGCTTCTGTTTGTTTTTTGTTTTTTTATTACGTGGTTCTAATGAAGAATGTTTATATTCGTTCTTTTTCATTGCTCTGATTTGACAAAGGCACCAGGATGTAATAGCAAGTTTGTCTTAGTATATGACTGGGTAGTGTGTTGGATCATATCTGGGCGCCTCATAATATATATATATATATATATATATATATATATATATATATATATATATATATATATATAAGTTATGAAGAACTTGGTAATCCGTATGGGTAATCCCAAGGAGGATGAAATCCTGAGAGCTCAATGTAAATCCAGAGCTAATATTTAAAAGAAAAACAGACCACTTTAAGGTACCCATATAATAATTTATTTCACCAGAGTCCTTTTCGATTTACTTCCCTCTCCTTGCTGTAACACTCATTGGTATATATCTCTATCACTGTTTTCTGTCTCCTCTTTCTTTTTTCTTTTTCCTTTTTCTTTTCTCCCTACTCCCCTCCCATTTTTATATACCATTTCCGTTAAGTTAACCACATAAATAGGTCAAGTTCTGGTCACTTCTCCTATCCCAATATAAAGTACACTTGAGGGAGATATGAAATTAACACCTCCCTATACCCTACCATGTCTCTGTAACTATCCCTCTCACACCCCCTGTTAAATTACAAAAACTTACACTACCCATTAATTTTAATCTCATTTTTCGTTTCATTTCGTTGTTGGAAGTGGTATCTTTTAAAAGGACTCTGGTGAAATAAATTATTATAATGGTACCTTAAAGTAGTCTGTTTTTCTTTTAAATATATATACATATATTTATGTGTGTGTGTCTGTGTCTGTGTGAGTCTGTGTATTTGAAGTTAATTTTATTTCTTTATGACCTTCCGATCCTTAGCCATGCTCAGTTAATGATGAACATCTCATTTTCTTTTGTGATCGATTCCATGCCTTTTCTTCTGTTATGCATGGAGAGTAATTATACATTCTCATTGCCATAGTAGAGTCCAATAGGTTTATAAAAACATGTGAGAATTCCAGTAAGATACCTTTAATCATTTCTAAGATAAAACGGTTGAAAACCTAATCTAACAAATAGCAATTTTGCTTTTACACGATTTGAACAGCTTTACTGTTACATTAAGTATATATATATATATATATATATATATATATATATATATATATATATATATATATAAACATTCGAGAGCAAGTTATTGTTGGTCGGAAGGTAGAGAATTCCGGTCATGGGCAAACACAAAATGCTTACAGTAACTATATAGTAAAGGAGCAATCATTTATGAGCTACCTGTCGGCTACTGGCAAGCCATTTGTGCTGATATAATATCACGGGTAATTAGAGTAACGTAGAGAGTTGATTAGAACAGAAGATATTTAAAGTCGGGGTTCTCGTTTAATCGTAAGGACAATCTCGTTGGTTAGTCTGTCGTGATTGGAGACAGAGGTAGAATTGAATATTCTAAAGTTTCACTTACATGCCATTTCAAGTGATTCCACGAACAAAAGGACTCAATATAATGGTAACGGGACTTTTGTGAATGTCTTTTGTTGCTGTATCTTCCGTTCTCCTTCTCTTTCGCATCTTCTGGTTTTCGGGGCCTGAACATATAGAAATGGGTCTTTGTAGTCGGTGAAGAACTGGCCGAGAAATCGAAGTTGAATGTTCACAAATATAAAAGACAATTATTTCCATCAACAGTGAAAATAAAATAAAAAATACTTTAAGTTGTTAAAACTTCTCGTACCAAAAGCTAGAATGAAATATAGGATAGAATAATGAAAGTGTTAGTTTCATTAAAATGGCTGACAAGGTTTATTAGAACCCGATGAAAGTATACATACGTCCTTTTGTACGTAAACAAGAAAATGTAATCCAAAATTTAAACAAAAATATCTTGTCTTTCGTATTTTAATGAAACTTTTGACAGTAATATAAAAGAGCGGAAATTGAATTCTATATAAAAAAAAATCTACAACTACAAGACGACAAACAAATCCCCAAAATAGACATCACCAGACAAAACGAATCCAGTCCTACATCGATAAAAAACGTTACAAAAATATTGTAATTTAGAAGAGAGACAAGTCTAACATTTTTTTAAACGAAGTCGATTACAATGCTAAACTAGACACTGCTCTCGACACAAAGCTAAAATTAAAAAAAAATAAATAAATAAATAAAAAAACAAACAAAAATGCTACCGGCTTCTTCAAGCCACAGACAAATAAACTTATTACAGCAAATAATGCTGAAATCGGATCCTTCAAACACAACAATTGTAGTTACTTCTCCTTCTATCTATATGGGAACTGGAAAAAGCACAAAACTAGCTCGTCTCAACTTCTTCTAATTTCTTAAATTCCTAACTCTGTAAATCACTTGTCAACAAATTTAAACAAATTGATTCTACCATATTTTGGAAAGAAAGGTTTTGTTAATGCCACTAAAAATGTTAACAACTGTACTCAAATAAAAATTATTAGCTGGTGAAAATCGCTTTGCCAGTATCTCTGTCAGAACGCTATATTTTAGTTGTACTTTCCTTGGTAATATCAGTGGCGTTGATTTTATCCAGCGCTCGTCGATATCTGCCTTGTCCTTATTTTTTACCAAATTCCAGAATGTGAATTTTCTGAGGTTGAGGTTTTTTGGTCAATATATTGTTTATTTCTTTAAAAAAAAAAATTAGTTTTGGGTCTATATTCCGATACAGTGTAACCCGGATATAAGAGAGTTTTCGGGACCGGAAAAGAGGTCTCTTATATCCTGGTTTCTCTTATATCCGGGCTTGGTCTATTTTGTTTAGGTAAGTATGGCTCTAATTTGGGACCAGAGAAAATCTCTCTTATATCCGGGTCTCTTATATCCGGGTTACACTGTAATTCTTTCAGTGATGGTTTATCTTCGATTTTTCTTTGAAAGATAATTTCTGTTTTTACATAGTTTTTCTATATCGTTTTTCATTTTACTGTCGTCATCGTTTGTTGCATGAAGGTCTGTATTTTATAAAATCTTACCAATTTTTCCGTTACAATAATAGTTTGATATTAATTGCTTTTAGATATTTGAGGAATACCTCATTTTAGTTAGTGTTTGTTTGTTTTTTTCTATTTTAGGTGTCATTTTCCGTGATTTCTACATTCTATATATATATATATATATATATATATATATATATATATATATAGCCGGATCATTTTTCAAGACGATCTGCACCAACTCTAACCTTCTAACTTCCTGTTCTGGAGTAGCAAGTTGCCTCACACCTTTCATGCACGATTTCATTTTCAAGTCTTTTTTCACTCGTTTTTGGACTCTCACGTGCCAAACGTGTTATGGAGTGAGTTGGGTCTTTTCTAATTGATCTCTTTAGCTTTAAGTAGAAATAATGACCCCTCTCCCTGTTGTTTTCTCCTAGACCAGATTTCCTCTCTTCTGTTCATTTTTTTTTTTTTTTAATTATTCACTATTATTCTGGTGGTTCTTGAAAGGGCTTTAAAAATGAAAGCCAGACAATGAATATTGGCAAAAATAGTAAAGGCCTGAATGATCTTTTTTTTCTCTCAGCATTGCTCATTTGGGAAGACAGTGGGGCGGACACAAAATGATTTTGACCTGTCCTCATTCTAACTGAATAACTCAAAGGATTTTTCAGTGATTCTTACGACGAATGTTCTCAAGATTACTAAACCTCATCTGCAATGATGGAAACAGGCAACTAGGTTAGTTCAGCGTGTTATTTAGATGTTAAACTTTTTGTAGGATATACAATTATGTTGTTTCATGTCTTGGACAATTTTGCTGTTACATGCTGTATTTACTTTCTTTCTTTCTTTTTTTTTTCCTAATTTTTGGGTGTGCTTATTTGAACTCCTCACCTGTTTATGCACTCATAAAGGAACCATTCCTTGGTACTATCTTTTAGTACCAATTCGACTTAATGACTTTCCTAGAAAATCTATCGTAGACACATTGAGTCACAATATTGTATTCACAAAATATGGAATTTAAATTTTTTGTAAAGTCGTTATCATTAATACTGGACAGTCTGAAATCAATTTGGACGATTACAATAATAATTAACATGATATCATAATATTGTAATCATATATATATATATATATATATATATATATATATATATATATATATATATATATATATATATATATATGATAACAGGGAAACTGTAGTTATTGCTGACTCGTTTCGTCCAATGTAGACTTTATCAAGGCAAAAAACGAAATGAATTTAATTAGAAAAAGTAACTAATAATAACAAAAAAAATGTTCTTAGCAACTGGAAGTATGTAGAGAACGATAAGAACATTCTGTTGTTTGTTATTATTTGTTACTTCCTTTAATTAAATTCATTTCGTTTTTTGCTTTTCTACAGGTTAACTCTGAGAAATTTTCATATACAAACATATATATATATATACATATATATATATATATAACATATATATATATATATATATATAAGATATATATATATATATATAAGATATATATATATATATATATAAGATATATATATATATAAGATATATATATAGATATATATGATATATACATAGATATATAAGATATGAGCAAGTCAAGTTTTCCCGCTTTTGTCTTTCGATACTGTCACCTGATTAATATATATATATATATATATATATATATATATATATATATATATATATATAAGATATAGCATACTGAGTGCTTTTCTTAACAAAATAGTGCTCGATGAAAAATATCCGAGCTATTGAGTATATATAATTAAATATACATATTATTCCTCACCGGCGGCACCTACGTGTGGTGTAATGGTTAGCAAGTGTGGGAGGCACGGTGGAGTAATGGATAGCGGCTCGGATTGAGAAATCGGAGAGCTGAGTTCAAATACCATTAAACGAATTCATACATTCATTATCAGTAAATAACAAGACAGACCTAGAGAATCTATCGGAGACACATTGAGTCACAATATTGTAAAATAACACTTGTCTTTAATATTGTATGTATTTCTGATCTTAAACTAAATCTTATGAATAAAAAATATGGAATTTTAATATTCTGAACGTGAGGTCTGGATTTTTACCAAACCCAGAATTCTAAGTTAAGACGCATTCTAAGAAATGCTGGAATATACAACCATTGTTGGGTGGTTAAGTGCCCATCACAGCCAGCTGTACTGAAATGGCGTGCTAAAATAAAGGGTAGAGATATTGTGACCAGAGTTATAGTGCACTGTAGGAGATTAATTCCTGAAGTTTTAATCTTGCACATTCGAAGAATCCAGGCCAAAATAATTCTTGATATGAGAGATATCCAGAGAAGGCACTACGTTTAGAATTCAGGATCAGTTAGCTATTCAGAAAATGACAAAATTATGAAATATATACTTCCAAGATTATTTGGTTTAATCTACCTATATATAAAATTCTGTGACTTCCGTTATTTCGTCTGTCCGTCTGTCCGTCACACCCTCGAAAATATTCATACATTTACCGATCAAGAACAAATTTGCGGGAGAAATTCTAACAGATAAGAAGGCACGAATAATAGTTGGTTTTACTACGTTGCGTAAATTAGTACAATAAATTTTCATTCATTTTTTTTCTGTTGTGAATAAAAAAATGTAATATTTAACATATAAAATACTCCAACTATTTTAAAAGATAATTTAATTTAAGTACAACAGTCCGAACAATGTAAATGGTGTAGACAGAAGGGAAAAGGGCCAATTGCAAACTACGAATTGGAGCCAGCAAATGGAAGTAAGAATTTAAATATATCGGTAGCGTTTTAACAGACGTAGGAAAATTTGACACCGCAATGCGAAGAGGCATTGGACTAGAGAAAGATGCCTTTCAAAATCTAAGCCAAGTATTAAGAAACAGAAGAATTTTTCCATTTTTTTTTTTTTTTTGTGAATATCTAATTCGTCAAAATGACTGTTGGCTTTAATAATATATGCCTTAAAGAACATTTTCTGCCTAAAAATACAGAATTTAAATTTGCATGATCGTGCAGCTTACCAAAAACATTTTTCCAGCAGTATATATATATATATATATATTAGGTTGGTGTAAAAATAATGACGTAATAATGTCGTTTTTGGACGTATTTTTAACGTCAAAAAACGACATTATTACGTCATTATTTTTGCACCAACCTAATATATATATATATATATATATATATATATATATATATATATATATATATGTATATATATATATATGTATATATGTATATATGTGTATATATGTGTAAATATATATATATATATATATATATATGTATGTGTGTGTGTGTGTGTGTGTGTGTGTGTGTGCATGCTTGTAAAGAAATGTACTTTAGATTCGACATTGTGCCAGAAGGCCGCACTGATCGAACTGCAAGCTAGTTTCTTTTCAATCACATCGAAAAATTGTATTTGAAACAAAAAAACGCGTATGCTGGACAATCAAATCACAAATTAAGAAGAGATTTGAAGCATGAGAAATGGGGATTTACTGAAAGATGCTGAGAATGCCATGGACTTGACTACATCTGTAAGGAGTAAATTTTAGGTCAACTGGAAACAGAACAGACATTTATATTTGAAATCAGCAAGCGACAATTAAACTTTCTATAGCACATAACAAGGAATGAAGTCTTGGAGTATTTGAGACTTACATGAAATATTCAATACTAAAGAGACAAAACAGCGAATAACCTTCTCATTTGTAAATCAGCGAATAACCCACTTAACACTCGTGTGTATTTGGAGGACAGAACAGGGATTAAGAGAGAAACGAAAAAATTACTGTAATAGAAATTTACCAAACACGCATGGAGTCTCACAACTATAAATAGGAGCAGGTACTGCCTTTTCGAGAGGGAAGTTTCCAACAGTCTGCTCTAAGTGTCGGGCCGAATATTCTTGCTGCAACACTCATTTGTATCCGTTCGTTTCTGTTAATATATTTAACTCAATCCCTCTCTTTGTGTGTTTATTTCTAGCCCTAACAAGACTTACTTAGTTGTGGAGTGTCATAAATACTTCCCAAAAACTACCGTAATTTTGGTGTGGGTAATATTTTCAAATTTACTCTTATCTGTCCGAGATAATTTCACGGGAAACCCATATCTTTCGAAAACAAATATAAAAACTACTAACTGACTTCACTGCTCCTCTTTCCACGGTGTCTAAACGGGTTGCGTCAATGTTTTTGTTTTGTTTTTTTTGCAAAATTATCATTTCATAATTAAACCTTATATCACCTTCGGGAAATTGATCGAGGAGATAAAACTAAACACAGTCACTTCAGTAATTAGTAGCTTCAGAGAGAATGATTAAATATGTTAGTCGCTATACTTATTCAATATACTGAGTACAGTATTTGTTTATCCTGTTGACATCTTATTAAGATTGTTTCTTGGCATTTAACTTAATTAAAAAACAATAACAAAGTACTTTGCCAAATAAATATGTGTTATTAGTAAATGGACGTATTATGGAGTAATGGATAGCGGCTCGAATAGCAGAGTTCGAATTCCAGACATGCTAATAACCTTAAGCAAGTTAAAAAAAAAACCTTTCCTTCTTCCACCAGTTTTGGGTAAATAGCAGGACAGATTTGGTTCTACACCCTTGGATGGCAATTAGTCTGGGATAAATTAACTCTAAATTCAAACCGGCTTAGAGACTTTTGGACTCTTTCGGGCTACCTTGCCCAAGAAACACCATTTCTACTGCAGATGCATGCACTACATTTAGTACCTGTTCGACCGGGATCCACGGGATACGCGATTACTCGCGCGACTAGTGAATACTTCAAAGACTTCCGAGACAAAGATTTAGTATAGTATTTAAACAAATGTAACAATAAATTAACTGTGTTGGGAGGAGTTACCTGCAACAACACTACACAGATATAAAATTGAAATAAGATCTCGTGATATGCTTGAAAATCGTCTGGACAGATCGAGGCATTGATATAAATGATATGGATTGCGTCACAGCAATCCAGAAATAATTTAACTGCCAATTGTATAAGATCGCTTTCTCAGATCACCTCTTAACGAGAGCTTCGACCGAATGAAGACTATAGGTCTCAGACAGGGCTAAGTTGATTCGAACCTCGTCGACTGACGTTACAGAACCACGAACAAAGAAGTGTACCAAACATCACTTGAGGTATTTCAATGGCGGCAACATATTAGGTTGGTGCAAAAATAAAGTCGGTTTTTGACGTTAAAAATACGTCAGAAAACGACATTATTTTTGCACCAACCTAATAGATAACCATATACTGTCGGCATCCGCTTACATGCGAGCATCGGGATTGCCATCCTCTCTCCTTATTCCCTTTCCCTCCTCTGGTGCCCGTGAAGACCCAATCTACTCCTGAAGAGTCGTTAGCAGGAGTCACAGGGGAGTGTCCCTTATGGGCAAGTCGAAAGTCATCATGTCACGGATTCTATTCCTGTTTACGGCTGGACTTGAAACTCTCGGTTCCTACGCCAGGAAGTCAAATTTGCAGCAGCAGCAGCAACAGTTTCTCAAGTCTCAGGGTCGTTATATAACATATATAACACGAAGATAATGACATCATTTTTGTCATCTCAACAAACACTCGTTGCCACTTTTGTTAATGTCAACGAAAACTCGTTGTCATTTTCGTAATTCTCGTTGTAGTCGAGACTTGGTAATCGCAGATATAAACTATAGTACCACCGTTGAACAATACTGGTGTCAGACGCCTTTGAATAACACTCGCACTAATAGTATTAGGTTGGTGCAAAAATAATGGCCATTATTTTTGCACCAACCTAATACTTGCTCGAAAGTACTCTCTTGAAAAGTAACCAGCGGATAAGTATCCGAATAGTAATACGTACAGTGATCACTATAGAGAATAGGGTAGAGAAGAGAATAGTGATCCGTATAGTAATAGAGGATAGAATACAAATAGTGATGAATTAGACGCCACGCTAATTCATGTATATATATATATATATATATATATATATATATATATATATATATATATATATATATATATATATATATTTCCTTTACCATCACGTGATATACTTATTCAAAATGGAATCACCTGTGTTTCCTCTCTGGTGATCTGTGTTCAAGCTCCAGTGTCGTTAGCGACACTTTATTCCTATATAACAATAATGAATACTCTAACTTCCACTCTACATCGAATAAAAGGTTAGGAAGGAAACCGCCGTCAAAATAATGAAAGGCCAATAATAGTTACTGAAGATGAGAAACCTTCTTTTTATAAAGATTTTATAAATTTTCCATGGTTACTCGGTCAAAATATGCAGATTATTTCCTTATAAATTTATTTATTTATTTTTAAGATTTATAAACGCTTTACAGCTTATTTTATATCAGAAAACACTTTACACAGTATTTTTGATTGTAAGAAATTATTCTTAATATTTAACCCATAGATGAGGAGGAAGAGGTGGATTCATACTTTTCCCAAGGTTATTTGCGTATAAGTGAATATAACGAACGCAAATGGAATCGGAACTCTGCTCTCTGATTACCAATTCTAAGTTGTTATCAACTAAGACCCCACCCCATCTAAGTTTACAGCACTTGATATCCGAAAGCGGAAACTGTGCTAATCAGTCTCAAATTTGTTTAACGTGGGTGATCGTACGGGAATCAGTGTTTCATCGGGATATGGCCACACAAAAGTTGTTTTTCTTTTTTTAAATAAATCTTTTTAAACGCCGTACTTCTTTTGTATTAGGTCGGTGAAACAATAATGACGTAATAATGTCGTTTTTTGACTTATTTTTAACGTAAAAAAAACGACATTATCATGTAATTATTTTTGCACCAACCTAATATTTTGATAAAAGTAGATTATCTGCAAAATAGAAAGTAACAACAATATGACAAATATGACTGCTCAAAACACACCGTTTGTATTAAATGTTTGATTTTGGAGTAAAACCGCGCAAAACGACGATCGAAAACAAGTTGAAATTAGAGAAACTTAAAAACTGGGCTGATATATTAACAACCTCAACTCTATTAAATAATCAATTATTCGATTGCCTTAAAAATACATTCAGCCTTAATTAGGCTGATAAATATCAAGGACAGAAGTCTTTTCAGATTTTTTGTTTGTTATGTGACGCGGTCCTTCATGGCCTTGGTGATAATCATCCTCCACAACGTCTTCTAGCTCTACACAACCTTTTATCCCTTCTTGTTCTTAGTAACATTTGTCCCTTTGTCATCCCATAGACGACCCTTACAGCCAACCATTCACGCAACCTCGCCATTTAGGCGTTTCTATGTGCCGTATCCTTTCATGAAGTAAGCGATCATGGCTGTCCACCTCACTCTAATCCTTGCAGCTCTCAACAAGTTCCTTCCCTCTGCCACCACGTTCTGTCATCCACTTGCTTGAGGCCGCTAGGTATGTCATGCGTTGTTTTTCCTTGTCTCTCTTTCCCTCTATTCGACTCGTGAGTATCAGATTCTCCATGTCTTCTTTCCTTATTGTGTGTCCCAGGAACTTTTGCTTTCGATTTCTCCTGTGAGTGTCAAGCCCTCATTTCTTTATGTACTCAAGAAATTTCTGCTGACAGCTTTTTGTTTCTGATTATAAGTGTCCAATTCCATATCGTTTTTCTCTCTGGTTAAACGTTCCTTTCATGAAATTCTCAGCATCCTTCTGTACAACCACATTTCTTTTGCTTCCAATATTTCTTTTCATGAAAGAGGTTTAGTATGAATGCAAGTAAAGAAAGAAAGAATGCGGATATGTAGGCTAGATAATGGTTGATTCTGGATTTGAAGATGCTACGATGGTAGTGATCAGAGAGCATCCCTCCGGAAGTTTGAAACACAAAATAATTGTTCTCGGGGAGTGTCATTGTGAGTGGAACTTCCTTCTTACCAAAGGAATGCGAACGAAGTCAGGATGACTTGATATTGTGTACATGGAAATGAATTTCCTAGCTTCAAATGCATGAAATAATGGAAGTAAGGAATGTATCTCCTCTGTATATTTTACTTGGAAATAGCTATATATTACTGAGAGGTTTACGAACTTTTGCCTATGGAAAACATATTGTAGGTTGGAAAATATTCCCATTAACGCCAAAAAAAAAAGAAAAAAAAGTGGAGAATTCGGATTTGGTAACTTCAAAAATTTATTTTTAATTTTAATTTATTTTTTTAAATTTGCTTTTTATTTGTATTTATACGTTTTTTTTTTATTTCAGTTGTTACGTTTTCTTTTCTTTTTTATATTTTTCATTTTTAATTTTAAATTCATTTTTTATTATATTCCTTCTAATTTATTTTCATTTTTTTATATTGGTTGTTTTCATTTTTTATTCTGTTTTTATGTTCGTTTTGAATTATTTTATTTTATTTTTATTTCCCATGGTTGTTTTTTTTTTTTTTTCATAATATTTTAATTTTAATTTCATTTTAATTTATATTCTTTCTAATTTATTTTCATTTATATTTTGTTGAATTTTATTAATAATCTTGAATTTTATTTTATTATATGCTCTATTTTTTGCCTTATTTTTTATTTCCTACGTTTTTTTTTTAATTTAATTTTTATATTAGGTTGGTACAAAAATAATGACGTAATAATGTCGTTTTTTTATGTATTTTTTAACGTCAAGAAACGATATTATTACATCATTATTTTTGCACTAACCTAATAGTCTGCTTTTTAATTTTGATTTCATTATTATATTCTTCCTAATTTATTATCATTTTTTTTATTTTGGTTATTCTTATTTTAATCTTGAATATTATTTTATTATATGCTATCTATTTTATCTTATTTTATTTTCTATAATTTTATTTTTCTCTTTAATTTTTATAGTGTTCATTTTTAATTCTTATTTGCTTTTTATTATATTTTCATAATTTATTTTAATTTTTTTTGCTATTATTATTTTAATCTCGAATTTTATTTTATAATGTGCTCTTTATTTTACCTTATTTTTTTATATTTTTTTATTTTTATAGTTTTCATTTTTAATTGTAATTTTATTATATTATATTTTTTGCAAATTATTTTATTTTTATTTTTGTAATAAACCCGTCACCCCCATGAGTGACTACTGTATAGATAGTAACTGCCTATAAGTATCCGCAAGGCAACAGACTACGAGAGACCATCTGCAATCTGTTCCAGCTGTGTGGTCGAACTATATACCTTCGGGCAGAAAGGAACCCGGACGAGGCCAAAGAGCAGTGTCTCGCCCGTGGAGGTAGACATACCTGAATCCATTTATGCGGGTTCTACGGGGAATTTTTGGCCGAGCCTACAGGTTGGATGATCCACGTTAAACTCGGCCTTGTGCCAAATCTACTTTCGTAGGGGTCGGCAGTAAATATTGACTAGCTGGAATCTGTTCCAGCTGTGCTGACGAAGTCTCTGCTTTCGGGCAGAGAGTAACCCGGAGGAGACTCTGCCATTCGGAGGTAGAGAGACCCGAACCCGTTTATGCGGCGTTATGGAGAATTTTTGGCCGAGCCGACGGGCTCGGATTGTCCCGCATCAAATTTGGCCTTGTACCTTATACTTCCTTGTTGGGAGGCAGGTAAATATCGACTCACCTGGGATCTGTTTAGTCCCACTCCGACTTACTCGAGAACAATTCGACATACCAAAGAGCAGCACTGGTTTTACAATAACATTTATTTAGTCATCCATCGTGTTGTTCAAGTGATATTCCTATTAGCACGAAATATAAAAATGGTGAACCTCATTGTAAAGAAAAATAACGCTTACGATGGTGTATAAATATTTCCATAGACTGGCCCATAGAACTTAGGCATGGATTCCGACAATCCCATTTCTGAAACGACGGGCCTTAAGGGATAGAAAACTATAATTTATATGCGGTTTTAAAATACCTTAAATTAATAATAGATTTGTATAAATATTTTGTGTGTGGGGGGGTGCGGAAGTACAATCTATAACGATTTAGAAATTTAACGTTTATAATAATTACCTTATTTTTCGCTAAGTATTATTAGTTTGCCTTGTTTTTTTTTTTAAATAAATGTTTGCGGAATTTTCTATATTTTGGATCAATGGGTGTCTATTCGAATAAATCTATTGAAAAAACGGAGATTATGGTATAAATCCGCCATGTCAAACTGAGGATACCCAGAGGGCTACATGGTTCCATATATGTTGTCATGAAGGGCACAGCCGACCATAGAAATAAACCGCTAATAATCTGTATTTAATTTGAAATATTCTTCTAGGCTAACAGCCATATCTTGTTTGAAACCCCGATTCTCGCTGATGGGTGACTGATTACGATTACCAGGTGTTGTAAACTTGGATGTGCAAATGGGTTAATTGGCAAAGGAGTGTTGATAATCGGACAGCCGGATTCCAATTCGAGTTAGATTCTTTCTATTCACTTACCCGCAAATACTTTTGGGAAAGTTATAAGCCCACCGATTCTCCCCGCCGACTATGGGTTGATGAGAAGGATATGTAAAATGATCATTATCTCTTCCCGACATTCGAACTCCCTTCCTTTCATTTGCTTCCCTGATAACTACAATCTTCATAAAGTTAAATGCAAAATCAAACGCCATTTTCCCTTGCCTTGATCACTGTCCTTCATTCCCCATGTTTCCTTTTATCAACCCCCTCCTACACCCAGTCTTTTCTATGACTATTACTCTCCGTAACCCCCTTAAAAAAGATGGGTAATATATGAACAGACTGAGATAGATAGAAAGATAGATAGATGGCCGAACAGACTTCAATCGATAGATAGATAAAAAAAGACTGATATATATATATATATATATATATATATATATATATATATATATATATATGTGTGTGTGTGTGTGTATGTGTGTGTGTGTGTGTGTGTGTGAAAATATTATAGAAAATAGGAAAGAAACTGGTTTGGTAAATAATCCAAAGTTCCTTAGTATTTTTGTTATTATTTTTTAAAAATAGTGCTCGATACGAAAGTAGAGCATAAATATAATTATTTATTTAAAAATATGATTCCAACTCGCTACGTAAGAGGTCTCATGTTTCAAAACAAGAGCCGAAAACTTCAAAATAATATTGGAATTAACTTGAGTTAAAGTAGGCTCTGTTCAAGCGAAATTCAAAAAAAAAATGAATTTTAAATTTCATGCTATATGCAATTGTCAGGCCACCTGTGGCCTGACGATTGCATATAGCATGAAACAGACTGTCGCCTCTAAGTGTTCACTTTTACATTTACACACGCTCTATCTCTGATATTGAGCACTTTATTCCATATATATAGCACACCTTAAGACTATATTTCTTTATATAACGTCATCCACAGACAGACTGTTTCGCTGTTTCACAGCTCATCAGTGTGACTAGACAACCGGGTGCCTCTAGCTCGGATCGAAACCCGACTGAATTGGTATCAGCCGGAGATTCTACCACTAAGCCGTCGACGTACGGCAGGGAAGCAGGTGGATTTATAGCGTATTTATTTTTAGAAACACGCCCAGTGACTGAAAGTGACTCGATTCGCTATGCGAAGAGTCTCGCTATATATAAGCTATAATAGTCACTGTTTACAAACCCAAACCTACTCCCTAGAGAGCTCAACCGAAATTAATATTTATTTCAGGAGCTAATATAACGTCATCCACAGACACACTGTTTCGCTGTTTCACAGCTCATCAGTGCGGCTAGACATATTGTGTATTTAGGAAACAATCATTCATTTATACATGTTTCATTAAAGACGAAAGAAAAGCATTTCTGCTGGTGTTATTTTATATAATAAGGTGATAAAAGTGTTGTTAGTAGATCCTGCGAGAACGTCTAAGAATGGGAGTTTATTTTTTGGACTAAGTTCACAGGTAAACTTAATGACAAATTTTTTTTCGAATCCAGTCTTGAGTGTATCTATTTCTTGAATGTTATTTGCTAAAATAAAAAAAAATGTCACTACGTTGCGGACATATATTTTAGGGTTATAGACCTGTTTAAGTATCATAGTTTCTACATGGGACACATAACAGTCGGAGAAACATAGGGCCGAGTGGATTTCCCATACTAACACCATTAATTTGGCTGTAAAAGTTGCCATTATGGTCGTAGAAACGGACTTTGATTGTGCATGCATAGAGTAATTTTTGGAGTATAAATGGTTTCATAGATAGCGGAGAGATGGAATTATTAGTATACACAGAATTGAGGATAATGTCAGTGGTTTGATCGTAAAAATATTTCGGCGTGAAGTGACGCTATGATACCTTGGTTTGGTTTAGTCGTTTTTAAAATTTGGAGGAATTCGTGGATGAATGTGATGCTGTAATTGGTGGGTAGGTATGTCGTACAGGAATTTTGATAACTCGTAGATCGGTGTTGGGTTCTGGGAAATCTTGGTCGTACGGATATCCAGGTTAATGGGGGTTTTATATTGACATATAAATATCCAGTTTGGTAGTCTCCGATGATTTTTTGGACATTTACGGAACCGACTTCAGCGTTATTAGATATTTTAAGTTTGTTGACGGCCCTTTTTAGGGTCGTGGTGGGGTTTCTGTTCAGTTTGGTGAATTTAGTTCGGTCATCGATGATGTTTTGTAATCAGCTTTAGCCAAAATTTCATATGTATTATCTTTGTCATCTAGTCTGACGACAATGGTAGGGTTGTTTTTTTAGTTACTTTGCGGCGGTTTTAGTTTTGTTATTACGATATTATTGTAGTTGTTGCGAGTGGATCGGTTTTTCAAACCTTCGGCCTTGGGGATGTCCCTCAGGTGTGTGTGAACTACTACGTCTGAACGCGCCTCAAGTTGGGGTAGTGATTGGCGTAGATTTTCAATTTCGGTCTTCTTTGTAAACTTAAGTTGCAAATGGTAGTTTGGCCCTAAATTTAGGAATTCTTTTTGGCCATCTGTTAATTTATGACTAAATAGGTTTATATATTTGTCGTCGCTGTTGGGTAGTAGAATGTTTCCTTGGTATAATTTACATACATTTTTTGTCATTATTGTGCGTAAGTTGGTGTCCATTAATGCTAAGGTTGAGGTGATACAATGCTTCATTATATTCCGGTTCGGTGAAGGTGTTTTTTAGTGCCTTAATATGTTTGAGGATTCCACTATTTAAGTATTGGATGTCATTTTTAGCTGATTTTATTTGTTATAAGACAAGATAATTTTGTGAATGTTGTTTTCCTTGTTGGATGCCGAGTCGTGTAATTTGACAATTTTGTATTTAGGCAGCAATCCTTCATTTATACATGTTTCATTTAAGTCGAGAGCCAAGGTACTACAATTAAGCTTTTTATTTAATTTTCTTGTGTTGAAGCTAGTATTTTTGTTTCTGGACACAGATTGTTTAGAAACTGCCCATGCTGTCACTATATCGGTCGGGTTTAGATCCTGGGTTGAGGCATTCGGATGCCTAGTCGCACCGGAATGTTCTAATTAAGCTCACGAAAATATATTTCAACTGATCACTGTTGAAATTCTATAAACAACAGTCACCTAGGAAAAGGTCTTCTTGAAAATGAATTGGAGCACTATAACTGATTGGCGTTTCTTTACATTCATAAAAACAATACGTTCAAATTAGCTGTTTCTCTCTGCCGAATGATGATAGCTTATTGGTAGAAGCACTGAGTAACGCCAAATCGGTGGCGTTTCAGACGTTAAAAAATACGTCAAAAAAACGACATTATTACGTCATTATTTTTGCACCAAAATAATACAATTCCTTTTAATTCCTTCCTTCCTCAGCGTTGAAATGACACTTTCCAAAAATGGATATCCTTTGGACATTTTGGAATCCATTATGAGTAATGTCATTGATAATTTTCATAAGATTAAGACGCATATGTTAAAAATGTCTAATTTATTTACGTCTACGTTATATTGGGACGGATGGTGAGACTTTAGCTAGGCGAATTTCACGTTCCATCAGCAAATGCTATTTTGATTTTAATGTGAGAGTAATATTTTTTTACTAGGCCGATTCTGTCATCCATCCGTAAAGACGTTTTGCCTCCACACCATACTAATTCGGTTGTGTATAATTTTTTTTTAAGCATTACGCCCCGAGCATGGCGTGAAGCCACTAGGATGTAGGAGATTGCAGAAGATTTGGAGCGAGAGCAGATAGGAGTGATAGAAGAAAGGATCAGGAGAAGGATAGTGGATAGATCAAGGTAACTGGAGATGTCGATTGACATTATATTTGAATAGTTGGTGATTATAGCTCTCAGGGAAGCAGTAATTGGGAAGGGTGTTCCACAGACGAGAGGTGCGAGTTATGAAGCTATTGGAGTAGATGAGACGGCTACATTTAAAAGTTTCTACAGTGTAAGGGTGGGAGCGGGATGCCAGCCTCGTAGGGTGCTTAAATACATGGAGTCTGGGAACCAGTGAAAGCAGCTCATCGGAGCAATTACCATGAAAGTATTTGTAGAAAAGACAGAGAGATGCGACGGCGCGTCTGTGAGAGAGTGACTGTAGACGAGACGCCAGATCAGGGCCAATTATATTACATATCTGTCTCTGGATCTTGTCAAGAACTCCGAGGTAAAAAGACAGTACCCCAGACCATATGTGGCAGGAATACTACATGCAAGAGCGAATGGTTGCTTTGTATATTTGAAGTATCGATTCCAGGGAGAAAAATTTCCTGGCGCGGCACAGAGAGCCAATATTCCTCGCGGTGGACGAAGAAATTGACTCAATGTATTTGTTCCATCTCAGGTCAGCAGTCAACGTGAGACCGAGCAGACGCAGGGAGTTGCTCTCAAGAAGTTAACTATCAGACATTCTAATGGGGGGTAGGGAAGGATCTCTATGGTGATTAATAGAGAGTAGTTTAGTTTTTGAGGCGTTAAAGTTGACCAGCCATTTCTTGCCCCAGTTATCAACCGATTGAAGGTCCATTTCAAGATGAGCGGCAAGATTAGTTTTGTCACCGACACTAAATTTGTTTTTGAGACAGGAGTAAATTGTAGTGTCGTCTGTGGAGATGCCCTTGGGATTCTATAGCGTCAGGAAGGTCGTTGATGAAAATAAGGAATAGAGTGGGGCCAAGGATGGAGCCTAGGGAAACACCTGCGTTCGTGGGATAGGAGAAGAATCCGTTGAGAACGACCTTCAATTCACGGTTTGTCAAACAATCGACCTGTAATATCATAACCCTGGAGCTTGCGAAGAAGGCCGGCATGCCAAACCCTATCAAACGCTTTGGAGATGTCTACGGCCACGGCGCGAGCCTCACCGTTATTTTGAAGGGCTTGGTAGATGGTTTCAGTGATGGCCGTAAGCACATCAGCTGTAGATCGGGCGTAGCGGAAACCATAGTGCTTGTCTCAGAGCAGATCATGGGATGTAAGATGGTTAACCACTTCAGCATTGATTAGGGCTTCGAAGACGGGTAGGAGACTAATAGGACGGTAATTAGAGGGGTCAGAGGAGTCTCCAGAGTTTCTTCAAGACAATGGCTGGTATGCCATCTCCACCACTAGCCTTGTGGGGTCTAAATTGGAGATAATGCCCAATTCAAATGACGGGGCTATGTGTAAGCTGCTCAATAGGGCCTCAGTTCTTAGAGGGAAGTCTGGTATGAGTACACCGGAGGAGTCGAGCGTTGAATTAAATGACAATTTCCGAGCAATCATTCAGCCTTGTCGGTAGTGGAGGTCAGGACCTCGAACTGTTTGAACAAAGGAGGTATGGAGGGTTTTCTATTGTTCAGGACACTCTTGCAGAGCCGCCAATAATCTTTGGAGACAATTTTGCGAGATGCAATACACTCTTTCATCCGAGCAGGAAATATTGACAGCTTCGTTGAGGACACGTTTACACTCATTAGGGGCGGAGGCAAAGAGACGGCTGTTGCAGTCCGACATGCCGCTACGAAATAGGTGAAAGAAGTCGTTCCTATGGGCAATGGCGGCTGAGTAAGCAGCGGAGACCCAAGGGGAGGAGTGAGACTTGACCTTAAATTTTCTTGAGGGGATGAAAGCGTTGGTTCCAGCTTTAACCCAGGATGAGACCTCAGAAGCACATTCTTGGACAGGGAGTGAGTGTAAAGACAACATCCCAGGGGACATCACAGATGAAGTCACGGAACGAGTCCCAATCCGCTCGTTGATAGTAGAACGAGGTTCTAGTGATGGGAGGTTCTTTGCTGGGTGTGGAGTTGAAGGAGATGTTAACAGATACTACAGCATGATCGGAGTTACCAAGAGGGCAGAGCTGCGTGGCGCTACAAGATTCGGGAATGGAGGTAAAACACAGATCGAGGAGGGAAGCCTTACCCACCAGGTTGAGGGCAAAACGCGTAGGGAAGTTAATTATCTGCGTGAGGGATTGAGAAATTGAGAAATTAAGTGATTGAATGCCTGCCCGGTCAGTAGTAGCATGCCACTTGGTATAATGGGCATTAAAGTCACCAAACGCGAATATGTGAGCAAACGGGTGGAGAGAGAGGACCTTGTCTATCCTATCAGATATGCTATCGAGTATCCCACAGTCTTGAGAGGATGGAGAGCGATAGAGGAAGAAGAGATAGCTTACGGCATTGAGGAGAGATAATCGGTGACACATGTACGAATGGTCTGGCGATTCGAGAGACAAATCGCTGGCCAGAGGGAGATGGTCCTTGATGTAGACACTAAGGCCGTGCATGTCGGTTAGAGGGTCTTTCCTGAGGAGAGGAAGGTAGCCGGGGATCAAGAGATCAGAGGATGGAAGAGACGAGACAAGGTTTGTCTCACACAGACCAGTATATCCGGGCAGTTTGCAGTGAGGAAATATTCCATACTGCAGAAATTTATTCTAATGTTGGAGAACGAAATGTTGAGGGGTTTAGGTGATTTTTGAGGGACTGGTTTAGGTTTACTTTTTTGGTTCTTTTGAGTCTTCATGTGGAATAATTGTTGGAAGATGATAAGGCCTGAAATAATGGTTATCGAACGCGACATGAGCAGACATGAGTTGGCACAGCCTGCATCACAATGTGGCCTGAGAGGTGGTGACTGCAGGGGCACATTTCCATGCGCGCCATGGCACTACAAACACACCGGTATTATACGACTGTTGATCAAAGCGGCCGCTCAAGACGCTACGCAAGAGTTAGGGCTCCTAACTACCAGTCGGAATCAGCAACCAGCGAACTGTTAACCGTGTACCCTCAAAATGAAGAGGCAATGCCACAGATAGCACATGTCACGGGAGAAACACAACAGCACTAGTACAGAGGCCAGAGAGAGGGAGAGATAGAGAGAGAGAGAGTGTGTGTGTGTGTGTACCGGGAACCCCTTCTTCGACAAGAAACAAGGTGTGAGCCGCTGACCATGTCCAGGAGTTTCAGTGTATTTATGGATATGACTACATAGGTAGAACATCTCAACGTTTGGATTTCAGAATTAAACAACATTCACCTCCCCCCAGAATTCTTTAATCCGGCCGCTAGTGGTAGTCAGCTGGTGAATACGTGCGGGTCTTCCATAGCACAGCATGCTATAAACAGTAGGGAATGTGTATATGGTTCGAGTGTCGACCGTTTTATCTTTCTGTCTAGGTCGTACTCAATATTTCATCTTAAAGCATTGGAATCCATTTACATTAGATCTCGTAAGCCTTCTCTCTGCAAACAGAGAGATTGCTTGTTGGGTTTGAATGTGATTGGACTCTAGTGGGTTTTTTTTCATGCCTCATTTCATCCCTTTAATCCTCTAAGATATACACAGAAAAAACAATTGATAAGATCTGGGTCGAAAACTCTGTACTATTAAGAATCAGTTTATACATATATATATATATATATATATATATATATATATATATATATATATATATATATATATATATATATATATATCTGTTCAAATATATATATATATATATATATATATATATATATATATCATATAAAAATTCCCACTTGCAATTTGGAAAATTATCGTTGCGACTCGCACGTTCCAAGATTTTACAACCGTCAATAAATAGCACATTCTTAAAAAAAAATCTTTCGGTCTACAAACAATTATTTCGTCTTCAAGTTTTAACTTTAAAGGAAAAAAATGACAGCCTGATGATGGAGACATAGATATTCGAAAGTACTTGCTTAACTTAAAAAAAATATACACTAGAAACATCTGACGACAGTTTTATAAATGAGGATCACATCATTCAATAGATTAACAGTATTTTAATGCATACATTATGTTCTACTAGCGAAGTGATTTCGCCATTAAACGCATTAATATTGCTGAGTGATTCTCTGTATGTTTATTTCTTTATATGTAAAATATATGCTGCGTAATATTATATATATATATATATATATATATATATATATATAAATAAAGAGGAATTTGAAAAGGCAACTGGAGTCTTTAAGATTATTTCATAGCTAAATGTAAAGTCTATTTCTACCCCAACAGTTCCTTTCCTCGTACTTCCCGTCATTAGAACTCTCATATGCTTCTCTGATAATTACAAGCTTCAAATATTTAAACGTCAATCTTTTCCCTAATTTTCACTCTACCTAACCCCCGGCGTGGTAGTGACACTGCTGCCTTGTTTGAGGCGGATTGCTTAAAAAAATCTGCAACAAATTATAAATCTAAAAATATTTCTCGCTTTAATTAACTTTTAATTAAAGGGTTAATAAACCGTAAAAGCAAATCTATCAAATAAATTTTTCTCTATAAAAAAAAAACCCATCTGTTTCAGAATCCAGAGATACGAGATGAAGAAATGCTTCAACATTTATGACATCGTCATAGTTGGTTGTAGACCTGTCTCTACTTGCCATAATGAAAGCAGGGCTCTCCTGATATCTATCTATCTATCTATCTATCTATTAATGTGTGTCTATGTATATATCTCTCTATATATATGTATATCAGAATGTCATTATTTATCTATTGATCAATGTAAGTCTATTCATTATCTATCTATCTATCTATCTTTCTATCTATCTATACATTGCTACACTTCTCTCTCTCTCTCTCTCTCTCTATATATATATATATATATATATATATATATATATATATATATATATATACATATTCATGAATTATTCATACATAAAACAAATATAAAGGTTAATGATTTAAATGGCGAGAAATCCATCTTCGCGAACAATTCAAATAGTATACAAAAAACCCGAACCAGTTTATGAATGAAAGGATCCTGTTTTATAAATTTCAGTTGCATTAGGTCTTTTTATTTTACAAGCTTTCGTCTGTTCCTACAGACATCCTCAGGTATGAAATAGATTGTGTTCTTGTTTATACTTTCAGTAATAAGTGGACAAACGAAAACAAGGTTGTAATCCGAAAAATGCTATGAGAAATGTGTGTTATAGTTTTGGAGCGTGCAGTCGCAACGCTGAGTTTGAATTTAAATTTTAAGGTTAAAATTCTGCCTTTATGTACAAATGTAGTGATAGAGAATTCTTTTTTACTTGTAAATTTTCCGTCAAAGTGGCATGAACTATATTGTTCAATAATTACAGTAATGTCGCACTTATTATCCGAAAGTTGCACTTGGATCAGTTAATTTAATTTCAATAAAGGTGCAATTAATTTACAAATTCATGAATCATTCATACATAATTATTCATAGCATTTTTCGGATTACAACCCTGTTTTCGTTGTCCACTTATTACTGAGAGCAAAAACAAGAACAAAATCTATTTCATACCCGAGGATATCTGTAGGAACTGACGAAAGCTTGTAAAATAAAAAGACCTATTGCAACTGAAATTTATAAAACAGGATCTTTTCATTCATAAACAGGTTCGGGGTTTTTGTATATTATTTGAATTGTTCGCGAAGATGGATTTCTCGCCATTTAAATCATTAACCTTTGTATTTGTTTTATGTATGAATAATTCATAAATTTGTAAATTAATTGCACCTTTATTGAAATTGAAATATATATATATATATATATATATATATATATATATATATATATATATATATATGTCATTATTATAAGGTATTACTTTCGAACATTGTACACCGCTACATCAATGCATCCATGTTTCGATGTCTAAGTGTGTCATCAGGCGGTGGTAAATCTTTATATATATATATATATATATATATATATATATATATATATATATGTTTGTGTGTGTGTGTTGTTTGCTCAACCATAATACAATTTTTCTTCATAGACAAAAGCATTCACACACACACACACACACACACACACACACACACACACACACTCATATGTGTGAACAGAACTCAGGTATTAGTGTGTAGCATTACATATATGTCTCTTTTTTTTTCATTCATAAATCTACCTTTTCATGTTTTTGTCATTCTATCTATCTATCTATCTATCTATCTATCTATCTATCTATCTATTTATCTATCTATCTGTGTCTGTATGTGCTTGTGTGTGTGTGCGGGTATGGTTGCGTGCTTATTTACTCCTCCATAAACAAATTTATACACACAGAGATACAAACACGATCATCTATAACGAAATTTTATATTAATAATAAAAGTTGTCCAGCCCAAGGCAACGATTTCCTTTGTCCTCGAATTGCGTGATGATAACATCACGTCATCTATTCACTGGAATTAGAATAACATCTAGACGTCACGTCATCATGAATTATGTACTTACATGCTGTTTACATATACTTACATGCACACCTACACACATACACACACCCACACATATATATATACATATATATAAATGTGTACGTTTATATATATATATATATATATATATATATATATATATATATATATATATATATATATATATATATATATATATACAGTGAATCGTTGTTTCTATGTATATCTTCTTTAGTCATATATATTTTTAAAAATGTTTCCCAGATTCAAGGACTTAATTTAAATATATTATAATAAAAAATCCTGAAACATCAATTTTAATGCAATAATGACTCGATTTCTCTACACGAATATACACGGTGAAACGTGTATTGCTGACGTAAAATAATAATGCTATATCCTGATTTTCAGTTTTCTCAAGGTTAAACGCATTGAGAAAAAGAAACATCTGAAGCCAAACCTGATCATCATTGTGTATCGAGCCGATCTTGTCAACCACCTGCCATCATTTCCAACACCGATATCAAATGTAACGTCAATGCTGCTCAATAACATTTGCGGTCACTTCAGCTCCAATGTCCTAGAAAAGGCTGGTATCAACAGCAATGAGTCGAAGATAGGCCAGGTTGCACACATCTCCCGGAAGCACGAATAATGGTTGCCAAGATAATCCTTATTTTCGTAACGATCAAAAAACGTAAATTTAATTTTAATTGTTAATCTCATACGTTAATTTATCACGTTAATCGATAGATTAAACCCTAGAACACTAACCATGGGCATATATTACTGATGTGGGCCCAAAGTCGGGACCACGGAAGGAAAACACGGATTAGAGATAAGAAAGATATATTAAACAAAAAGGTTACAAAGATAGTGTAAGTGTAAGCGGAGCTTACTATGTTCTAGTGTCCAATATTGGTAGTCGTACGAGGCTGATACTAGGGTATTAGAATACTCTCTCTCTCTTTCTTTCCTCCTCTTATTCTCTTCTAGAGTGTTATAACGCATACTTTATATAGTCCTGGAAGAGTCCATGTTGTAGATATGCTACGGTCTCACAACAATTACCCAGCTCATTTTTTTTTTATTTTTAATTACAATTTTCAGTGCCTGGTTTTCTTACCTAAATAATGTTTTTCAGTTCCTATTAATGTTAACTCAAAGTACAAAGTCTGAAGTGCCTGCATGTAAAATATTCCAAAAGATTTATATTTAATTTTTTTTTTTTATATTTTCAAAATCGGGTATGATATATCCAGGGGTAATGGTGGTGTAACTTTAATTGAGGGTTAATTTTCTAGGGTTAAACGAATTTTTCTAAGTTTAATCGTTCAACATGTTTTAAACGACATTTTTGTCTATATTTTTTTCGTTTTAACACGCTGCGCAAGTCGTAATTTATTTATTTTAATCGTAAAAACAATGTAAATTTTTAATTATTTTATGGTTGAATATTTTTTATTAATAATAGTAATTATTAGCTACCGAGATGAAACTTGATGGGTGATGCGAAAAAGATGGGAGAAAGGGCGAAAACCGGGAAACATATAATTACCTACCAAGTATCCGATGATAGGGTATCCACATAAAAAAAGAAAACAATTTAAATAGAGCTCACGCCATTCTGATTGGCTTTTGGTCAACTACCAATCAAATGCGTGCTAGCGGGTTATGGTTTCCTAAAATATGTCAATGTCTGCAGGCTGTTAATTTAGATGAGGGCGCATCAGAGACTGATCAGCTCTGATGGGATCGACTTGGTGAGGGTAGTATGATGTTTGGAAGACCCGAAACTGGCCAATGATCCAAATCACTGAGGAAGCCCTCTAGCGCTAAAGAGCGTATATTCAAAGTATAGTGGACTCTGCACTGGATATTATTGCCATCATCTTCTTCCTCTATGTGAAATGTCCTTTCAGAACGTCGGCGATCATCGCTCTACACAATTTTCGATCGACTGTAGCTTTTAATAACCTCTGTCTTTTTGCCATCTCTCCAAAATCTTATTCCACCATCTTTTCACTGAAGCTCAACAGGTAGTTTATATATTACTTTCATATGTTGCTCCTACCTTCAACCTGTTTTCTGAGTGTAGTGATATGCAAATTAGTATAATTTGCATATGAGCAGGTAGCTCATATGATAAAGAGACACCAACTAGAACAGATGTTGAACGATTACTTAGCGGCACGGTCGCTAGGATCAATGTGTAGTACGCTACCTTTGTGAGCTTCCGAGTCGGCGTTCTGTCGAACTCTCTGCTAATGAAGAGAGGATCTCGGACGACGCTTTGCCGAAGGGCAATGTTTCGTTCGGGGAGGTAGACAGGGCCTGAACCCGTCTAGGCGGGTTCAAAAGCTATATTTTTGGCCGAGCCTACGGGCTCGGAGAGACCCACATTAAACCGGCCTTGTGCTGCATTCGGTCCTCGTGGGTGGACTGATAAATACCGAACGCTTACTTAGCGGCCCGGTCGCTAGGTCAAAGTGTAGTACGCTACCTTTGTGAGCTTCCGAGTCAGCGTTCTGTCGAACTCTCTGCTAATGCAGAGAGGATCTCGGACGACGCTTTGCCGAAGGGCAATGTTTCGTTCGGGGAGGTAGACAGCGCCTGAACCCGTCTGGGCCGGTTCGAAAGCTATATTTTTGGCCGAGCCTACGGCCTCGGAGAGACCCACATTAAACCGGCCTTGTGCCACATTCAGTCCTCGTGGGTGGATTGATAAATACCGAACGCTTACTTAGCAAGATACACGACACAACACTGAGTATCACATTTACCAAGCCCTCTGTCCTCATTATGTCCCCCCACGAAATATCAAATGTCTCTTCCTGATGTTTGGTATGTATCAGTCTTATTTCTATTGTTCGAGAACCTCATTTGTGCTCACTTGTTTGGTCCATGGTATCCTCAGAATCCTTCTGTAGAACAATATGTTTTTTACTTCATGTATCTTCATCAGTGAGTAGATTACACAGAAAAAGGAGACTTGATATTACATAACAATTCAATACTATTTCCTTTGTATCGAAAGACGATTTTTCCTGTTTCTTAATACTGTGCTCAGCTTTCAGAAGGCATATTTCACTATCTCCATTCGGATTTCCGTTTCACGCATTCTGTTCTCTGTTAAATACGCTTCACAGATATCGAAATTTTTACTCCCGGTTGATTTTTGTAACTCATTTGTAATTTGCATGCTGAGTTGTTCCTGATGCTAAACGCCATACATTCAGTATTTTTGCAATGGTTATTTAGTCCTTTCTTTTCGCTGGTATACAGAGGTACTAACATTATTATGGTCAATATTACCATTAATAAGTCAGATCCAGCATGCACACATATTCTTTTGAAAATGCTATCCAGACTTCCAATACGCCTGCTCAGAAAAGCCAGAACATGCGTTGCCTTATGTAAATAAAGCGTTCTTACACGGGACCCTTTCAAATATACTGCGGTTTATACATGAATAGACTTAAACCCATATCCCATTGAAAAACCGTTTCAGTACGATTATCGAAGTTAAGCATAAACTAAATTTGTGACCGCTTGCAATATCAGGTGTTGTTATCGTGAAGATGAGGGTAATACAATGAATGATGACTCTGCATAGGGAATTGCAGAATCGAGTTCCAATTCAGGTCAGGTTCATTGTTTCCATTTATGCACAAATACCTTCGGGAAAGGCATGAATCCACATCTTATCTCCTAAGGTATGGGACGCTATCTTATATTGAAGAATCGAGTTCCAATTCAGGTCAGGTTAATTATATCGACTTATGCACAAAAATCTTTGGGAAAGGCATGAGTCCACATCTTATCTCCTCAGGTATCGGTCGGTATCTTAAATTGGAGAATCGAGTCCCAATTCAGGTCAGGTTCATTATATATACTTATGCATCGGGAAAGGCACGAATCCACATCTTCTCTCCCCAAGTATGGGTTAATTTATAGTTTTTTTTTTCTTATCACTGAAATTATTATTATACCCCCAAAATCTTACAATCTAAAATATTTTATGACAGCAAATAACCCATAAATGGTTGATAAGCCTCCGTAAGTAATATAGTAAGTGATTAAATCACTCATTATCGCTGCATTAATATCCAACTGTATAGAAGTTGCAAGTTTTCGGTGTCCATTTTGTCGACTATGAATTAATACATACCATCAGTTCTCGTGAATTTCTCATGATTTTGCTCTTTTGAATTTTCTGATGAGTTATCATTGTTAATTGAATGATTGAATATGTTCTTTGCGCTTTCCATGCCTATATTTTACTCTTGGAAATGCCACCATTGTATCGGTAAATATTGTAGCTTAACAATATTAGCAAAACCAAGGAAACATGAGCTTTTATTATTTTATATCCTATTGTTTTCACTGCTCTCTTTGTGTCCTGACTACAGCATAATTATATTTGATTAATAGAGAATAATTATTACTGGTACTTGAATAATGCTGAGGAGGGATACATTAAATAATATAATAAAGCCGTTTTAATGTAGCAAACAATATCTTTTTCTTTCCTCTACCTCCCGTTTTTCGACTTCCTTTACGTTTTTTTCCTCTGAAGCCGACGTTTTTCCCTCTTTTTTCTTTTTTCTTTTTTTTGGGGAGTGGGGGCTTACGGTATTCTTGTTAGATCCATCAATCTATCTCATTTTATAGATTAATATCTATCTGTCTAACTCATTTAATAGATTATCTATCTATCTATCTATGTATCTATCTATCTATCTATCTATCTATCTCATCCGATAGATCCAGATCAATCTATCTCATCTAATAGATATCTATCTATCTATCTATCTATCTATCTATCTATCTATCTATCTATCTATCTATCTATCTATCTATCTATCTCATCTAATAGATTCAGACCTATCTTTCTATTCATATCTAAAAGATTCAGATCTATCTGTCTAACTCATCTAATAGATTCAGATCTATATATATATACATATATATATATATATATATATATATATATATATATATATATATATATATATATAACATCTAATAGATTCACATCTATCTATCTATCTATCTGTCTAACTCATCTTATAGATTCAGATCTATCTATCTATCTATATATCTATCTATCTATCTATCTCATCTCATCTCATCTCATCTAATAGATTCAGATCCATCAGTCTACACATAGATTGAAACGAAAGTTTTGTACTAAAATTTCTTTCTGTGACCCTGTCCAATTGTTGAACTCTCCACTCTCCATGATCGTTTCCATGATCATTTAAATTTCATTTTCCAAAATTTAAATTGCATTTTTCATTCTTTAAATTATGTTTTTTTTTATTTCTCGTTTCTTTTATTGCTGTTTTATTTAAACAGTGTTTTTTTTTACTGAAGTTAAGCCACGCTGAGCCTCATCTGTACTTAGAGGGGTGACAGCTTAGTAATACCTCGCCCTGTAAGCTTGGATGTACGAGAGAGTTACTGTAAAGGAGAGTTCAATATTCATTAAGTTTCTTCTTCATATTGAATTACGCGCAAATACCACTGAGAAAGCTATTAATGCACCTCATGCATCCTTACGCTAATTCTGAGTTAATTCGTAGGACACACACACACACAGATATATATATATATATATATATATATATATATATATATATATATATATATATGTTATATTTATATGTTATATTTATTAACAATTATAACAAAAGTATGCTATAAATGTGTGTATGTATGTATATATATATATAGTTTTAAGTTGTGCTATATTTATGGGATAAACTGCTCAATATCAGTGATAGAGTGTATATAAATATAAATATGCAAGTGAACATTGAAGTCAACATTGAGAGGCGACAGGCTGTTTCATGATGGACGCAATCGTCAGGCCGCCTGGCGATTTTGTCCCGCATGATAAACAACAAAAATCTAAACTCAATCTTTCTTTTTTCTTACTTTCGTTTGTTTTAGGCTAAAAACCATAAAATCTCTGTTACACAGAGTACCTCCAAAAAGTTAACATCATTTCTTCGTCTAATAAAATCGCCAATTTCCGCTCAAATAATCTCAAATTTTAACAATATGTGTAAAAATATGTTTACTTTGCGGAGTTATCTGACTGAGAATCTACAAGGAAGATGGATGGGGCGGGCTAGTAATAATGATTATGTGCTCTTTGACTACGGTGTTGATATGAAAGAACAAGTCGATATACCACTTTCTACAGGCCTACAGGAACATAAGCAGAAAATCCCTGGAGCGCTGGAGAATGTTACGCAAAACATGCTACAGCGTGTTTGATAGGAGCTGGACTACCGTCTTGACGTATGTCGTGTAACTGGTGGTGCATATACTCTGAAGCTTTGTAAAATCGGCGATAAAAGCTACATCCCGGTGAATATCATTTGCGATGTAAATCTTTTATTGCTCAACATGAAGCGTATTTAATTTCTTTTGCCTGAGACATATAGCTACTCAGATATTAAAAATTTAAAGGATGTAATTTCTTTTTAGGAGGGGCCTGTATATTTTCCTCACCTTTTGTTAAAATCAAAATCGCATTCCCCATTATTTAACTAGGATAGTGTCAAAAAGAAATTACAATATGAGATCTGGTAAAAAAATAAGACAATGATAACAGCAAAATATTGCAATATGAGCACTAGTAAAAATGGTTGCTGGAGACATTAACTTTATAAGTACCAGAATTTCAAACACAGATGTTTTTTAAAACACATGGCTAAGTGGATAAAGGCGTTGGTTAGATCCAGTAACAGGACCCAAATAGTTGTGAGTTCAATTCCTGGTTAAGGCAGTGGGGGACTTGAAGAGGTGAAATTAACAGAGGATAATGTCCATGGCAAGTGGGACTACAACAGTCTTCCCCAGCGAGCGAAATAATTCCCAACCACCTGAAGAAAGCCGGAAAGTACAAGTACCGCGTAATAAATATGGCAACAAAGATGATAATGATGAAAAAACTGATTAAAAAAGAATTGTGCATTGCTCTCAACGAAGTCTCCTAAGCATCACACTAAAACTTGAATTCAGCGTTTTTAATACTATCAAACGGGCCAAGAATCAACGTCGTGATCCTTTTCCAAAACGATTGAAAGATAAGGAAGCGGAACTTCAGTTGGCAATTTACATTACACCAGGGTATATGTCTATTGTTTTAATCATTTCACACCAAGCAAAGCAATAAAACCACTATGTCAAAAAGGTTATAATAATGCCCCTAAATCACAAGGGTTCCGGAGTTTGGAGAAGACGAGAAAAATCAATATTAAAGTGCGAGAACAATAAAAGAAATGGAAGACAGAAAATAACGATTGACATCGTATTCAAAACTAGCCAAATAACCCGCGCCTTGCTGCGGGACACATTTTTTTTTTAAATGAAACTATGATAGATTTTAAATCATTATTATAATTTGTAGAGAAAAATGATGGATTTCTGTATTACTCAATACTGATGTGACCTCCATCTTCTGCCTTTCTCCTTCTATATTTTGGATAGGACTCAATCCCTTGTTCAAATTTAAATTTAATTTAAATGAAATGGGGAAAAAATCAGTGACTTTGGGGGTTGTGACACCGGGTACCAGCTTTGATCAAATTGAAATGTACATATCCAAGTACTTTAGGTGTCAGTCCTATATTCATATTCAAAATTAACTTAAATCAAAGGGACAAAACATTCAGGGTGGAGATTGTGCCACACCGGGGACCATCTTTGATCAAAATGAAATATACTTATCCAAATAAGCTAGGCGTCATTCGATTGTTCAAATTAAAATTTAATTTATATCAAAAGGAAAAAAAAATCAGTAGAATATTTTACCACACCTGGGACCCCCTTACATCAAAATGAAATATATTTACCCATTTTGAATAGTAAAATGATGAGTCTTAGCTCCCAATCTAG
>OZ010603.1:36016117-36066117 GCA_963932145.1 Acanthosepion lycidas
TTTATTTATTTTTTGACCTCGTATTATAATATAATGTTAAAATCAAAGGCCAAATTACACCTAAAATATCATAAAAATAAAACAAACTGCATCGTCGTACCACAATAAATACAAACACTTTAAAAAGATATCTGGGGGAGAAAATAACTAAAATAAACGATCGGAACTCATCTCAAAATATAGGCACGAAAAGAAATTATTTAAAAATCAAAAACGGAATATCGCGTAATATGCGACCAGAAAAATGCAAATGTATGTACATGGCAGCTCAAGGAAAATAAATTAATCAAAGCCAATACATTAAACTAAAAAAACAAATATACTCGATGCAAGAGAAATGTCTAAACGAATAAATAAAATAAAATAAAAATTTAAATAAATAGACAAATTAAGTAAATAACAAACACATTAACAAATCAAAGTTAGACACATGAACACAATATAACTATAATAAACAATTAATAATTAAGTAATCAATAAAAAAAATGATCAATTAGGTTGGTGCAAAAATAATGTCGTTTTCTGACATATGTTACTATGTGAGAAAACGACATTATCTTTGCAGCAACCTAATAAAATCTTAACAGACAATATTATACAGTAGCAAGAAATAACGGCATTCGAATTCATATTTATTACTAGAAGCTTTGCGAATGATTTGAAATAATCGTTAAAGCGTTAGGATAATACTTAGCTTATTACCCATAATGCAACATCAACTAGCCTATATAAATAGTAGGGCCAGAAACACAAGACATATGGCAAGAAGACTGCGTTCAGACATTAAATAAACTGTCACTGTTTTCTGTTGATCTCAGTAGCCACTATTATATTTTACACACACACATATATATATATATATATATATATGTATGTACTCATGTATGTAGGTATATTGTATATATATATAAAAAACTTCTCAGAATTAACCAGTATAAACGAAAAAAGACCAATCACTGCTCTCCCAAGACAACATACACAACAAATCTATTAAGAAATCAAAAGAAATCAGTTGAATCAGTCGGCACAATACAAACGATATTTCTACACTTGAAAATATTATCTTCACACATAAAGTAATTGTACGTAATTTCTCAGTTGAATAAAAGAATATAAAATAGCGTTTCTAAATTCTTATAGTTGCTAACGACATTTTCTTGGTTGTTTACAGACAATTTTTTTCCAGAAATTCATTTTCGTTTTCGCCTTGGACGAAACTACAGTTTACCTATTGTTTTTTCCTTTATACGATATATATATATATATATATATATATATATATATATATATATAAAGGCTTAAAAACTAATATTCCATGGTCATAATTTATTCCATTGGAATCGTAAATACGATCCAATTCATCAGACCTACAAATATATATATATATATATATATATATATATATATATATATATATATATATATATATATATATATATAGGGTAAAGTAAATGCGATAACTAGATATTAGCGACCGTATACGGGCGTGCTGGCGTGCATACGCTGGTAAGCAGATAAATAATTACGGAATTTAGCCAAGAGCTATAGACATGATAGTGCTCGATGTGATTAGACCGAGAAAAGAAATATATGGTAATAAACACACATATACCTACGTTTGATGTGCGACTCGAGTTTCGTTGGTTACCCAATTAATCGGGCACAATATATACCTTATTGTTTATTTAATGCTCATGGGGTGCATGAAGATTCATAGCTCAAAATTAAAATAGCACAAAAATAGTACTAAAGCAATACTGGGGTTTAAGTGCATCTTTAATATGCTAACAGTTTGTTTTCTCGAAATTCTCGCTTGTGGAACCCCCTGTCGGCTCGATGCTACCTAGCCAAATTTAATCTGAAAAAAATTAAATGCACAATCAATCGCTATCTAGTGGTCTGATTACTCTTTCCTCTTCCCGCTCATTATTAATGTTTCTGTTTCTAATTTTTTCCCATGATTGTGTGTGTGTGCAAATAGGTAAAAAATAGGAAAGAACTCGTTAGGTAAATAATCCGACGTACTTTAGTATTTTTGTTTTTTATTTTTTTTAAAAACCGTGCTTGATACAAAAGTAGATCCTACATTTCGCGCGAAATTTTTTATTCCAAAAATTAAGCTTGAAGATGAAACAGAGCTTGATGCTTTAATTCAATTTAGTTCTAATAATTATATTGAAGTTTCAGCTCTTGTTTTTTGAAACATGAGAACTCTTATGCAGCAAACAGATCATATTTAAAAAAAATAATTATAATATATATACACATTTCATATATATAAATATAAAATAGTAGTCGACTCTCCCTTCGAAATTCGACGTATGAGTGTCAAGCAGATCAGATTCTAGGAAACCCACAGCCTGACACCAGATCTGATTATAGTGTTGAAGGTTTTGTGCAGAACCATCCATACTTTTTGGAGGGCCGAATACAGAGACCTGGTGTACTAAGTGCCACAAGGTCCCCAAAGGACCCTCCGCAGGTTTTGAATTCAGAGTTGTCCTTCTGCTAGTCCAGTTGCCATCCAAGGCTATAGAACCCAGTCTGTCCTGCTATTTCACCCATAGCTGGAGGGAGAGGAAGAGGATTCATACCTTTCCCAAGGGTATTAGCACGTAAGTGAATGTAATGGATTCGAATGGAATTCGAACTCGGCTCTGTGATTCCTCAATCCAAGCCGCTATCCACCGTGCCTCCTCTCTCTCTCTATATATATATATAGTAACTCGTTGCGCCTTCCCGGGCTAACGTTCTCAAGTAACATGTAGTGGAACCACTATATTGAAACAAATGCTAAATCAGCTTCTAAGACAGTTGGTTCACTTTGTTGTGCGAGACAATTTTTTTCTCCAGAATTTATCTTACACATCTATATTTAATATATATACCATTTAATCTATCAGACGTCCATGATTAGAATATTTTTTCAACATCTGGTCCGGTGACTTTGCTATTTACCTTGAGGCTCATTTTCCCAAGGTCTTTTGTTTGCATCCCTGTGTCTTTTCTATAACTGCCTTCATGGTAATTGTTTGGAAGAGATCATTTACATGGTACCTAGCCTTTTTTTAAAGGACAGTACTATACTGACGTCGAGATCTCATCAAATTAAAATGGAGCTGGCTGGATGTAGCCGTAACTCCTATGTTAACAGTTTCTTTTCTCGAACTTGTGGAACTCCCTATCGTCTCCAGGCTATCCAACTAACTGAAAAAAAATAAATGCAATATCAATCGCTATCTACTGGCCTGATTACTCTTTCCTCTTTCCGCTCATTATCAATGTTTCAGTTTCTAATTTTTCTACACCCTGTAATCCCCTTTGTTTTAGTGGCTTTATTGCCATGAGAGGGGTGATAACAATTAATATCGCTCTGTGTGTGTGTATGTGTGTGTGCACGCGTATGTATGTATATCAGTCAGTTATATGCCATGTGTGATAGACGTTTAGTCGATCAAGTATCTTTCGAAACATGATTGACGAGGCAGATTTTTTTCCCGCAGTAGGTTGCCATTTCTTTCTTTACCCGTCCAAGATTATAGACCCCGGTTGGTCCTGCTATTTACTCATCGCTCGTGGGGAGAGAAGAAGTGAATGCATACTTTTCCCAAGTGAATGTAATGGAGTCGTTTAATGGAATTTGAACTCTGCTCTATCCATTACTCCACCGTGCCTCCCACACTTGCTAACCATTACACCACACATATTTATTTATATATACTCAATAGCTCGGATATTTTTCATCGAGCACTATTTTGTTAACAAAAGCACTCAGTATGGTATATCCTATATATATATATATGAAAATTTCTCAGAGTTAACCTGTAGAAAAGACAATATTTATAAATATAAATGACAATAGAAAAACTGCTGTTATTCCTGACGCATTTCGTCCAAGGTGGACTTTCTCAAAGGAAAAAACGAAATTAATTTAATTAAAGAAAGTAACTAATAATAACAAAAAACAGAATGTTCTTAGCGTTGTTTACATTCCTCCAATTGCTAAGAACATTATATATATAATTGCTAAGAACATATATATATATATATATATATATATATATATATATATATATATATATATATACATTATATATATAATTGCTACGAACACACACACACACATATATATATACATACATATGCGTGTGAAGAATTAATGGATTTATTTTGTAATCCACATTTTGTTAAAATGAGTACTTCCTATTGTTAGAGATAAGCGTATGGTTGCAAGAAAGAAATACGACAACAGCGGAAATAGATTTACGTGGTTTATTTCAACAGGAACGTGAGGCTTTGGTACAGCTCCCTTATGGTAAGGTTCATAAGCCGACTTCGGATCTAGGTCGATCTCTCATAGTAGTTCACACATGTTGACGCCGGCACTCCCCTGCTGTGAACAGGTCTCATCGGTGGCCACCTGTTGACTGCCCGTTGAACTTTCGTGTGACCCCTTTTAAAACGTTTTTTATGGCTTAACAGGCTCGAAAAACGAAGTGAGTATAATTAGGAGGGAAGCATTTTTATTGGACGAAAAATAGAGCACTTTAAATATTATTTTATTTTTCGACCGGAACTCGAGTGTCGGGAACATTTGTAAACGAAGATAATGTTCATTTTGTCACATCCTGTTCTCGCCCTTGAGTATTTGCCTGTAAATCAGCCGAGATATGACTTATTTTATTTTATAACAATATTTGAAATAGACACCTCATATTTATTTATTAAATAATGTGTATCGACCTGTTTATCGGAGGACACATTTTCTCTACTTAGAATTCTCGAATGCGCATACCATTGATGTAAATCAAAATGGGGCGTCTATTTCAAATAAGAAGTCTCTACGTTTATAACATTTGAAGTGATGTGTGTGTGCATATGTGTGTGTGTGTGTGTCTATGCATGTGTGTGTCTATGCATGTGTGTGTTTGTCTATGTCTGCGTGGTATGTTCTCGGAGATTTTTCACCGAATCAAATACAAACCGCGTTCTGAGCATCTGAAGCTGACCTGTCACATCCGGTCGCCAAGCCGACGGTCAGCCATCTTAGCGTAGTAATTATCACATCAAATAACCCATCATATCTATACTGACCGCCGCTAATAATTCCTCAGGCACCCCACATTTCTTGCTCAGCAATTCATTTCGATTCCGTCCTGACTCACGCCCCCACTCACCGCGTGGTGTCTACGGTGGAATTTCTGATCTATTGTGCTACTGACAGGGATTTTTATGATGTAGATCTTTCAATTTTTGCCTCGATCAAAATTACTGGCTGGGTAGATATCACGGAAATTGGCGAATATGATGGAGTAGTCATGCCGTTCAATATTGCCGGTGTCGCTCATTTGGCAATCTCCCCGTGAAAGAATAATCTGAAGATGAAACTTGATTTCTATCAGGCACTGTAGCTAGGAAAAGCGGCAGCGTGTTTGCTGCAATAACCTGAATGAAAATTACCACCAAATGTTTTTGACAAGAGCTTCCATATATTTTTCGGTCTACTCTTCAATGTCATAAAATTTTAGTTTGATTTGTTTTGTTTTAAGGTATATCAAACTCAATAGGTTATTTAATGCTGACAATTTTTTTTTTTTTTTATTGCTGGTAATATTTTTTTCAAAAATGTATTTCGGGTAATATTTTTTCTCTAAAAAAAACAAAAAAAACACAATATCTGGTAATATTTTTTTGTTTTTGTCAACAAATGTATTGCTGGTAATATTTGTTGGAAAAATACACAATAGCTGGTAATCTCATTTTTTTTTTTTTTCAAATTTATTGCTGGTAATATTTTTTTCAAAAATATAATTCAGGTAAAATTATTTCTTGAAAAAAACACAATAGCTGCTATCTTTATTTATTTATTTATTTATTTAAATATATTGCTGGTAATATTTCTTTGAAAAATTTATTTCTAGTAATAATATTATCTTAAAAAAAAATATACTGATCATATCTTTTTTTTTTTTCCAAAAAAAATGTATTGCTGGTAATAAATCTTTTTTCTGGTATTAAAACCTATTTTTACACTTACATAGTGTTTTGACGCCAGTTTGAGGGTTAACTATTTTCCCATAGCTGGGACCCTAATAGGCACTGCCACTCCGGGTCAGGGTGGACCTGGGAACATCAGAAATTAAGAGGTGGTTCCTAACTCCTCAAAACCTCCTGATCAAAAACCTTGCTGTTGGACGTAGTTTATAATCTTACCCAGAACGCGGATGTGGTTTATCGTCATACCCAGGACGACATGGACCTTTACATAAACCACCGAAGAAATACCGAATCTAGGTGAGACTGGGCCAAATAAACTAAAGTGTAGTCTGCATTGTTAACAGGCGCATGCGTCCGTACACATACACACACACAAGTTGATCGAAATATAACTCTCTATTTTATGTATGATTGGCCAGCCAAAAATCCTGGCTTAAGAGCCTGATATTTTATCTTTGGGATTGGTTAAAGGAATAAATCTGATCAACCAAACCAAGATATTGGAAGAACTTCAAGGGCGAATTTCATGAAGTTATTTTTATTCCCTAAGCAAGGTGAGAAGTCACTAGGACGCAAGCGGTTACAGAAAATTTGGAGCAAGATCAGATAGGAGTGATAGAGGAAATGATGAGGAGAAGGATAGTGGATAGATCAAGGCAACTAGAGAAGTCGATTGATATTACATTTGAATAGTTGGAGATTATAGCTCTCAGGGAAACTGGAATAGGAAAGGGAGTTCCACAGGCAAGAGGTGCGAGACATGAAGCTATTTGAGTAGAAGAGACGGGTATATTTAGGTGTTTCGACAGTGAAAGGGTGAGAGCCGGATGCCAGCCTCGTAGGGCACTTGAACTCATGAAGTCTGGGAACCAGCGAATGCAGCTGCTCGGAGCAATTGCCATGAAAGTATTTGTAAAAATGTCAGAGAGAGGCGACGGCGCGTCTGTGAGAGAGTGACTGTAGACGAGTTGCCAGAACAGGGCCAATTATATTGCATATCCGCCTCTGGAGCCTATCAAGAACACCGAGGCAAACAGAGGGGCTCCAGTTAGGTCTCCTATACCAAAAGACGTTCTGGTGAAATCAGTTGACGGGAGTCTTTAGAGGTTCGAGAAGCTTTTAGAGCAATCTGGTGCCCAAATCAAGTTATGAATAAAACCTGATGCTAAACGTATTTCTCACATATCCGGTTCTTGTAAAAATTATAGTTAATAAATTATTTATCAGAGTTTTAAAATCGAGAGTTACTTTTCAGTCATCCTGTACACGTATATATATATATATATATATATATATATATATATATATATATATATATATATATATATATCGCATATTGAGTGCTGGTGTTAATAACATAATGCTCGATAAATAAATAAAAAATAATTAATTGTGTTTCCGAATAAAATAATAAGAACACCTTTAGAAAACATATGCTTGGACAAAGGTAATTTGGTTTTATATCATTTAGTTTTCAGGAGCCATTCTATCTATCTATCTATCTATCTATCTATCTATCTATCTATATATATCTCTCTCTCTCTCTTTCTGTATATATATATATATATATATATATATATATATATATATATATATATATATATATATATATATATATACAACGAATTGAGTTCTCTATGTCACTAACGTTATTATTTTAAAATAAATCCGCAAAAATTCGCATTTCTCTCTGCCGGGTGCCGATAGCCTAGGGATTAGAATCTCAGACTGATGCCAAGTCGGTCGTGTTTCCCTAAAACTTTTTTCTTCCAGGTTTTCAGATGAGGCGTTTAGTCATCTTGATTTTTGAGTTACTCACCTAGAAAGAGAAAAGGCTGAATTCGTTTTATATTAGTCCTATTGTTTTCCCAATTTAAAAATGGTGAGATGGAAAATGGTGCCAACATTCATACTCTGACTTCCATCTTTAAATTCCAGTCAATAGTAAGCAAGTAAACGGTGAATACTTTTAAGACACAGGGAACAATAGAGAGAAAAAATTGATCAGGAAGTTATATCAGGAAGAGGGGTCATCATTTCAACTTTCAAACTATCAATTAGAAAATATTCAACTCAAACCATAAATCATTTGGCATGTAACAGAGAAGTTTCAGCCATGACAGTCCAAAGAGCTGTGCAAAAAACTTGAAAATAACGTCGTACGTGAAACCTGCGCGGTACTTTGTTAATCCAGGACAGAAAGTTATAAGATTACAAGGGCTGTGAACAACTTGATTAAGTTGGAAAATAATCCTGAAATAATATGTTTACATATATTGGAACGTTATTTCAATCCTTCATATAGCTTCAGATCCTTAGCTATGCTTAAGTAATGTACATGTCATATTCGTTTATGATCGATTTCATCACGTTTCTTCTGTTAAGCTTACAGAGTAATTATACATACTTATTGCTCAAAGTAGAGTTCAATCGTTTTATAAAAACCACGGAGAATTCCAGTAAGATATTTTTAATCATTTATACAATCCACCTAGAAAGAAAACAGGTTAAAATCGTATTGTGTCAGCCGTAATATGTCTTTCCAAATGGCCAATGGTAAGAGGAAAGAGATCATTCGGGTCTTCTGTAATGTTACCGACTGGATCAGGAGGTCGCAACAGCAAAATGGATCATCATTTCAACTTAGAGCTAAATACATTCTTAGTAGAGTCCAATAAACCTCGGAGAAATCCAGTAAGATATCTTTAATCATTCTTTGAGGTTTCTTGTATCTATTTTGTGACAATTATTACAAGTGATGGAATAAGAGCATCATTCTTCGGGTTTTAGCTTATTGTTTTGTTTATTTTGACTAACTCTTTAGTGTGTTGCATGTGGTAATAACATAAATTCGTCTAGAATGTATTGTCGTACGAACATAAAACATTTAGTCCATTGAAGTCCTGAAGGATGAAACGTCTCACAAGTAAACTTTTTCTACTTTGTTATATATATATATATATATATATATATATATATATATATATATATATATATATATATATATATATGTGTGTGTGTGTGTGTGTGTGTGTTTAGAAACAACGTTTTTTTTTAAACATGTTTTGTTTCAGGGAAAATTTGATTAAATTTTTATTTCGAATTTCAAATACACTTTTGGTGGGCGTAAAGAGAGGAAACATTGTCTGCATTATCCAATGTTCCAATCGCTTTTGGCACTTCGACCAATTTTAAAGGGCGTTGTTTTTAGGCGTTATTAATTAATTTTTATACTTGACTGTTTAAGATGTATGTTTTGTGCATTTTGTATACTAGCTGGCGCGTTTATTCCGACATTCGCGTGTTGAGAGCGGCTAGAATTCGAGTGGGCATCTTTCTATTTAAAAAAAAAAAATTGAATACATCATTTCCGCTACTGAAAAAGAAAATATTTATTCTGAGTGCAAAATGTTTTATATAAACGGCTTGTTTCATAGGGAGGTGTTTTCGGTAATATATCATATAAAATGTTAGTGTTTTCGATCATAATCTGACATATATATATATATATATATATATATATATATATATATATATATATATATATATCAGGTGTAGAAATTTCAATTCAACTCAGAACTAATTTCCTCGCCGATTTAATTTCAAACTGAGAACAAAATCGATTCGAAATTAATTCCGATTTGAAATCAATTCCTATTTGAAATTAATTCTGTCACTCGTATATATATATATATATATATATATATATATATATATATATATATATATATATATATATATATATATACCACTCTGGGAAATAGAATACACTGAATTCAAAACTGTGAAGAACGGAAGGATAAACAATGATTAAGGAAAGATAAGGTTGAGAAACTCAATCCTAGAAGATGGAATTACACAATTTTTCCGCTCTTTTCATTCAAATACCTAATATATCTATCTATCTATCTATCTATCTATCTATCTATATATATATATATATATATATATACAGACCAAGCTCATCCTACGTGGTTAACTGGTTGCAGATGTCACGGATTAAGTCGAAGAGCGACTTAAGTCGAAATAAACACATTATCAACCGCAAATAAGCACTCCACGTTGCCTATTACACCGTTTATGATTTGAATGCACAGTATTCTGAATAAAATAATTAATTTTAACTTTATCTTTCAGCGATGTACCTGTAGGCTTACCATTAGCACTTGCACTGGGTATTTTCTTTGGAACGATAAGCAAAAATGTATCCTAAATTCTTATGTAAACAAGCCTGAAGTCGCAATCGGCGTTGGAGCAGAAAACAACGCACGAGTGGCGCTGTTGACAGGAATTTCAAATAAGAACATCTACTGAACATACTTTAGTATGTTAATTTATTTATGATATATATATATATATATATATATATATATATATATGTGTGTGTGTGTGTGTGTGTGTGTCAGTTTTAAAGAAGGTCTAAAGACTAATGTCACAGCTTTCAATGTGCTTTATACTAACTTCGAGGCTGTTGAAATCAACTGCAGATATTTTCCCAGATTAGTATCTTAAATTTCAAAATCAGTCATATTGACTTCCTAGGAGACGAAAGACAACGGCGAAAAGCGTCTGCTGTTGCATAATATGTTTATTTGTGTGCAGCCCACGAGTGGGATTGAAGTGTCACATACGACGAAAACTGAATATGGTTGTCGTATCCCTATACGTCGATATATATATATATATATATATATATATATATATATATATATATATATATATATATTTGGTTTATACGTTATTGTTTGCGGATACAGCATATTAGAGTGAACGCTGTTTTTATTAAACAGTATTAATTACATTTAGCAGCCAGAATACTCGAGAAATTTCACAGAAAATATGTGTCCTTCGATAGGATTCGAACCTGTATCCAATGCGGAAACCGTCATTTAGCCTAACGTGCTGTTAACCGATTCAATCAAAGAGGACTGCAGGTATAACAAAGTTCAAATTACTGCTTACGAACACACATGAAATAACGCATACACATAAAATATATTGAAATACTTGTCGAATTTAATCCAGCATATATATATATATATATATATATATATATATATATATATATATATATATATGTATGTATGTATGTATGTATGTATGTATGTATGTATGTATGTATGTATAGTCACAGTACTTCATTACAGTGCGAGCCAATGCTATTATTTCCAACAATCTGCAGAACCAAATATCTGTGGCTAGAAGTTCCCAATATAAAAAAAAAAAATTCACCCCAGGCAAGGCAATAAAGCAACTAAGATGCAAGCGTTTACTGAGGTTTACTGAATATTAGAAAAATATACTAATAAGGCGGGATGACAATAAAATTAACAATAATTAGTAACCCAGAAGATCACGACTGCCATTGCTTATCAATTTTTGAAGATCAAATTTGACTTAGTAGCAAGCAGTCCAAGGAGATTTCCACAAGCAAGAAGTGTGATAGAAGAAACATTTAGCATAGAACTTATAATTATATCTAGGTATTGCAACTGTAAAATGATCAGATTCTGCAAACAATTAGTACTGTTCGGGAATTCAGAAAATATAGGTACCATAAGTAAATTTACATCAGCACAATTACCTTGAAAGTACTTTTAGAAAAGGCACAGGGAGCTACATTTCGGCGAAAGGAAAGTAACTTAAACAAAGGTGCAAGGTCAAGCGGCAATATTCAAAGCGGGGATTGTGTTATATTACCGAATTTTAAAATCCGGAATGTCGAAATCTTGAAATTTAAAATCCAGAAATGTGAAATCAAGAATGTATCAAAATCTAGAAAGATCACAATCCCGAAATTTAGAATCCGAATATATAGATAATTCATAATGAAGGATTATGAGCAAATTTCCTAAAATAGTTCATAATGTTGGTTTTCCTGGTCGTTAACTATAATTTTAAGCCTTTCATAATTATAAAACATATCCTTTTTTTCTTTTTGGACAAGACTCCTCGGAGAATGCGTTCCCGTTCGTTTTCTACGGGCTGCTGCTCTTTTTGAATCTCTCCAATAATGCGATAAACACCAATATGAGCAAAGCGTACTAAGATTTTCCATCGCCTATTCCATATTTTGTTTTCATATATTTTACTTATCTCTTAATTTTTCAGATCTACAAAACACTATTTAAACGCTGTTGTAAATGTTTTGAAATAAAGGTATTTCATTTATTTTTTGTTCAATTTCTTCCAAAGACGATTTTTTTGGATTCTGATCGTACAAGATTTTACATTTAGGGATTCTGATCTTTCGGGAATATATAAATTCGGGATTTCAAATTTCTGAATTCAAAATTTCAGGATTTCGAAAATTGGGATTTTAAGATTCGGCATGATGAACAGCATCCATTTTCAAGCAGGAACGAATGGTAGCGTTCTAAATATGTATGATACATTACAGAGAGAATATTGTCTGGCACGACACAGGGAACCAAATTTCTTAGCTAAAGACTAGGAAATTTTTTCAACATATTTATTCCTCTTTGTTTATCGGAAAACATTTGGCCCTCGAAGGAACAAGGAGCAACTCTTCTGAAGGTTATCATCAGTCATAGCGATGGAAGGTAATAAGATTCTATCAGACAAGTAACAAGGAAGCAGTTTCTTTTTAGAAGCAGTAAAATTAACAAAACATTTCCTTGTTCCATTTAACAACAGATTGTAGGCCGTTTTCTTTAGAACAATTGCTAATATGACCATATCGAACTATTAATTCAAGAGTAAATAGTTTTAACATCAGTATAGTTACTGAGGTGAGAATTGATGGCATCATGAAGGTCTTTTATGAGGAACTATCTATGTCCACTAATAGAGGCCTGGGGATTCCTTTGTTCCATTTAACAACAGATTGTAGGCCGTTTTCTTTAGAACAATTGCTAATATGACCATATCGAACTATTAATTAAAGAGTAAATAGTTTTAACATCAGTATAGTTACTGAGGTGAGAATTGATGGCATCATGAAGGTCTTTTATGAGGAACTATCTATGTCCACTAATAGAGTCCTGCTGATTCCTTTGTTCCATTTAACAACAGATTGTAGGCCGTTTTCTTTAGAACAATTGCTAATATGACCATATCGAACTATTAATTCAAGAGTAAATAGTTTTAACATCAGTATAGTTACTGAGGTGAGAATTGATGGCATCATGAAGGTCATTTATGAGGAACTATCTATGTCCACTAATAGAGGCCTGGGGATTCCTTTGTTCCATTTAACAACAGATTGTAGGCCGTTTTCTTTAGAACAATTGCTAATATGACCATATCGAACTATTAATTCAAGAGTAAATAGTTTTAACATCAGTATAGTTACTGAGGTGAGAATTGATGGCATCATGAAGGTCTTTTATGAGGAACTATCTATGTCCACTAATAGAGTCCTGGGGATTCCTTTGTTCCATTTAACAACAGATTGTAGGCCGTTTTCTTTAGAACAATTGCTAATATGACCATATCGAACTATTAATTCAAGAGTAAATAGTTTTAACATCAGTATAGTTACTGAGGTGAGAATTGATGGCATCATGAAGGTCTTTTATGAGGAACTATCTATGTCCACTAATAGAGGCCTGGGGATTCCTTTGTTCCATTTAACAACAGATTGTAGGCCGTTTTCTTTAGAACAATTGCTAATACGATCATATCGAACTATTAATTCAAGAGTAAATAGTTTTAACATCAGTATAGTTACTGAGGTGAGAATTGATGGCATCATGAAGGTCTTTTATGAAGAACTATCTATGTCCACTAATAGAGGCCTGGGGATTCCTTTGTTCCATTTAACAACAGATTGTAGGCCGTTTTCTTTAGAACAATTGCTAATATGACCATATCGAACTATTAATTCAAGAGTAAATAGTTTTAACATCAGTATAGTTACTGAGGTGAGAATTGATGGCATCATGAAGGTCTTTTATGAGGAACTATCTATGTCCACTAATAGAGTCCTGGGGATTCCTTTGTTCCATTTAACAACAGATTGTAGGCCGTTTTCTTTAGAACAATTGCTAATACGATCATATCGAACTATTAATTCAAGAGTAAATAGTTTTAACATCAGTATAGTTACTGAGGTGAGAATTGATGGCATCATGAAGGTCTTTTATGAAGAACTATCTATGTCCACTAATAGAGGCCTGGGGATTCCTTTGTTCCATTTAACAACAGATTGTAGGCCGTTTTCTTTAGAACAATTGCTAATATGACCATATCGAACTATTAATTCAAGAGTAAATAGTTTTAACATCAGTATAGTTACTGAGGTGAGAATTGATGGCATCATGAAGGTCTTTTATGAGGAACTATCTATGTCCACTAATAGAGTCCTGGGGATTCCTTTGTTCCATTTAACAACAGATTGTAGGCCGTTTTCTTTAGAACAATTGCTAATATGACCATATCGAACTATTAATTCAAGAGTAAATAGTTTTAACATCAGTATAGTTACTGAGATGAGAATTGATGGCATCATGAAGGTCTTTTATGAGGAACTATCTATGTCCACTAATAGAGGCCTGGGGATTCCTTTGTTCCATTTAACAACAGATTTTAGGCCGTTTTCTTTAGAACAGCCGCTAATTTAACATTATCGAACTGATCACACGTTCTATTAATTCAAGAGTGAATAGTTGTGTCAGCATAAATATCGAGGTGAGAATTGATGGCATCAAGAATGTCACTAATGAGGAATTATGTATGTTCAAGTTTAGAGCCCTGGGGAACGCATATATTCATGCAAAAGGATCAAGAAGAGTGGCCATTCGAGATAACATTCATTTCCTGATTTGAAAAAAGAATGAATCAGTTCGAAAGTAAATTTAAAAAAAAGATCTTTGAGTAGATTGTCCAGCATTCACTATCATATTTGAGGTTTCATATTTTTTTTATTATTTAATCTCTGGCTTAGATTTTTGAGAGGCACATTTCGATATTCTAACGCAAATTTGCATTTAAGTGACACATTTCCTGTCATTCGTATTTCTTTGACTTTTTGGTATCTACAATTCCTACACGCATCTTGAGATTTATGTCTTGTTGACAACCTTACGTTCTGTCTTTCTTCTCAATTTGCACACTTATAAGATCGACTAATATTTCTATGTGGACGTCCCAAAATGTATGGAATAAATTCGAAAACTAGATGGTCTCGAAGAAGGAAAGTTCCTCATATAAAACTTAATTCGAGAGAACACTTCTAATTTATCAGTCATTAACGTATGGGTACAACTGGAATGAAGATAGAAATGTTCTAGACAAATGGAAAATCTTTATTTCAGAAACTCAGACAATTTTAACAACTACTACTACGGCTACTAGTGTGTAATCACTCAAAATGTCAAGGGATAAGAGAGAAAGCAACAAAAATGGTGTGGAATAAGGAAATTACTTCATCTCAGAACTTCAGACAATTTCCTCGACTACAATAAAGTAGTCCGTCGAAATACAATCAAATAAGAAGGAATGAAGCCAAAAATGGAAGAGGAAAAGGAAGGTTCTTTATCGTAAGAACTCAGACAACTCCAAGCACGACCCCTTGCAGGCAATCAAACGCACCCACAAGCAAACTAAAAAGGGGGAAAAAAAAACAAAAAAAACAAAACAAATTGTAATGAACAAAATGGAAGAAAGGAAGGTATGCACTTCTGTTCTATTCTTTGTCTGTTAAGGTTCTCAGGCGATAGCAATAACTCTGAATTAAAAAAAAAAAGCGACAGCCACGATTGAGCTATGAAGAAAATCGCAGCAAATCCATGAATCTTATTTCGTTTTTACTACGCTTTCCCGGAGGAAGCGGGCTCCGTGGCTTTTATTACTGGGCCCCACATTTGAACACATTCCAAAGCCACAATATCCACTTTAGCTGCCCATTCGCCAGAAGCAAATGCTTCCCTGTTGTTCGTTTCTTTATAGCTGGCAACGATTTAATTGCACAAATGAGAATACAGAATTTGGGAGAATAATGACGAGATAAAAGTGACACAAAATTCTCTTGAATTTAACCAGTCATTCCATTCCATTCTGATTCTGTCTATATCACTTTCGGGTTCGCTAAAATCTATCTATCTATCTATCTATCTATCTATCTATCTATCTATCTATCTTAGGTTGCATTTCTCTCTCTTTACCCTCTCTCTCTCTCTATATATATATATATATATATATATATATATATATCTATATATATATATATATATATATATATATATATATATATATATATATATATATATATATATATATATTATGTTGGATAAATGTATCTATCTATCTATCTATCTATCTCTCTCTCTCTCTCTCTATATATATATATATATATTATTTTGGATAAATGTATCTATCTATCTATCTATCTATCTATCTTAGGTTGCATTTCTCTCTCTTTACCCCCCTCGCTCTCTCTCTCTCTCTCTCTCTCTCTCTCTCTCTCTATATATATATATATATATATATATATATTATGTTGGATAAATGTATCTATCTATCTATCTATCTATCTATCTCTCTCTCTCTCTCTCTCTATATATATATATATATATATATATATATATTATTTTGGATAAATGTATCTATCTATCTATCTTAGGTTGCATTTCTCTCTCTTTACCCCCCTCTCTCTCTCTATATATATATATATATATATGTATATATATATATATATATATATATATATATATATTATGTTGGATAAATGTATCTATCTATCTCTCTATCTATCTATCTATCTATCTATCTATCTATCTCTCTATATATATATATATCTATATATATATATATATATATTATTTTGGATAAATGTATCTATCTATCTATCTATCTATCTATCTATCTATCTTAGGTTGCATTTCTCTCTCTTTACCCCCTCTCTCTCTCTCTCTCTCTCTCTATATATATATATATATATATATATATATATATATATATATATATATATATATTATGTTGGATAAATGTATCTATCTATCTATCTATTTATCTATCTATCTATCTCTCTCTCTCTCTCTATATATATATATATATATATATATATTATTTTGGATAAATGTATCTATCTATCTATCTATCTATCTATCTATCTATCTATATATATATATATATATATATATATATATATTATGTTGGATAACTGTATCTATCTATCTCTTTCTCTCTCTCTCTTTCTTTATCTCTCTCTCTCTCTCTCTCTGTATATATATATATATATATATATATATATATATATATATAATGAGAGAAGCAGCAAACGTTTTTGTTTAGAATGTGGATTTGCTTTAGTGTACATATTATATTTCATTCTCCATATAATATATACAAATAAAATATAATATATACACTAAAACATGTCCATATTATAATGTATCGAACAAAATGTTTTTCACTTTTATCTCACGATACATGTGAATATATAGTTAATCTTGCACGGCACACTTAAAGTTAAAGAAATATAAAATGATTAAAAAAATGATTATGCATTTTTTTTATTAATTTATTAACACAAACAAAACTATTATAATTTGTAATAACGAATATAATAATTAATATTATTTAAACAACTTTCATTTATTTACTGTTCTGTTCATTATAACGTAACATTTAATGAGATATCTGTTGTTGACGTTTTCTTTAAAATATCTTCATTGCTACCTCGAATTTTCGATGGGCATATTCTTAAATCATCTTCGAAAGATTCTAGCTATGATCGATTTTAATTATAATATTACAGAAATGATTATTTTGCACAAATATAAGCGTTGAGTACAGAAACAAGCTATTTCTTTGGCTTTTTTTGTAATATCTGGAAATTCATTCTGAAGGGATAACCAAAATGAGGTAATATCAGTTGTTGATTATTTTAATAGAAATGCTATGTCGTTTAAGCAATGTAAATGGGTTTTAATGTTGATATGTACGTTAATTGTGCTTTGAACATCTTTTGAAAATTATCTAAATAATGAGCTTTAAAAATTATCTCGACATACCAACGAACCTTTTATGATACATCAGTGTGTCGCGGAAAACGGGTGAAACCATTGATCGAAAATGCATTCAGATCTGGAAAGCTCAATCAAACTTATCTATCTATCTATCTATCTGTCTATCTATCTATCTATCTATCTATCTATCTATCTATCTATTAGTTTGGTGCAAAAATAATGTCGTTTTCTCACATCTGTTACTTTTATATATGATTTCTGAATGAATTCATTGATATATATAGCCATGTTATATATCATTTTGAAGCGCGTTTTTCGCTCTGTCGAATCGTGTTATTCGTTATCGGTCTCAATCTCTTCATTCATTTTTTTGCAGGCTTTTCGACAGCATGGACAAAATTCAAATCCGCACGATTTTCTTGTTCCAGTTCAAACTAGGCCGGAAACCTGCCGAGACAGCTCGTGATATCAATGATGCGTTTGGCCCAGGAACCACTAACGAACGTGTGGCATAACGGTGGTTCAAGAAATTTCGCAATGGTGACGAGAGCCTCGAAGATGAAAACGGTCGCGGCCAGCCGACTGCGGTTGATAACGAACATTTGAAAGCCTTAATTGAAGCCGATCCTCGCAAAACCACACGAGAAGTTGCTGTTGAACTCGAGGTCGACCACTCAACAGTCGTTCGCCATTTATAGCAAATAGGGAAGTCAAAAAAGTTGGATAAATGGGTGAACGATAATCAAAAAAATCATCAGAAAACGACATTATTTTTGCACCAACCTAATATCTATATCTATCTATCTATCTATCTATCTATATATATATATATATATATATATATATATATATATATATATATATATATATATATTTATAATTATTTATTTAAAAATCATAGCATAAATATGTTATAAAATCAGTACAAAAATAGCCATTTTGCTTCAATCCATCTGGTGTATTATCAAGTGATGATGTTACAACATCATCACTTGATAAAACACCGGAGGTGTTGAAACAAAATGTCTATTTTTGTACTGATTTTATAACATATTTATGTTACAATTTTTAAATAAATAATTATATCTGCTCTACTCTGTATTGAGCACTCTTTTAAGAATGGTAATTGTTGGTTATTGGAATTCATTCCGTATACACCAATCCTATACTTTGTTATATATGTATATATATATTTTATCTATTTTGTGTTACCGAAGTTGTCTTATATACTCCACAATAATGAAAAAAATGAGGTAGATAGACAGATAGATAGATAAATAGATAGATAGATAGATATGAACAGACTGGGAGAGATTTGAAAAGAATGAGATAGATAGATACGAACAGACTGAGATAGATAGATAGATAGATAGATAGATAGATAGATAGATAGATATGAAAAAACTAAGATACATAGATATGAAAGAGATAGATAGATAGATAGATAGATAGATAGATATGAAAATACTGTGATAGATAGATAGATAGATAGATAGATAGATATGAAAATACTGTGAAACATAGACAGACAGATAGATAGATAGATAGATAGATAGATAGATAGATAGATAGATAGATAGATATGAAAATACTGTGATACATAGATAGATAGATAGATAGATAGATAGATAGATCTCTATATTGAACAAATTTGTTAATAATCTGGATATTCATTTTCATTATTTCTTGAAACTAGACCCATAATCTATCTATCTATCTATCTATCTATCTATCTATCTATCTATCTATCTATCTATCTATCTGTCTGTTTGTCTTTACAGTGTGGTGCATAATTATAAGGCCAGCTGAATTTTAACATTAAACTTTAGCAAATGAGCTAATGTTTTACCATTTTGTATCTTATTATATAGGATTAATTATCTGAAAGTTTCAAATAATTACTATGAGAAGAAAATCGCTTATTGTAAAATTGTTCAAAAACTCGAAAAACGTTTGGTGAATAATTATAAGGCCATTTAAAAAAAAACAAAAAAAAACACTGCAAGTTAAAATAATTTAAATCAGCAAACGCTTAAAATTTTATAAGTTATTAACATCTCACCAGCATATTCGCATAGCAAAATTAACATAAACTATGCCGTTAGGTAGAAAATTAAGTGGATTTGAAAAAGGTCAAATAATCGCACTCAAAAATGAAAATTTTAGTAATAGAGAAATTGCCGTTAGGATTACGCGTTCAAAAACGGTTATTAACAACTTTTTATCAAACACGGATTATCTGTTTTGTATAATTTATGTAGGCTTTCGCACCGGCTTTATTTTATGTCTAGCTGCCGTTAACTATCAATCCATGGGTCATAACCCCTTTGTAAAAAATATTTTTTTTTTATTTTTTCTTCTTATCCACATTGAAGCCCACAAACCTTACAAAGCCAACTTTCTTTTCTTTCTTTTTTTTCGGAAAAAAGAGGTTGTATGTTGTTTTTAATTCTAAATAAATCGTTCACTCGTCAGCAATTTACAATCGCCTGATGAGATGCATTGATACGCATCGAAACACAACTGCAATTATGTAGCGATTTTGACAGGATTTCGGTGTAATCTCCTAAAATAAATAATGCATATATATATATATATATATATATATATATATATATATATATATATATATCCATGAAAATTATAGTCGTACTCAGTCTCTTGGTTTTTAAAATAATATTAAAGCCCTGCCATTTCTTATGGCATTGAGCACATTTATTCCGATAAGCAACCATTCCGCAGGCTCTTATCAGAGCTACTTATTATTTCCTGGATTCATATATGCTCTAATGTGAATTTGGTTGTCCGTTCCTGTAGAGCACTTTTTGTCTTTAGACTTCAGCTCCTGTACCGTGACACTAGTTTCCCTTGTTATTGAGCGCTTTTTACTGGCAAACCTTTTCTGGTAGAACCTTTTTACGTCTTTTTTAGATCTTGATTGGCCCACTCCGCCGTGCGAGTTTGTTTTTCCTGTCGAAATGAACTCGCCCGGTAGTATAAAGGGTACTCACCTTCTTATTACAGTTACTGGATACCTGATGATTGTGTGAAAACACATGAAACTTATATTCGTGGCCAGTCCCTGTCTACATGGTTTTTAAATTAACACACACACAGATATATATATATATATATATATATATATATATATATATATATATATATATATATATATATAGAGAGAGAGAGAGAGAGAGAGAGAGAGAGATATTAGGTTGGTGCAAAAATAATGACATAATAATGTCGTTTTTTGACGTATTTTTCAACGTCAAAAAACGACATTATTACGTCATTATTTTTGCACCAACCTAATAGATAGATATTAAGTTGGTGGAAAAATAATGTCGTTTTCCCACATATGTTACTATGTCAGAAATAGAAATTATTTTTGCACCAACCTGATAGATAGATAGATAGATAGAATTATAGGTAACTATACTCGTTTCGAAAAACCCTCGAATTTTTGATTTGCCAATAATCAAATCAATCTCGAGAGAAAAAAAGGTTTTAAAAAAAAGAAAGAGCTAGAAACATGAAAGTCTGTCGAAAAAAATCACACAGATACAGGTTTAAAGCCCAAAGAAAAAAAACCGATACGAGTAAACAACTAACTAAAAGAGCTCAATACAACCGTAGAGCAGGCCTAGATAAACCTAGTGAGCATGACAAACCTACCCAGGTTTCACCAAACCTGGGTAGGTTTGCCTGGCTCACTAGGTTTATCTATCTATCTATCTATCTATCTATCTATCTATATATATGTATATATGTATATATATATATATATATATATATATATATATATATATATATATATATAGAGAGAGAGAGAGAGAGAGAGAGAGAGATAGATTTATAGATAGATAGATAGAATTTTAATAAAGATTTTTACACTATAAATTAAATTCATGTCTAGCTGCCGTTAGCTGCCAATCTATCTTGTCATAACCCCTTTGTAAAAAATCATTTTATGTTCACATCTTATCCAGATTGAAACCCATAAACCTTATAACGCCCACCTTTTCTTTTTTTCGAAAAAGAAGTTGTATGTTGCTTTTAATTATAAATAAATCCTTCACTCGTCAGTAATTTGCAATCTCTTGATGAGATGTATTGATATGCATCGAAACACGACTGCAGCTATGTCGTGGTTTTGACATGATTTCAGTGTGATTTCCTAAAATACCCTTAAATATCGGTAAAACTTTTTGACAAATACATCAATTCTTTGTCTTCGCAATTCACCGCTGATCTTGGATGATAGCGAAATTAATGTAGAAGATAAAAACTATAAGAATAATTACAGCGTCTTTCTTAAACAGTTTTTCATTTTGTTTTACCATCACTAAAATTTGATCCGTGAAGATCAGAGGATTAACATGGAATAATAGGCATAATATGTCTAAATTATTCATACAAACATGCTCGAATTAAGATATTCCCCCATATGTGAAAATAATTCATATTTATCTATACCTCACTCATATAAACCGTTATATAAGTCCTCTCTTTTAAACTTCTCTCTGCTAAATTTTAATTCTCACGTACACCTGTCCTGTTCTTCTTTCTTCTGTTACACCCTCTCTCTAGAGCATTCATTCATTTCCCTCTCACAATTGTCTCCCACTCCTACGCTTACACTCTCACTATTCTTGTTTTTTTATACCCGGTGTTATATTTTTCGATTTCATTTTGAATTTGTATTTCTGATGATTTGGATCGTGATAACTATTCCAATGTAATAAATTATAACCATGGAATATTAGTGTTTGAGACTTTTATATTATATATATATATATATATATATATATATATATATATATATATATATATATATATATATATATTCTGTGTATTTAGGCAGCATCTTTTCATTCATACACGTTTCATTAAATAATATAGACAAGTGTTGTCTATTTATTTTATGTAAATTTTTTTCGTAACGTCGGATAAGTTTAATAACATTATCGTTGAACGAAGAAAGAAATTCACAATATTGATCGATATTTTTTAATACAATCTAAGATTTCGGCTTACTTAAGTCATTATCAAAGATGTCAATTACAACATATTAAGCAATATACATAGATGATTTCTAAGCAACAATATTATTTAACGTGTGTGTGTATATATATATATATATATATATATATATATATATATATATATATATAGAGAGAGAGAGAGAGAGAGATAGATAGATAGATAGATAGATAGATACATAGATAGATAGATAGATAACTAGACTCGTTTCGAAAAAGCCTCGAATTTTTGATTTGCAAATAATCAAATCAATCTCGAGACAAAAAGCTTTTAAAAAAAGAAAGAGCTACAAACATGAACTACTGTCGAACAAATCGCACAGATGCAGGTCTGAAGCCCAAAGAAAAAATCCCGATACGAGTAGACAAGTAACTAACAATAGAGCTCAATACAATCTATACTTTCCCTGACGATCCGTTTTGGTGAAACCTAGGTAGGTCTATCTGGCTCACTACCTCCCTATGTATGTGTGTGTATATATATATATATATATATATATATATATTAGAAATTATTAGTAGGATTTGGTAATTATAATTCACCGAGTCTGAAAGAAACCTCAACAGAATGCAGAAACCACTGGACGGCCGTTTCGTACTATATTTGGGACTCATCAGCAGTGCGCATCCACTACCGAGGGAATCGAAACCCGGACAATTGGGTTATCAAGCAAACGTCATACCAACTGTTCCAACCTAATTGGATTACTTAATTATAAATATCAAATCCTCCTAATAATTTCTATAATTTGTATATCTTTGCTTGAACCGGCTTCTAATGCCCAAGTTTGAGCGGCTTTGTGATATTAGTCGTGGCTCCTGGGGGCACAGTCCTAAGATTAGAGAGAATCTCAGTTGAGTTCCACCACGGAATATGTGAGCGAGCAGTGCTATATTGAGTCTGATTTGCAATTTCTTCGTCACCGAGGCCCATTGGAACATTTGGTATGATATTTGCTTGACAACCTAACTGTCACGGTTTCAATTCTCGGTAGGGGATGCGCAATGCTGATGAGTCCCAAATATAGGACGAAGCGGCTGGCCCGTTCTTTCTGCATTCTGTTGAGGTTTCTTTCAGAATCAATGAATTACTGTGTGTGTGTATATATATATTCTTATTAAGATATGTACAGCTGATAAAATCTTTTGCAACATTTTCATAACCAGGGTGTGTTTCCTTGTTACACGCAAGGCAATTAACAAATTCAAATCTGTAACATGAAAATGTTCATAGACACAAAAAGTTTGTTATTTGTTTCTGTTTAGCGGCATTTGAACACGTCTAAGGGTTATTTAATTCCGAAATCTAAATTGATTATCTATCTGTGATATATATATATATATATATATATATATATATATATATATATATATATATATATATATATATATATATATATATATATATATTAGGTTGGTGCAAAAATAATGTCGGTTTTTGACGTATTTTTAACGTCAAAAAACGACATTATTTTTGGACCAACCTCATATATATATATATATAAGTTTGGAAATACGGTTAGGTCAAAACATTTATTAGCTTAAATCCTTTTAATCGCACGCGTCTTTTGCAATCAGCACATAAAACTGCGATTGGATAACACGTATTAGAGAATGAGCTTTGCTCCTCAAAATTTTCTAATGACTCAATCTCTATTTTGCATATGGCACGTTTCAAACACCGTTCGAAAGAGTTGGAAGCTGTAGGTATTAAATTACGTCTGCCGTCTTTGTGTAAGCAGGAGAACTTCCTTCAGTTACTCAGGTTATTTATACGATCGTCAGAATATATGTTGTTTTTTTTTTTTTTTGTACTCACGTTGGACTATTTTTACATTTCTTGAATTTACTTATATGTTAATAATAAATTTACTTTTTTTTAGACGTACTCCAAACCTTCCTCCAGTTGGTAAATTTACACACCAATTTAGATGTAATAATTTTGCCACTTTTGGACATTGATGAAGTTTTGGCCGAAAGATACCTAGGTTCAATATAAAAAGATATAAGCCCTAAATTGTTTTTTTTTTTCAAATCAAAATATATATATATATATATATATATATATATATATATATATATATATATATATATATATATATATATATATATATATATTATTATTTTTATTATTATTATTAATAATAGAAATCTTATAAGTATAAGAAACTATACTTGCTCGGAAAACCTTCGGTATTTTGATTTGCAAATAAGCAAGCCAACACCAAAGGGAAAAAAATTATAAAACGAAGAAAGAACCAAGAACATGTACGTTAATCGAAAATAATCGTCAAACATACGAGTTCAAGACCCAAAGAAAAAAAACCCTGATGAGAGTATCCAAAATAACAAAATAAAGTGCTCAATACAATGAGTAGAGCAGACCGAGTTAAACCTAGGGAACTAGACAAACCTATCAAGGTTTCACATAAGCGGATCGTCAGGTTAACTATATATATATATATATATATATATATATATATATATATATATTGTTTTAGAGTTATTAAGATGAAAAATATTAACGGTGGATGTCGCTGTATTGACGTTTAGACTAGGTTACATTTGTCATTCTTGTACATTTGTGGCTAGTATCTCTTCAAAGTTTAACGTGTGTAGTAGTTAGGTAACTTTGAAGTGTTCCGTTTAATAATGACATGATATTCATAACGTGAGCAGGCAGATGTGATTTTGACATCTCTATATAAAAACACTTGAAATAATTTTAACACATTAAAAAGATTTAATTTTTTGCTGTTTGAAATCATTTTGGGCGGACATGAAATTTGCCAGTTCCCACACTTGCTATACAGTTTGTAGAAACGTGAAAAACAGAAAATTTCTGCGGTCACCTTTGACACCCACTTATAAATTAACTTATTAAAACATATTTTTAATCCTCGTATATATATATTAGTAAACTATTGATTCCTTCAGTACGGTTTCCATCATTTATTAGGTTGGTGCAAAAATAATAACGTAATAATGTCGTTTTATAACGTATTTTGTAACTTCAAAAACGACATTATTACGTCATTATTTTTGCACCAACCTACTATAATATATGGATTCCATAATGAATACAATGTTGGTTTCATTAGGTACAAAAAAGTTGTGCTATTACTTGTAAAATATGGTGTCAATTATTCATATTATATGGTCTTTATTATTTAAATAATATGAATTTCTTTATGCTTTCAATATGGATTTCATTATTCAGGCAAAACCCTTTCATTACGCTATGTTCCGTGCTAATAGGAATATATATTTGAAAAACGCGGTGGATAAAATAAGTAAAGGTTTATTGTAAAAACCAATGCAGTGAAAATAAATGTAACAATTATGCACAAGGTCGTCGTGAATCAATTCATTAGTGAGTGCTACTATTGGAAGGTCGGTAGTTCTCGCGTATGTCTGAATCGTACTCAATAGATCCCAAATAGTAATATTTACCAACCTCCTCACGAGATAGGATTTGGCACAAGGCCGAAATTTAATGTGAAGCAATCCGAGCTCGTAGGCTCAACAAATATTCACAGTAAACTCCGCATAAACGGGATCGAGTCTGTCTATGTCGAAGGGCGATGTCTTGTCTGGGGATCCTCTCTGCCTGGAGGCAGAATATTCAACCAGCACAGCTGGAAAAAAAAAGATCCCAGCTAGATGGTATCTAGCAACTGCCCCACGAACTCACATATGGCATAAGGCCTTATTTAATGTGGGGTTCCCGAGACCGTAGGCTCGGGCAAAAATCCTTGTAGACCCCGCATAAACCGGATAGGGTCTGTGTAACTATAGCGCCTCGTCAGGGTTCATCTCTGTCCGAGGGCAGAGATTTCGATCAATACAACTGGAAAAGATCCCAGCTAGATGGTATCTAGCAACTGCCCGACGCAGTCACATGTGGGAAAAGGCCGAATTTAATGTTGCGTGCCCGAACCCGGAGGCTCGGCCGGAAAATACCAGTAGACCCCGCATTTACAGGATCGGTCCGTCTACCTCCCTGAACAAGACTCTGCCCTTCAGCATAGCCTCTTCCGGGTTCCTCTCTGTACGAAGGCAGAGACTTTGACAGTACAGCTAAAAACTATTTCAGTTAGACTCTGTAGTCTGTTGAAGTACAGATACTTATAGAAAGTTACTACCTATAGTTTAATCACTTAGGTTATTCCATTACATACTATTGTTTATTCAATTTGGCTTTTTTTATCTCTACAGTATGTATTCTATCAATTCATGCAATATGTCTTCCATTATTTTCAATCGATCTTTACAATGTAGCAGCCATTATTTTCAATTAGACTGAGAAAAAAAAACACGCGGTATTGCGCAACTCTTAAATGGTAATGCGATGAATCTGGAGTGCAATATTGAATCGAGTGATTTGTAGATTGTTGGTGCGGGATAAAAAAAAAATTTAAAAAAGTGCGAAATTATAAGAAAGTAGCAAATATAACAAAAACTCTCTCCGTTGCAATGTTTGCGTTTCATGCCCGTGCTCAATAAGGGCCATAATTTTATTGGCTGTGATTCAGCAAGGTTAGCTTTAGAAATGTGCAGCGACTTCATAAAAATGTAGCAGAAATAAACAGAAAAGTTAATGCCACCATCTGAATTGTATGTAATTTCCGTTATGGCATTGACCACAGCGTCGGAAGTGAAAGAACTTTGAGAATTATTCGTTTTATTCCGTATTATTTGAGCTATATTTTATTGTTCTTTTTAGAGTTTCAATAACAACTTTTGTTGTATTCTTAACTGCTAGGGCTAATGTTAAATAGTAGTTTAGAATACTTTTATTTGAGGAGGAAAGGTATCACTCCTCGGACTTCCTGATGTTTGCCATATGGATCAGACACAAGACAAAATAAAAAGAAGTCGATTTTGAGTAGCTGAACTAGGGTGGGAATGATAAATACAGAGAAAAAGTTCTCAGGGTGTCGAGTCTTAACCGTCGAACAATTTAGACGCGTTTTCTGTCGAGTCCGAAACAGCTTCCCAGTGGAGTGTTATGGGACCTTACCCATAACATAATGGACTATTCCATACGTAATAAATGCAGCGCCTCAAGAGGAAGCAGGGAATTCAGTCTGAAGTCTGGAGCGAGGTCCGTCAGAGGTCCGTCAGGAGTCTGTCTGTCAGTTAGAGCCAGCGAGTCAGTCAGTCGAGTCAGAGGTAGTCCGAAACAGAGTTGCGTTCAGACAATTACTATTAAACCTGAACACTTTCTTCTCTGTATGTATTCCTGTTTGTGATATATCTGTGTTATTCCATATCCGTGTTCTAGTCCCTCTTTATTGTTTCTACCTTGGACTATCACCGTGGTAGAAGGAACCGGACCATGACAGTGGCGACGAGCGATTCGAACTCATTCGGTGGAAGGAAAAAAAATACGTTCGCCACTGGATAACAGTGGCGACGAGGAAACCAACTCTCTACGCGGAAGACATACCGTTTTTCTTTTGCTATCCATCGCGCATAACAAGTGGCGACGAACATTCGAACTCTCACGTGAAGAACAAACAGCAAAATCATCTCTCGTCAACACAACATGTGACGACGAAGAAACCCCTTAAAAGGAAATACGAACTCTATACACGGAGGACTTTTTTTTTGCTATCCGTCGTACGTAACAGTGGACGACGATTAAATTCTAACAAAAAAAAACAAAAAAAAACAAAAGAAAGAAAAATTTTCTTTTCTTGATGTCAAGTTTCACTGACAACAAAGGAAAGTTTTTTTGCGAGCACAGGCTACAGAATATCAGGTTACACAAAACAATACGTTAACATGGACGATCTTAAATCAACCATTATGGAACTTATCAAAATCCAGTTTGAACAACAACAAACATACGAACAAAAACTTCTAGAAATGCAAGAATTATTGTTACGTACAATCGCAAATAAGGAGCAAAAACCCGAGATCGAATCATTTCTCTCTCAAGACGCTATTTGGAGTAATATCGAAGATTTCAAGTACGCAGCCCTTAGAAATGAAGAAGACATAAGGACAGTACTATGTTGTACAGTCAGAAACCTCCCAGTCACATTGCAAGACATAAAAAATGAAGCCCAAAATGACAAATTTATTAATGATACAAAAGCAAAAATAGCAGAAAAAAAATGAGAAAATTTCGGACAGCTTTTCTCTATGCTTAATGTGCTACTTTACAACGAAAGGGTTGTAATCTCCATAACTTTACAAAAACGGATACTAAAGGATTTCCACAGAGGACACCCGGGAAAAAATAGAATGAAGTCGCTAATGCGAAGCTATGTATATCGGAAGAATATGGACCAGGATATTTCTCAAATGGTGGAAATGTGCAAGGGGTGCAATTTAACAGCTAAAGCACCGCCAAACATACATAAGCCTTTCCATGAAACTAATTGTCCATGGTCAAGAATACACGCAGATTATGCAGGACCAATTGACGGGTTCTACTATTTAATCATAGTTGATAGCTACAGTAAATGGCCGGAGGTGTTTCGGTGCAAAAATCTTACGACAGAAACGACCATAAATTTCCTCCACGAGTTATTCGCTCGGTTTGGCGTAGTGGAATGTTTAATAACAGATAACGGAACGCAATTCACGTCAGCAGATTTCCAAGTGTTTTGCGAAATCTATCAGGGAAAACATATAAAATCCCCGCCTTACCATCCAAGATAAAATGGACAAGCGGAGAAGTTCGTGGATACTCTCAAAAGAGCATTACGAAAAGCGTACGATGTGCCTACGGAGAAAGCATTACAGCAATTCATACAAGTATATAGAATAACGCCAAATAATGCGACACCATCAACATTATCACCAGTAGATATCATGTTTGCTAGGAAAATCAGATCAGCGTTCGATAAATTACTACCAAGTAAAACAAAACAAGTAACACAATCCTACACACCAAAAAGAAAATTCCTCCCAGGGGAAAAAGTTTTTTTTAAGGCATACAAATATAATACCTCTTGCTGGGAACAAGGGATAATTGAGAAAAAAAAATGGCAATATGATGTAAATAGTTCAAGGTAAAAAGTTCTCGCACAGAAGACACGTAAACCAAATAAGCAAGATACCGTTACAGGATGCTAACGGACACCTCAAGAAGAGGTATTGGACACGATTTTCGAAACATTTGATATAACAAAACCGCAAATAATGCCAGAACCAAGAAAATCGTCTAGAAAAAGAAAACTTACTGAACCTTTGGAAATAGATCCAAAGAAAAAAAAGATATTAAAAAACCCCTGCTACGCAAAATTTTCGGAAGTGGGGTGTTATAGGACCTTACCCATAATAACATAATAGACTATTCCATACGTAATAAATACTGCGCCTCAAGAGGAACCAGGGAGTTCACTCTGAAGTCGGGCGACCGGCTGATCGACTGATCGGCTGATCGGTTGAACTCTCTGCCTACGGGCGGGGAGGAACCCGAAGTAGGCTAAGCCGAAGGGCGGAGTCTCTTTCGGGGAGGTAGACCGACCCTGAACCCGTTTATACGGGTTCAAAGGGTTATTTTGGGCCGAGCCCTCGGGCTCGGAAACCCCACGTTAAACCGGCCTTGTACCACATGATGCCCTCGTGGGTCGGGGTTACTAAATACCGTTCAGTCTGAAGTCAGGCGACCGGCTGAGCGGGTGATCGGTTGAACTCTCTGCCTTCGGGCGGGGAAGGACCCGAAGAAGGCTACGCCGAAGGGCGGATTCTCTTTCGGGGAGGTAGACCGGCCCTGAACCCGTTTATACGGGTCCAAAGGGCATATTTTTGGCCAAGCCCACGGGCCCGGAGATCCCACGTTAAACCGGCCTTGTGCTACATGATGCCCTCGTAGTGGGTGACTAAATACCGTTCAGTCCGAAGTCTGCAGTGAGGTCCGTCAGAGGTCCGTCAGAAGTCTGTCAGTCAGTCACAGCGAGTCAGTCAGTCGAGTCAGAGGCAGTCCGAAACAGAATCGCGTTCAGACAATTACTACTAAACCTGATTGTTCGTACTAACACTTTCTACTTCTCTGTATATATTACTGTTTGTAATATATCTGTGGTATTCCATATCCGTGTTCGAGTTCTTATTTATTGGTTCTACCTTGGACTATCACCGTGGTACAAGGAACCGGACCATGACATGGAGGAAGAGAGCGAACCCACTGGCTAGTAAGATGTATGCGTTGACGTTAATAAAATAGTTAAAATAAAATCTTCGTATGACGATAGTGATCTTTTATCTCCGAATCAAAACAACTAGCAATTACCGGAGGCGAGAGAAGAATACAACTTTATTATCAAGCGATCACCGTCCTCACAAGACCCCCACCAGGTGGCTATACAACACTAATAATTGTTCCATATTTAAGAATATATGTACTTTTTCCTTCTTTTTTTTTTCTTTAATTTAACCAAAGAAAACAAAGATTACGTCAACGGGAATCTAATTTCTTGTCGCGCCTGTTATCGTGTGGGCCGAGGCAAAAAAGTTATTTTTCCTGCTCTTTATGAGTTTCGATCTCTCCTCGCCACTGTTGAAAATGGCTATACTATTATGTCACGCTTTGACTATCCGCCGTCGTTATCACTTTTCCTCGACTGACTCCAACGGACATCTTTGGCTCATTTTGAATTCTTTCATTTGTGTTACCGAGGGTTCCTTATGTATTCCACAACAATAATCCAAAAAATCAGATAGATAGATAGATAGATACGAACAGACTGGCACTGATAGATAGAAAGATATATAGATAAATAGATAGACAGATATGAACAGATTGAGATAGCTAGATAGCTAGATAGTTAGATAACTACCTACTGATATCTACTAGTGCTAGATAGATATGAACAGTCTGAGATAAATAGATAGATAAATATGAACAGACGACATAGATAGAAAGATAGATAGATAAATAGATAGATAAATATGAACAGATTGAGTTACCTAGCTAGATAGATAGATAGATAAGAACACACCGAGATAGATAGATAGATAGATAGATAGATAACAAACTGAGATAGATAGATAGATAGATAGATAGATAGATAGATAGATAGATAGATAGATAGATAGATAGATAGATCTATGAACTGAGTAATATACATTATTGGTATAGTGTTGATAACCTATTGCAATTTCAATAAGACGTTTCCTTGAGGTTTGTCCAGAGTTGGACAATATTTTACGTCATGTACAAAATGTTTCTACCAATCTTGATGATAACATTGTTAGTTGCTAAACAAATGCACGGATTAAAGATGAAAAAAACCCACTTTTATTCTCATTTATTTTGTGATCACAGCCTCATATTTCATAGTCTTTGAAAATATCGAGACAGTTCCTTCCGGCAACGCGTGAACAGAGTTTCTTCCGTTTCACTTCTCTCTTTTTTTTTTTTTTTCTTTCTTTTACACGGAAGAACCTGATGCTATGCAATGTCAATTTCCCGCCCGCCACAATTTGCGGCCAATTCCTGTGCCGTTCGCAGACGATAATTTTACGAGACCAGGAGAAGAAAAAATAGATAGAAATGATCCAAAATAATTGTCAAAGAGCAATGAAATCATCATCATCATCATAATCATCACCATCAGCTTCTTCTTCTTTTTCTACTTCTTCTTCTTCTTCTCCTTCTTCTTCTTCTTCTTCTTCTTCTTCTTCTTCTTCTTCTTATTATTATTATTATTATTATTATTATTTTTATTTTCTTTGCTTTCTGGCGTTTACACATTTCTTTCCGGGTCCCACCCAGGGACCTAAGGTTAGAAATGGCATCATGACCCTTTTCACTGACAAAAAAAAAAAAAAAAAAAAATTACATAGATAGAGCCCTTCGTAAAGTGTGGGCTGTACTTGTCAGAACAATTTTTTGTATCTCCTTGAGGCATGGGCTTCCAGGAATCCCTGCAATTAGTCTACTGCAATCTTTTCCAACCAGTCCTAGGGATCCAACTACAACAGGGATTGTTGATGTTCCCATATGCCACATTTTCGAGACCTCTATTTCAAGGTCCTTGTATTTTGACAGCTTTTTGAATATCTTCAAAGATACATTGCAGTCAGCAGGGACTGCCATATCAATAAGGAGGCACCGTTTTTGTTTGTGGTCTTTAATAACAATATCTGGTCGGTTGGCCTTGATTGTTCTGTCAGTGTGGATTGTGTAGTCCCATAGAATTGTAACAGGTCCTATCTCCGTAACTGGGTCTGGGTGGTGTTGGTACCAGTTTCTTTCAGTTTCCTTCCCGTAGAAGTTGCAGATTTTCCAGTGCAGATATTGGCCCACTCTGTCATGTCGGGTTTTATATTCAGTGGGTGCCAACATCGTGCAACCTGATACAAGATGATCAATCGTTTCTGGATATTTATCACAGAATCTGCATTTTGGGCTGACACAATATTTTAGTATATGTGCTTGATAATTCCTAGTTAGCAAGCATTGGTCCTGCGCAGCAAGGATAAAACCTTCAGTTTCCGCTTTCAACCCTGCACTGCGTAGCCACTGATGGGTACGGGTTTTGTCTACATCAGCTTGGTTGATACGGGCAGAGTATTGGCCATGAAGCGGTTTATCTTGCCATCGCTTCTGTATCTGGTCGGTTGCATTCGTCTTTGCTGTCTTTTTCAAGTATTTTGCAGTTTCAGTCGGTGTATTGTGCTGTAGTTGCATCTCTACGCCCATTTGAAGTTCCAATTATTATCATTATTATTATTATTTTTATTTTTATTTTTATTATTATTTCTCCTCCTGCTGCTCCTTCTCCTCTTCTTCTTCTTCATATTATTATTATTATTATTATTATTATTATTATTATTATTATTATTATATTATTTCTCCTCATCCTGCTCCTTCTCCTCTTCGTCTTCATATTATTATTATTATTATTATTATTATTATTATTATTATTATTATTATTTTTTTCTCCTGATCCTGATCCTTCTTCTCTTCTTCTTCTTCTTCTTCATATTATTATTATTATTATTATTATTATTATTATTATTATTATTATTATTATTATTGTTGTTGTTGTTGTTGTTGTTGTTGTTATTATTATTATTTCTACTCATCCTGCTCCTTCTCCTCTTCTTCTTCATATTATTATTATTATTATTATTTTTATTTTCTTTGCTTTCTGGCGTTTACACATTTCTTTCCAGGTCCCACCCAGGGACGTAAGGTTAGAAATGGCGTGATGACACTTTTCACTGACAAAAAAAAAAAAAAAAAAAAAAAAAATTACATAGATAAAGCCCTTCGTAAAGTGTGGGCTGTACTTGTCAGAACAATTTTTTGTATCTCCTTGAGGCATGGGCTTCCAGGAATCCCTGCAATTAGTCTACTGCAATCTTTTCCAACCAGTCCTTGGGCTCCAACTACAACAGGGATTGTTGATGTTCCCATATGCCACATTTTCGAGACCTCTATTTCAAGGTCCTTGTATTTTGATAGCTTTTTGAATATCTTCAAAGATACATTGCAGTCAGCTGGGACTGCCATATCAATAAGGATGCACCGTTTTTGTTTGTGGTCTTTAATAACAATATCTGGTCGGTTGGCCTTGATTGTTCTGTCAGTGTGGATTGTGTAGTCCCATAGAATTGTAACAGGTCCTATCTCCGTAACTGGGTCTGGGTGGTGTTGGTACCAGTTTCTTTCAGTTTCCTTCCCGTAGAAGTTGCAGATTTTCCAGTGCAGATATTGGCCCACTCTGTCATGTCGGGTTTTATATTCAGTGGGTGCCAACATCGTGCAACCTGATACAAGATGATCAATCGTTTCTGGATATTTATCACAGAATCTGCATTTTGGGCTGACACAATATTTTAGTATATGTGCTTGATAATTCCTAGTTAGCAAGCATTGGTCCTGCGCAGCAAGGATAAAACCTTCAGTTTCCGCTTTCAACCCTGCACTGCGTAGCCACTGATGGGTACGGGTTTTGTCTACATCAGCTTGGTTGATACGGGCAGAGTATTGGCCATGAAGCGGTTTATCTTGCCATCGCTTCTGTATCTGGTCGGTTGCATTCGTCTTTGCTGTCTTTTTCAAGTATTTTGCAGTTTCAGCCGGTGTATTGTGCTGTAGTTGCATCTCTACGCCCATTTGAAGCTCCAGTTTGAATTTGTTGGCTTCTTTCATTACGGAGTAAAGACGCTTACTACTTTCATGTTCCTTGACGCATACCATCATCCAGTCTTCTGTAGTTTCCAAGTATTTTTGGAGGCCAATTGTTGTAGTTTTGTAGGACAGTTCTAGTTGAACTAATCCTCTGCCTCCTTCGGATCTGGGCACATACAGACGATCAACATCAGCTTTGGGATGATGCATGCGATAGCAAGTGAGAAGCTTTTTCGTTTTGGCGTCCATTCGCTTAATTTCAGCTATGGTCCAGTTGAGGACATTAAAGCTGTAATGCACCACTGGGACAGCCAATGTGTTTATAGCTGATATTCTATTTTTTGAGTTTAGTTCAGTATTTAGTATCAGACGTACACGCCTGTAGTACTCTTTTCTTATTTTTTCTTTCATTTGGGGGTGTTGTATGCCATCTCCTTCGCTAATTCCTAGGTACTTATAAGCTTCTTCATGCTCCAATTCCCTAATCTTTGTGACAAAATCTAAATCTATTGAGGGTAATTCTGTAATTCTACCTTTCTTGAATGTTACTTTTGCACATTTATCTAATCGGAAGTCCATACCTATGTCGTCACTAAAGTATTTAACAATATTGAGGAGGCCTTTCAACTCATTGTCGTCTTTGGCAAAGAGTTTGAGATCATCCATGTATAGTAGGTGATTGAAAATTTTCTTATTTATTTTGTAACCATAGCTACTGTTGTTCAGTTCATGTGTAAGAGGGGTTAAGGATAAACAAAACAGAAGAGGTGACAGAGAGTCTCCTTGAAAAATTCCACGTCGGATATTCAGACGGTTGGATATAGCAGTGCCCCCGGTGTGCCTAAGGTATAGTTTTGTGTTCCACATCCCCATGCTGTGCTTAAGAAAGTTTAATACCACAGGGGAGACTTTGTACATTTCCAAAGCCTTAAGGATCCAAGAATGTGGAACACTATCAAAGGCTTTACGATAATCAATCCACGCTGCACTGAGATTTCTGCGTCGTCTCCTGCAATTTTCCAGGATCATTTTATTTACCAGAAGTTGATCTTTGTTATCATTTTATTTACCAGAAGTTGATCTTTGGATCATTTTATTTACCAGAAGTTGATTATTATTATTATTATTATTATTATTATTATTATTATTATTATTTCTCCTCATCCTAATCCTTCTTCTCTTCTTCTTCTTCTTCATATTATTATTATTATTATTATTATTATTATTATTGTTGTTGTTGTTGTTGTTGTTGTTATTATTATTATTATTTCTACTCATCCTGCTCCTTCTCCTCTTCTTCTTCTTCATATTATTATTATTATTATTATTTTTATTTTTATTATTTCTCTTCATCCTGATCCTTCTTCTCTTCTTTTCTTCTTCATATTATTATTATTATTATTATTATTATTATTGATGTTGTTGTTGTTGTTATTGTTATTATTATTATTTCTCCTCATCCTGCTCCTCCTCCTCTTCTTCTTCATATTATTATTATTATTATTATTATTATTATTATTATTATTATTATTTCTCCTCATCCTTATCCTTCTTCTTTTCTTCTTCTTCTTCATATTATTATTATTATTATTATTATTATTGTTGTTGTTGTTGCTGTTGTTATTATTATTATTATTTCTACTCATCCTGCTCCTTCTCCTCTTCTTCTATATATTATTATTATTATTATTATTATTATTATTATTATTAATGTTGTTGTTATTATTATTATTATTATTATTATTTCTACTCATCCTGCTCCTTCTCCTCTTCTTCTATATATTATTATTATTATTATTATTATTATTATTATTATTATTATTATTATTATTATTATTATTTCTCCTCGTCCTGCTCCTTTCCTCTCTTCTTCTTCATATTATTAATATTATTATTATTATTATCATTTTATTATTATTGTTATTATTATTATTATTATTATTATTATTATTATTATTATGATTATTGTTATTATTTCTCCTGCTCCTGCACCTCCTCCTCTTTATCTTCTACCTTTAACCGTTGTAATTTTCTGTTAGTTTTTAGCGAACTGTTCTTAAGTATTCAATGGAAAAGTGTTTTAATTGGAAGAAGCCACGAGATGTGGTGGTTTTCTTTGTTTTTGTTTTTTCTCTACTGTAAGGTTCAACCTGTACAAGGCTTAGGGCCTACTCGATGTACAGGGTCAATTTACGAGGTAGTTTCTATGGATAAGAGGGGAAGGTAACGGTTTATCCGTAGACTTGAAGAGGTTTCGATTGTAGTGATCAGGGAAACATTCTCTTGGGAGGCTGTACCACATGGTTCCCGGGAAGAAGATATTTTTAGCGGAACCTACTTCTTGCCGATGGAATATGAATTGAATGTAGGTGGTTTGCTATAATCTAGCCGTGATGGTTAGACGTGGTGGAACAAAGGAATGTAGTTCATCCGAGAATTTCCCATGGAAGTAGCAGTAGTTTGGAGGATGGAAAATAATTCTTTTCCAACAAGAACTCGGAAAAGCTCTTGAACTCTCTCAAGACAGAAAAGTTAGGATCGGGCAGCTCCCGTTCAAATATGGCAACAGTTCTCCATTTTCGACCTCATCTGGCTCTCATAATGATAGAGGATAGCACGAAAAGTCAGGTACTTACCGAAGCGTTACAAAGAGTTGGTCATTTTACCCGCATCTTTAGCAATGGATCATATATAAAAAAATTCCACTTGATGTCTAGTGTGAGTTTGATATCCAGTTTTTTTCTCGTGGCACAGTGGCACATCATGGGAACATCTATTCATCGTAATTTGTTTTAGTTTGGGAATGCTGGTGTAAGTTCGCTAAATTTAACAAATTATTAAAGCATTTGAATATTTCTCCTTCGATATGAAAAACAAAAACACAAAAGTTACTTCTACCCATAACAACCAAAAGATATGCTTACATAAGTTATGTGTTTAAGATATTTTTTAAAGAATTATATAGAAATGTACAAAATATGTCAATATTCTTTCAATTGTTACTTAAGACATAATATATATATATATATATATATATATATATATATATATATATATATATATATATATATATATAGTTAAGTAACAAAAATCTTGGTAATCTGTATGGATAATCCAAAGGAGGATGAAATTCTGAGAGATTAATGTTAAGTCAGACCGAATAATTTATTTTAAAAGAAAAACAGACCACTTTAAGGCTCCGTAGTAATAATTTATTTCACCAGATAATTTTATTTTTCTCTGGATCCTTAGACTTTACTTTCAAATTATATATATATATATATATATATATATATATCGGCCTGAATGTTCGAGAAATTTCGCAGAAAATTTACGCTCTCCGATAGGAATCGAAAATGTAACCCTTGTGGAAACAGACATATAACCTGACGTAGCGTTACCATTTAGTCGCAGAGAAGAGTCTGGTTAGCAAAGTCCGAATTACTTTTTATAAATACACAATCTTCGACGATGTTTCTCGATCGATCATTTCTACTCATGAAATATATCTTAACGCAAACAATAACAACATATTATGAAATAGATTAGGTTCAACTATTATTTAATATATTTTCTGTTTGTATGTTATTTTCATAGATATACTCTATTTAATTAAATGCTCTGTTTTTTAATTAAACAGTATCAGTTACATTTACTAACATGAATGTTCGAGAAATTTTGTTTAAACAAAAACACTCGGGCTTTGTTTTGATATCAAAATTGATTGTTTATTTTTTCATAATTTTTATTTCAAATCAAATCTGAATTATTGAAGTATTTATATGATTTGCTTAATAACTTCAGAATAGGGTGTATTTCTTTTTAACTCTTTTTTTATTTCGCCTTATACTCGAACCATTTGTCTTTATTCTCAGCTTACAAGTCTTCAAACGTAATCGACAAGAGGTGCCCAAACAAAATCTAAAGTTTCCGAGAGACGCTCCATTAACTGCCGTTCTGAACGATAGCTCGGTAACAATGTCTCCAGATTTCGTTTTCTTATTGAAAAACCTCCTCCCACTGCAACGTCTCCTGGTCCTACCCGCAAGTTACGATATCCAGCTGAAAGAATCACTCACCGTGAAACCTACAATTTATCAAAAACCGATTTAGAAAGATATACAAATACGAAGAGATAGATAGATAGATAGATAGAGAGAGAGAGAGAGAGAGAGAGAGAGAGAGCGAGAGAGCGAATTGATGCGTCAACATAATAAAGAGTGGCAGAGAAAGAGAGAGTCATTGAATGGACTGAATTGAAGAACAGTGGAGGAAAGAATGAAGGTGAGGGTGAGAAAAACGGAAACGTATACAGAAAAAGGAAAGAAGACGTAAAAGAAGAAAGAAAATGGAAATAAATAAAGAAAGAAAGAAAGAAAGAAAGAAAGAAAGAAAAAAGAAAAGGGAAATATGTAAAGAAAGAAATAGGAAAGGAAAAAGAAATAAAAAAAGGAAAGAATATAGAAAAAGGAAAGAAAGAATAAATAAAAAGTAAAGAGTGAATGAAAAACGAACAAATGAAAAATAAAAAAATAAAAGAAAAAAGAAAGAAAAAAGAAAAGAAAAAGAAAGAAAAAGACACAAAGAAACAAAAAATAAATTAAAAAATAAGGAAAAAATGAAAGAAAGAAATAGGAAGGAAAGAAAAAGGAAAGAAATTAATAGATAAAGAAAGAAAAAAGGAAAGAAACAAATAAAACGGAGAGAAAGAAGTAACGAGTAAGGATAGAAAAATGAAAGAAAAATGAAATTAAGAAAAATAGAAAAAGGATAGAGAAAGAATAGAAAAAATAAAAGCAATAGCGAAAAAGGAAAGTGATAGGAAAGACAGGGAAAAGGAAAGAAAGAAAGAAAAAAGGGAAAGAAAAAGCAAATGAAGACATAAAGAAAAACGAAAGTCATAAGAAACAAAGAAAGAAAGAAAAAAGGAAAGAAAGGAAACAAAAAAAGAAATAGAAAAGAAAGAAAGAATAAAGGACAGACAAAGAAAGAAAGAACAGAGAAAAGACAAAGAAAGAAAATAAAAGAAAAAAGAAAGGAAGAAAGGTAAAATTGATAACGATAAAATAATACACAAAGAAACAATTAAAAAAAAAGAAAAGAAAACTGAAGAAAAAGAAGGAAAGGAATTAATTGAGTAGAAAAGGGAGAAAGGGAGGATATAAGGTGGAAAGAAAGACAAAACTGAATGAAGAAAGTAAGAAAGAATGAAAGAAAGAAAGAAAGAAAGAAGGAAAGAAAGAAAGAAAGAAAGAAAAAAAGAAAGAAAGAAAAAAAGAAAGAAGGAAATAAACCAACAAAGAAGTAAAGAAAGAAACAAAGAAAGAAAGAAAATGAATAAGAAAGAAACAATTATTATTTTACTCGTACTGAACAATGAAAATGTTATGCTTTCTCGATTTGAAAATTCTTATGAATCTAAATTCTTCAGTTAAAGACTAAGACCCTAACTAGTTCTATAAAATAATATATACTAAATATCCGTAGAAATTCCCTTATCACATCGTTAAATATCTGATCATTACAACTTTAACAAAATATTGCGATGGCAATCATAAATATGGATGCTGGTCGTTATTTTAAGAAGTAAGCGGGTACAAATGAAAAGATTTGAAAATGCCAACTTTTTTTTTTCACTGAAAACAGACGTAATGCAAGTCCATCTTCCCTTCTTTCATTTTCTCACTGAAACCAAGTACGGAGGTTATAGAATTTTATTTTTCTCATGTTAGAAAAAGAGTTCATTATTTATGAGGTAATAGCAGGAGGTGTTAAACACTTATAACTTTCTTTCTTTATTTTCATTGAAACCGAGTAGCGTCTCTGATATGTATTTTGTAATCTTACGCGATATAAACGGAATAGTCTATTATTTATGCCGTATTAACAGGAGACGTTAATACCTTCTATTTTTCTTTCTTCGTTAATTTTTCACAGAAACCAAGTTCCGTTTCAGATATGTATTTTCTCCTCTCACGCCGTAAAAGCGAAATAGTCCATTATTAATGATATATTAGCAGGAAGCATTAATAACGTATTTTAAACTTAGTCTCTCTAGTCTTTTGTCTTCTCCCCTGATCAAAACGAAATAGACCAATATTTAAATGTTATTAACTGGGCGTAACTGCCGTGCGACTAACGCATGGCGGCAAGTCACAATTCTCATATGATAATATAATATTAAACAAAATAGGAGCATGATAAGCAAAATGCTAAAAATCGGAATTATTGCGTGGGTGTTAATTAAGTAAATGATAAAATAAAGAATAGTAACATTTCTTCCTCCTTACAAATGAAATACTAAGGGCATGGGAATCTGTTGAGCGTATATATCTAGCAGGGAGAGACCAATCTGTGAAGATCTGAACTGGAGTAACAAACATACAATTGAAACAACAGCGTTAGTTTCCTTTCTTTCAATATACGATCAGTTTTAGACCCATTGGAATGACAGGATGTAATCGATTTCTATTTTTTCCTCAGATTAGTCCATTTGGACTAGTGTCCATTAATATGAAATTATTTTCGGGGTGTATGATGAAATTTGTTTGGACTTGAAAAATATTGCGTCATCCGTGATTGCATCAGATTTTCATTCGGCCCAAACACTATAGTCTGCACTGTCGATTAGTTTTCCTACAGCCATTGCCTGCGATGGACGTTACTCCAAGGTAGCATATGAAAATTGTAACGCTGAACGAAAACACTCTGGCAAGACATACCGATGAGCTAATCAAAGTACTAAAATTAAAATAAACATTACAGACTCACTTACTACAAAATAACTTCGACCACTACAAAGACACTTGTAAGAAAAATAACTTGAAACTTTGCAGACTGACTTGCAACTAATCACTTTGAACTTTTCACAGATTCACTTGCGACAAAAATCATTATAAAAACTGGCCCGGAAACTCACCTGTTTTAATTCTTGTCTTGGAAGTCAATCTGCAATGAACGACTTCGCAAAATGAACATATGAATTACTAACCTGTACACTGGTTCATGTTTCATTGGAAAAATACGAAAAAAAGTAAATAATAACGGAAGTATTCGTTTTGTTTCAATTAATTTGTACAACGGTGTATATGCAAGTAAATTTTTAAAGCAGTGACAGATTTTTTTTTGAATTTATTAATCCGACAGATTTTTCTCATTTGAAAAGTTATTTTACTGGATACTGTTTCAGTATACGCTTCATTTATTTTATATATATATATATATATATATATATATATATATATATATATATATATATATATATATATATATATATATATATATATATATATATATATACACACACACACACACACACACACACATATTTGTGTGTGTGTGTCTACCGGACTTAATATTCGAGAAATCTTATTAAAAAAAAGAAATGGGCCTTCCAGCAAGATTCGAACTTACGTCCTCTGCTTCAGAAATCGTTTTTCGATCCGACGTGCTTTTAACAGAGCAGTTTGGGATTTCTGGGATCTAAAACAATAAAAAGGCTGTATTCAGACATAGGAAATGGCCTAGTCGGTTAATTGCACAGCGATTTTAACGATAGGTTTTCTTGCATAGGGGGCGCATGTTCGAAATCTATTAAAAAGGTTATAATAAAAAAATGGCATAACATTAATTTCGTTAAACGAATTATTGTTGAGCTTATAGGATATAAACTCCTATATTATCGGCCAATAACTGAACAAACAAATAAGAGACGTCTACAAATAAATCCCACGAAAAATAAGTAGATACGAAAAAATTACAATTGTGTGCAAAACACGGATCCAAAATTAAAATAAACATATTGGCGTACATATCGAACCGAATTTTACAGACTCACTTACTAAAAAATAATTTCAAACACTTGCAAAAAAATAACCTCGAACTTTGCAGACTCACTTGCAATCAACCACTTTGAACTTTTCAGATTAAGTTGCGACAAAAATCAATATAAACCCACGAACTATTGGCCTGTTCATGGCTACAACAAAAAAACGTTTATTTTCAACATGTAAATATATGTAACTACTGTATAAATATTATTGTCATATTTAATTTGTTTCCCCCCCCGTTGTTTATAGTCTTGTATTGTAATTTGTGAACATGACACTGTGATTTTATTTTTCCACCTAAAATCTGGGTAGACTGCCTCCACAAGTTCTACATATTTTTTTTTTTTACATATACACCCGCACACGCGCATACTCACTTATATGAACATATCAAGACTCTCCACAATTGTCCTGTCATTTTTGGTACATATAACTCCTTGTACTGCCATCCATTTACACAAAGGGGCGTACGGGCATATAACTTCGAAATACTAGTTACAGAAGGTAAGCAATGCCGAACCGAGTCAGTACCCACATGGGTGACTACTCGTGAATACCAAGCGCTGTAAGCCTGAATGTGCAGGTAGTGCTAATATATTTACCCCTGTTTAGTCCATGATATTCTCAGCATCCTTCTGTAGAACCACATTTCTTTTGCTCGAATTAGAAATCGGTTAGCAGAGTTTCAATTCCATCCGTGTTTTTTATATTCATTCTCACGCAAATAGACTAGAACGGTACGGGTCGAACCCTACTCTCCACCTCTAGTTTTGAGTTAATTATTAGGACTTCTATAAATAAATCATTATTATTTCCAAAATAATACTTACAACCAAAGAATTATTCGAAGGTTTTAAATAAACTGAAAAAGGTTGATAATCCTTAAAAAATTAAACAATCATTTACAGAATATCTTTACATAGGTTATCAGGTATTTCCATCTGTTTACCTTGCCTTCAGGTTGTATGTGGATTAAAATTCTCAATCTTTTTTTAAGTATAATTTGTTCTTTAAATTTCAACTGTCTCTTTCACATTCTAATTACAATACTTTTCCGTTTCAGTTCTCCATAAAACTTCCTCATTGTCCCCATGCTCCATCCATGGTATTCTCAGTCGTCTCCTGTGTATAGTGCCTCAGGTTTCCACTTCATCTCTGAGGAGATTGTCCAATGTTCTTCGTTATGTGCTGCGTTCACTCAGGACGAAGGCGATCATGGCTCTCCACAACTTCCTGCCGCTTGCAGCTCTTAAAAACTATGTTTTTCGGTTATTTCTCCTAAGCCTTCTTCCGCCATATACTTATACAATGTTATGCGTGTTTTTCGTCTGTCTCTCTTGCCATCTATCTGTCCCATATGTATCAGATTTTCCAAGTCCTCTTTCCTCATTATGAGACCTAGAAACCTCAGATGTCTATCCCTGATGTTAAGTGTTAATTTCCTTTTTGTTTCCCCTTTCTCCAAAAGTTCGTTGTTGCTAAAGTTTGGTTCATGGTATTCTCAGCATCCTTCTGTAGAACCACATTTCTGTTGCTTCAAGTCTCCTCTTCGTCACTAAGGTGATCGTCCAGCACGTACAGCCATAGAGAAAGAAAAATATCACGTAGAAGTTTAGTACTCTTTTCCTTGTTTCTAGCGAAGTTTTTCCTATTTCTTAGTACAGTGCTCAGCTTTACGAATGCTTCCTTGTCTATCCGAATACACCTTCGGATTTCAGTGTCATACATTCCATCCTCTGTTAAAACGCATCCCAGAAATTTATATTATTGAACTTAATTGATTTTGCCATCCCCATTTCGTAATTTGCGTTTTGGGCTGTCCCCTTTTGCTAACGACCATGCATTATGTCTTCTTGAAGTTAATATTTAATCCTTTCTTCTTGTTTTTCTTCACTACTTTCGTTAAGAGATCTTTGTAACTTTTGTTCTGTCGGCTATAAACACTGTGTCATCTTAGCCATAGTGGGTTAGACCGCTGCTAAACTTTTATATAACCCTTGTAGTTCTGTTAGATTGATGTGTCTTCTTCTTTATCTGCCGTGTCCCACGAGAATGTAGCCGATCATACCCCTCCACAACTTCCTGTCCCTTGTGGCTGTTAATAGACTTTGTCTTTCTGTTATTTCTGTCAAACTCTATATCGCCATCCATTTACTCAAGCTCACTGTGTTTTGCATTATGTTTCTCTGTATTTCCCGTGAGTATCAGATTTTCCAAGCCCTTCATCCTCATTATGTGCACTAAGAAGATCAACTCTTCCTTCCTGATGTTAAGTATTAGTTTTTTGTTTCCCTTTTCTTCAAACTTCATCTTTTCTCATATGTTCGGTAAATGGTATCCGCAGCATCCTTCTGTAGAACCATATTTCTGTTGCTTCAAGTCTCCTATTCATCTTTGATGAGATCGTCCAGCATTCACTGACATAGAGGAGGCTAGATATCACGTAATATTTTAGTATTTTATTTCATTAATATTTTATTTATTTTCCTTGTTTTTAACGAGATTTTACTATTTCTTACTATTCTGATTAGCTTTTTGGGATCCTTCTATGACTATCCCATTTCAGCATCGTACTTTCCATCCTCTGTTAAAGCACTTCCCAGATATTTTTCAACTGTCCCTCTTGCCCTCTATCTAACGCTTGATAACCCTTATTTCTCATTATGTGCTTCTATTAAAATAGAAACGTAGCAATGCAATTTTGATGATTGAATAATGATGCTATTAATGTGGATGAATAATGGTTTTTGTCAATAGAGTGTAGGAGATTTTTGGATTATTGATTTCATTAGTTTTTTTTTTTTTTTAAGCTTAGCGCCCCGAGCAAGGCATGAAGCCACTAGGATGCAGGGGGATTGCAGAAAATTTGTAGCAAGAGCAGATAGGAGTGATAGAAGAAAGGATGAAGGGAAGGGTAGTGTGTAGATCAAGGTAACTGGAGATGTCGATTGACATTACATTTGAATAGTTGGAGATTATAACTATCAGGGAAAAAGTAATTGGGAAGGGTGTTCCACAGGCGAGAGGTGCGATGTATGAAGCTACTGGAGTAGAAGAGACGGCTACATTTAAAAGTTTCTACAGTGTAAGGGTGAGAGCGGGATGCCAGCCTCGTAAGGCGCTTGTATTCATGGAGACTGGGGACCAGGGAAAGCAGCTCATCGGAGAAATTGCCATGAAAGTATTTGTAGAAGAGACAGAGAGAGGCGACGGCGCGTCTGTGAGATAGTGGCTGCAGGCGAGACGCCAGAACAGGGCCAATCCCATTACATATCCGTATGTAAGAACAATATATATGTAAAAAAATGTATATTTTTTTTAAGTATTATCTTCTTTATGAGACGTGTGCTCTAAAAACGTAGGTGATCATAACTCTCCACAAATTCCTACACCTTCCAGCACTTAAGAAACCTTTGTTTTTCTTTTATACCTCCAAAACCCTGTTATGACTATCTATTGACTCAGGCTGACTAAGTTTTTTATACTTTCCTTCTTTCCCTCTTTCCCTCTATCTCTTGAGTATCAGATTTTCCAAACCCTTCTTTCTCATTGCTTCAGAAGTCTCAAGAGTTTCTTCCTGATGTTAAATATAAGTTTCCATTTCCTCTTAAAACTTGCACTCGTTGCATTTTAAGTCCACGGTATCCCGAGCACCATTCCGTAGAACCACATTTCTGTTGCTTCAAGTCTTTTCTTCATCTTTGGGGAGGATTGTCCATCACTCCCTTCCATAAAAAAGGACAGTTATCACATAACATTTTAGTACAATTTCCCTTGTTTCTAGCGAGATTTTTTTTATATTTCTTAGTACTCTGCTAAACTTTTGGAATGCTTCATTGGTCATCCCAATGTGCTTTCGGGTTTCAGTGTCACACTTTTCCTCCTTGGTTTAAACCCTTTCCAGTTAATAAATTGTTGCACTGGTTTAATTTTGGTATCTCCGATTTGCAATTGGCACTTTGGTATCACCCTTTTTTGCTAACAACCCTGCATTCTGACTTCTTGCAATTGATGCTTAATGCTTTCTTTTCGCTTTCCTTCATTATCGTCTGTAGTTATTGTAGCTTTCTTTCTGTGTCTGCAAACAACACTATGTCATTTGCATACCTTATGATTTTAAGATTATGGTCACCAATAATGAATGCTTGTAGAACCTCCAGTTCCTCTCAGAATCATCTCCCTGTATAAATAGAATAAGTCTTTGGCTATCCCAATACGATTTCGGATTTAAAGATTTCACCTTGTCGTGCTTAAGAAACCTATGTTTTTTCTGATATACCTCCTAAATCTGTTCCGACTATCAATTGACTCATGCTCACTAAGTTTTTTATACTGTCCCTCTTTCCCTCTATCTCTTGAGAATCAGATTTTCCAAACACTTCTTTTTCATTATGTGCTTCATAAATCTCAACTGTTTCTTCATGATCTTAAATATAAGTCTCCATTTCCTCTTAAAACTTAATCGTTGCTAACATGTTAAGTTCACGGTATCCTCATCATCCTTCTTTAGAACCACATTTCTGTTGCTTCAAGTCTTTTCTTCATCTTTGGGGAGGATTTTCCATCACTCTCTGCCATAAAAAAGGACAGTTATCACGTAACATTTTAGTAGACTTTCCCTTGTTTCTAGAGAGATTTTTTTTTATATTTCTTAGTACTCTGCCTAACTTTTGGAAAGCTTCATTGGTCATCCCAATGTGCTTTCGGGTTTCAGTCTCACACTTTTCCTCCTCGGTTTAAACACTTCCCTGATATAATAAATTGTTGCACTGGTTTGATTTTGGTATCTCCGATTTGCAATTGACACTTTAGTCGCACCCCTTTTGCTAACAATCATGCATTCTGTTTTCTTGCAATTGATGTTTAATGCTTTCTTTTCGCTTTCCTTCACTATCGTCTGTAGTTTTTGTAGCTTTCTTTCTGTGTCTGCAAGCAACACTGTGTCATCTGCATACCTTATGTTTTTAAGATTATGTAGAACCAAATTTATGTTACTTCAAGTCTATTCTTCATCTTTTGTGGAGGATTGTCCATCACTCCCTGCCATAAAGGAGGTGTTGTAGAGTAGTTTTCACAGTGGAGGCTTGTATTTTACTAAGTCGGTCCTAAAAGGGTCCGACGTACAAAACGTTATTAACTTGAAATAATAGTTAATGACGCAGCAATCTAGTTGTGATGGGTGATACTTCAATGTCCGACATCGACCGACTCACGCAACTCCACTGAGCTCCACTGGTGGCCGCTACTACTACTACTACTACTACTACTACTACTACTTATTATGTGTGGGAGAAGTCTATTACAATAGAATAGATAATGTTCCGGTGTAACAGCAGGATATTTACCACGTAATATTTTAGTACATTGTCCTTTGTTTCTAGCGAGGTTCTTATATTTCTCAGTACTCTGCTTAACTTTGGGATGTTTCTTGGCTATCCAAACATGCCTTCGGGTTTTCGCTGTCACACTTTTCGTCCTCGGTTAAAACACTTCCCAAATATTTAAATATCCGCATTTGTTTGATTTTGGTATCTCCGATTTGCAATTCGCATTTTGGGCTCACTTTTTTTTTGTTAGCAAACACGCATTCTGTCTTCTTGCTCTTTGTGTTTAATCCTTTCTTATCGCTTTCGTTCACTACCTTCTGTAGGAATTTTGTAGCTTTCTCTGTGTGTCTGCTATCAACACTGTATCATTTGCATATCTTATATCGATAAGATTGTGGCCGCCAATAATGAATCCTTGTAGGAATCGTAATTCTCTCAGAATTGCTTCACCGTGAAGGAGGAATAAGTCCGGTGAGAATACGGATCCTTGTATAACATACGTTTCTATTTTTGTATATAACCTATTTCCTATCTATATGTAGGCAGTTTTTAGCTAGTATAGGTTCTTTCACAGCTCTAATGCCGGATTGGTTTTATATCACAGTTCAACTATCGACTTTAGACTTTACACTTTGTCTACGTAAAGTGATCATCCAGCCACAAATAAGCAATAACTATTTGAAAAATGATCAGTTGTTTTATACTGAATATCACAATATATTCCTCATATAAATACAATAATATCCTTTAATATAAAACAAATAAAATAATAAAATGCAAAAATGACGTTCTTTTAATACATCTTCACAATAGAAATAGAGAGGACATAATATACTTAATAAAGTTAAATCTATTATCGAATACGCACAGGAATTTGAACAAAACAAATCTCTACCAGTTCCCGATAACTTATTAATAACAAATTAGATTTTAGAACTTCTTCAAGACACTTAAAAAAACGATCTAATTAATAACCATTCCCACTAAAATAAAAAATAAAATTGGGACAGACAGATCGGGAGAGAGAATAAAACATATAGACAGATAGATAGATAGATAGATAGATAGATAGATAGATAGATAGATAGATAGATAGATAGATAGATATGATGACAGGATGAAAGACAGATAACACTGAGATAGATAGATAGATAGATAGATAGATAGATAGATAGATAGATATGATGACAGGATGAAAGACAGATAACACTGAGATAGATAGATAGATAGATAGATAGATAGATATGATGACAGGATGAAAGACAGATAACACTGAGATAGATAGATAGATAGATAGATAGATAGATAGATAGATAGATAGATATGATGACAGGATGAAAGACAGATAACACTGAGATAGATAGATAGATAGATAGATAGATAGATAGATATGATGACAGGATGAAAGACAGATAACACTGAGATAGATAGATAGATAGATAGATAGATAGATAGATATGATGACAGGATGAAAGACAGCACTGAGATAGATAGATAGATAGATAGATAGATAGATAGATAGATAGATAGATAGATATGATGACAGGATGAAAGACAGATAACACTGAGATAGATAGATAGATAGATATGATGACAGGATGAAAGACAGATAACACTGAGATAGATAGATAGATAGATAGATAGATAGATAGATAGATAGATAGATATGATGACAGGATGAAAGACAGATAACACTGAGATAGATAGATAGATAGATAGATATGATGACAGGATGAAAGACAGATAACACTGAGATAGATAGATAGATA
>OZ010603.1:36068617-36116117 GCA_963932145.1 Acanthosepion lycidas
TATATCAAAATCTGATAAAACATACAGACGTGTTATCTACGGGATATACTCGACTGGCTAAGTAAAATAGAGTCTTCACAATAATGAACACGTCAGGAATTTTATTAGGCATATACGCATGCACAATTACGAATGCACATTATCTTCTGATGCCCGCATAGACAAACTGTAATATTTTTTCTAACTTAAATACATTTAAAATTATTTACGGTTATTATGTACGATTGAACAATGAAAATCAAATGACACAAAATTGAATAACAGAAGTTCAGATATTTTGTTTCAAAATCTCTGACGACCCTTTAATAAAAATGAAACATGACAGACTGCTAAAAGTTTCATATTTGGTCTTTTTTTATCATTGATATATATATATACAGAGGAAATGGATAGATAAATATGAACAGATATACAGACATGCAGATAGATAAATAGATAGATAGACAGATAAATAGATATGAACAGATTGGGATAGATAGATAGATAGATAGATATACCATGAGATAGATAGATAGATCGATAGATCGATAGATAGATAGATAGATAGATAGAAAATGAATATACTATGATATAGATAGATATAGATTGATAGATAGATAGAAAATGAATATACCATGAGATATATGGTATATGATTGATAGATAGATAAATAGATAGATAGATCGATAGATAGATAGAAAATGAATATACCATGAGATATATGGTATATGATTGATAGATAGAAAATGAATATACCATGAGATAGATAGATAGATAGATAGATAGATAAATAGATAGATAGATAAATAGATAGATAGAAAATGAATATACCATGATATAGATAGATAGATAGATAGATAGATAGATCCAGACACAGTCAGATTTTAAGAGTCCACAGTAAATATAACATTTTGTATTAAAATGACTATAATACATCACAGAATGTATTTAAAAAAGATAAAAGAAATAAAATAAATCATCCGCCCGAAGATTCATGCCAAACATACCCAAAGCGCGGTGAGAGATGGATAGGTCGGTAACGGCTGTTTGTCCAGTGAAGACGGGAGATTTAAAACGTTCTGCTACGTTAAACAAGTTTCTTTGTGTCGCTGATAAATGATCATGACATCGGCCTCTGACCGATCGTCGTATCGATCATAATACGCTTTGGGTGACAGGTAAATAATCGAATTGCATTGCACAAGAAAAGAGCGAGACTTTGGGGTCAGGTGTCTTCGGTTCAGTGCAGGTTTTTTTTTTTCACAAGGGTGGTGGTGTTCTGTCGATTTAAATGATAGAGGAGTCTATTGTAAGTGTAGTGTAAACGGACACGAAGCAGAAAAAGGAAAAGATACGGGAAGATAGATAGATAGATAGATAGATAGATAGATATAAAAGAGTAAGAGTGTGAGGGAGACGTAGTTTTGCAGATAATTGTCGCCTTTCTCCACTGAAGACAAAACATTGTCTCTTTGATCCAAGATGGCGATGCCTTCATCTTAGATGTTCCGTTACTTTTCAGGTTGTGAGCAAAAATATTTTTCTACGATTTACTGTTTCATTGAGTTCGCAGGAAAGTATTCTAGTATATATATATATATATATAATGGCTCTAATATATATAGTGTGTGTATGCTAGTACACGTCTGTACATATATATACGAAAAATCACGCTCTAGTTTCGATGGATCGATATAAATTCCAACCGATACCAAACGACTCTAACATATATATATATATATATATATATATATATATTCGTAAGTTAAAGAGGTGAGGGTTCATAAGGTCAGAATTAAAACTATACTGTGGGTATGTCTAGATTAACCAATTAAGTGCCAGATCTACTCTTTAACTTAGGAAAAAAGGTAACAAAATATTCTTTAAATTTCCCTATAACAATCATTTTTATCATTAATTATCTACAACGCTTGAAGAAGTATCATCTTTGTGCCAAAATGTGAAAGTTCTTGTGTAAAAAATTTAAAATTTTTTTATTGTTATTTATTAGGAAAAAAAAATAGTTTGCTCTACTTTGTATTGAGCACTTTAAAAAAATGCTACGAACGTTTTTTTTTACTCCATCGATACTTTTTCTCATTTGGATACATATATACATACATATATATATATATATATATATATATATATATATATATATATATATATATGCCCGTTGAGGAACTGTTTTTCCTGATCAAACCAAACTGATAAATGATTACATTGTTCACTCTACTATATGATTGCCAAGACAACTTACGTTAAACCTACCCGACCTTAGATCCATTAGCACACATTTAAACACACAGAAAATCCTGCCAAACACAAGCCGAAACGTAGTAGTAAATACAAGTATAATATTAAATTAGCCGCATCTATATTTAAAAAAACGTTTTAAAACAATAGAATCACTTATAATGAAAAAGGAAATGCCAATACTCAGAAACATTAACTATGAACACGGCCACAATGTGCTGACAGTGTTCGGAAAAAAACATCCTTATAACTTTAGGCAGATACGTAAATAGCACATATTAATTAATTAAAATAAAATAAAATAAAAATCGCTTTTGATAATTCTTAAAAGTCAGTCCCCTTTAACAAAATAGTCATATATATCATTTTCCACTTTTATATTTACATACGCTTTATACATGACACTGCTCACTTAGCTTACACAATGCACACACACACACACACACACACACATATATATATATATATATATATATATATATATATGCATATATACACATATATATATGCACACACACGCATATATATATATATATATATATATATATATATATATATATATATATATATATAGATGGATAGATAGATAGATAGATAATTATTTATTTAAAAATATGATTCCAACACGCTACATAAGAGTTCTCATGTTTCAAAACAAGAGCCGAAAACTTCAATATAATTATTTGAATTAAACTGAATTAAAGTACTAAGCTCTGTTCCATCTTCAAGCGAAATTTTTGGGGAATAACTAATTTCTGAATTTTACGCGTTTTATAAGCATATTCATTATTGAAATAAAAATTTCTATAGTAACGGCTAGAGCAATTGTTTAAAGAAAAATGGGCGTAAGGTGTTAATAATTTGTATCAATATCTCAGTTACATTCACAGATGTCAAGTCAGGGTAAGGTTGGGGTGTCTAAATTAAAAGCGGAAGATGAGAATTCTGGTTAAGCGTCTATTTATTTTATTTTTTATTTTTTTCTGAAAGGGTTTTGTGCATATAAAAACTGTCGTAAATCGCTAAGATTTGTTTTTTGACGACTTCATAAAGGGTTATCTTTTTGTGTAGGGCATTTAAACTATTTATTAGGACTATGGAATTTAAAAATTATTTTATTATTTGTTTGTTTGCATGCTAAATATTCAATGCAAAAATTTGATGATGTCGGCAAAAAACCGTTAAATCCTGTCTATTGTTTAATAGATTTTTATTATTTAGAAACTTAATATGCATATGTATTTTTTACAGCAAAAAACAAAACAAAAAAACAAAAGTTATCGAAACGTACAGGATAGTATATTTCACTATTGATAGTCGCGTACTGAACGGCTTGAAATAGCCTATCATCTATATTGAGGTAACTTTTCTTTAGGACATACATACACACATGCAGACACACACACACACACACACACACACACACACACACATATATATATATATATATATATATATATATATATGTATGTATGTATTATAGAAAAGTTACCTGACCATACATGATAGTCTATTTCAAGCCGTTCTGTACGCGACTATCAATAGGGAAATACACTATCCTCTACGTTTAGATAACTTTTGTTTTTTTTTTGTTTTTTTTTGCTGTAAAAAAATAGATTTACTCTGTTATAATAAATACATCGCGTTCTCTGTAGATAGGGTTTTAATAATTAATATTAATAGGATCCATCCGGATTATATATCAATGAATTCATTACCTGTACTCTCTCTCTCTCTCTCTCTCTATATATATATATATATATATATATATATATATATATATGTATGTATATATATCTGTGTGTGTGTTTATATATATATATACATATATATATATATACTTTTAACATATATATATATATATATATATATATATATATATATATGTATATATATATATATATGAATATAATAAAAGTATTGTTTTAATTTATTCTATATTTATTGGTAAATTCTCAATATTTGAGATAGATCGTGTGCAAATTCTAAGTCGTCGACATTGACTGGCGACTGTTTGTTTCATGACTGAACGCCAGTTTCTGGCGTTGTGAATATATAATTGGCTAAAATGTAAATTAAATTTTTGATGAATAAATTTTTATAAACAACAATGGTAAATATTTATGACTCAGCCTATAATGTTAGTGATGAGTACTTTTGTTTTGCTTCAGCATCTGGTATTTTGGCCTAGAAGGCCGGAGAAGCCGATGATTCGCTTGATTTGTGGGCTTTCAAAACGGCAGTATCATGGACTGTTTATGGTAACCAGGGTCTATATGTCTCTTCACATGAATAAATGTATGCTACAGAGCTGGCTGGGGGGGGTTGTCCCATCCTTATTTCTACTGCGTCCATCTGAAGGTGCCTTCAAACGAAAGTTGGCTATCCCATACACCATAGCTCGGGATTCACAGATGGAAATTGGGGATCTGGATGCGGCTGAGCAGTGTGGAAAGGGATTGCTAAAAGAGTTCTGACCAAACACAGGGTTGTCGTAGGATGAAGATGATGATAAGTATAGGTTTTATTAGTGTATAAATTCACGAGATGAGATTTAAAATTGCCCTTCGAATATCTGTCTATATTTCTGAGATGGGGTATTTTCATTATTTACACAATTTACATTCTTCGGGTTGTTGTCCTCATCTTCCTTGCAATATTGATGACGTTTCGGCTTTGTAAGATCTAAACTTCTTTAGGGTCAGTCTATATTTCTGAGATGAGGTAGTGTAAATATTTAATTTACATTGTCCGGACTGCTGTCCTCATCTTCGTTTCCATATTCACAACGTTTCGGCCATTCATCAGGCCTTTATCAGGATCTGTCTTTATTTCTGAGATGAAGTATTGTAATTAATTACACTATTTACATTCTTCGGACTGTTGTTCCCATTTTTTCTGCCATATTCTTGACGTTTCGGACGTTGCATACTCCGGCTTTCTTCAGGTGATTGGAATTTTGAACTTTTATAATTGTCTCCATGTTTTCGGCATATCGGATCCGTACCGATCATTTCCCATCTGTCTACAAGTGTGAAATGAAGTATTGTAATTATTGACACTGTTTACATTCTTTGGAAATTCCAATCACCTGAAGAAACCTGGATCGTACAACGGCCGACACATCGTTAATATGGTAAAAAAGATGGGAATAACAATCCGAAGAATGTAAATAGTGTAAACTACAAATGTTTTGTCTAAATTTCTGGGATGAGGAGTTGTCAACATTTTAGGATGAGGAGGTATCATAATTTACATTATTTATACTCAGACTAATGCTCTCATCTTTATTGTTGTCATATATATATTAGCTTGGTGCAAAAATAATGACGTAATAATGTCGTTTTCTGACGTATTTTTTAACGTCTAAAAACGACATTATTACGTCATTATTTTTGCACCAACCTAATATATATTATTCAGTTCTTATTTGATTGTGTACTGTTCTGTTATTGCTCGCCCGTTTCCAATGAAGTCAAGTACTCACTGGCCGCCCGAGAGATTGAACCCACAACCACTATTTAACCAAATTAAAAACCTAGGATTTTACCCACTCGGCTATTGCCCCGTAGATATAAGCAATGGATCGAGAACAGTCTACCCCGTTGATTAAATAAATGGTTCAGTGTCGGAATTCCCTGCAGGTAGCCTAACAGATATAAAGCTGAGGAGGGCCGGGGGGGCAATGCTCGAAGCATTCTTATATCAACAACAAATATTCGAACAATAGTCCGAAGATAAACAGTTTTAAGAATCTTCCAATTGTTTCTCCGAAATTTAATCTTTGAACTCAGAACACTCTTCGAACCTCGAGGTGGTGTGGTGGTTTACAAGCTTGGCTCACTCGATCAGTTACGAGTAAATAATGAATTCGATCCTCACCTCGTCGTTCGTACTTTCGGCCTTGTGCCAAATCTAATATACGTTTAGAAAACATTATAAAAAGAAAAGTTATTATTTTTCATAAACGTAAGAGCCCCATAATGAAGAGGTGCCCTTTGCTATTTTACGGATACTGATATCCGGGAACGACCTGAGGATTCGACAGAACTAATTAACTTTAGCAGACATTGTTGTAAATAATTAAGTGAATATAACAAAATTGGCGTTTACTCGACTAAATTTAGACTCGGCTATGTGCAATGTAACAGTATTTATTGCTAATTAATATATGCAGGAGAAAACTTTAAAATAAGTATACATAGTTAAACAAGAATGTGACTTCTTGCATGACTTTATGTTGAAGTTAGACAGAATTTAATCTAAAGAAAAAATTGGTGAAAGAACAAATTGAGGAGAGAGCGGAATTAGTGTCAATAATTAAAGAATTATTAATGGCACTGCTTCCAGGAGGGAACGTCGTTGAAAATTAAGAGAAACCAGGGAATTTTCCGAAAATAAAACTTTACCAAAAGAAGTGGCAAGCTTTCTATTTAATAAAGTTTTAATACTTAAGGACACCGAGGCTTACACCTATACGAGATTGAAACTTAACTATACGAGATTGAAACTTAACTATACGAGATTGAAACTTAACTATACGAGATTGAAATTTTACTATACGAGATTGAAACTTAACTATACGAGATTGAAACTTAACTATACGAGATTGAAACTTAATTATACGAGATTGAAATTTTACTATACGAGATTGAAACTTAACTATACGAGATTGAAATTAACTATAAGGGATTGAAACTTAACTATACGAGATTGAAACTTAACTATACGAGATTGAAACTTAACTATACGAGATTGAAATTAACTATAAGGGATTGAGACTTAATTATACGAGATTGAAACTTAACTATACGGGATTGAAACTTAACTATACGAGATTGAAACTTAACTATACGAGATTGAAACTTAACTATACGAGATTGAAATTTTACTATACGAGATTGAAACTTAACTATACGAGATTGAAACTTAACTATACGAGATTGAAATTTTACTATACGAGATTGAAACTTAACTATACGAGATTGAAACTTAACTATACGAGATTGAAATTTTACTATACGAGATTGAAACTTAACTATACGAGATTGAAATTAACTATAAGGGATTGAAACTTAACTATACGAGATTGAAACTTAACTATACGAGATTGAAACTTAACTATACGAGATTGAAACTTAACTATACGAGATTGAAATTAACTATAAGGGATTGAGACTTAATTATACGAGATTGAAACTTAAATATACGGGATTGAAACTTAACTATACGAGATTGAAACTTAACTATACGAGATTGAAACATAACTATAAGGGATTGAGACTTAATTATACGAGATTGAAACTTAAATATACGGGATTGAAACTTAACTATACGAGATTGAAACTTAACTATACGAGATTGAAAATTCACTGGCACAAATCTACCATTCGTCTTTGCATTGAATACTGTTGCTATATCTGTTCTGGTATCCCCGATGTTCATCTCGAGGTTTTTGACAATATCCAAAGATTGATATACAATGTGATAGGTCCTGACCTGGCAACTCGACTCCGGTCACTTTCACATAAAAGTGATGTGGCTTCCCTCTGTCTTTTTCGCGCCAGGAAATTTTTATCCCCGTAATCGCTCCTTCAGATCTACAAATCAACAATTCGCCCTTGCATGGAGTATGGCTGCAATATATGGTCTGGAGCCACTTATGTTTGCCTCGGGGTTCTTGATAAGATCCAGAGGCGGATATGCAATATAATTGGCCCAGTTCTGGCATCTCGTCTACAGTCGCTCGCCCACAGACCTGCCGTCGTTTCTCTCTGTCTTTTTTACAAACACTTTCATGGGAATTGTTCCGAGGATCTACATTCACTGGTTCCCAGATTTCATGAATTCAAGCTCCCTACGTGACTGGCATCCCGCTCTCACCCTTTCACTGTCGAAACTATTAAATGTAGCCGTCGCTTCTACACCTATAGCTTCATAACTCGCACCTCTCGCCTGTGGAGCTCCCTTCCCTATTCCAGTTTCCCTGATAGCTATAATCTCCAACTATTCAAATGTAATGTCAATCGACATCTCCATTTGCTTTGATCTATCCACTATCCTTTTCCTCAGCCTTTCCTCTATCACTGCTATCTAATCTTGCTCCAAATCTTGCTTGGGATGAAACGCTTAATATATATATATATATATATATATATATATATATATATATATATTAGATACAGCCGTGTAGCCTTGGGTCCATTAATATTCATACGGACTAATGAAAAAATCAAATCTGCTCGCACACTATATGAATATCATACAGTTGGTGAATGGAACACTTCTTAATTAACTCACTACAAAACAGATTAAATATTAAACATTGAAGATAGAGTTCCACCTCGATCGTTTGTGCTGCCAGTCTGCATCGAGAAAGAAAAAGATCCGCTTCTGACCTCAAAGAACACATTCTACATTACTTTTCGAACATATATCTATAAGGACATTTTACCTTATTTTGGTGTCAGGAACTATCCCCAACATTTGTAAAGTATTTTTGATACACCATATATATATATATATATATATATATATATATATATATATATATATATATATATATATATATATATATATATATATGCGTTTTAATGTAAGGCAACTTATTTAAGAATTGAATTCAAAGGTGGTTATCGTTTGCTTGTTTTCAAACACCTGTTTATGTTTAATTTAGATATTTCTTAAGAACTATATACTGTAAGCATTTCAGAACATTTGTAATATATTCATAATTAATTTTATATTCAAACATTAAGGGGATTGTGTCCGACCACGGCTACCAGTTTGATGCGCTTTCACGCAATCATCAGTCGGTCGGACTTTGTAGTTTGGAAAATAGGAAGACTTATATAACTAGGCGAATGCAATATGATGAGACAACCAAACACGCCAAGATCAAAGCAGGTGAAAACCAAAGAACATTAAATTAAAATAAAATGTCTTACCACTGGTCAGTGCCATTGTGAACAGACGAGCTTCAGCGTCAAGAAAAATGTCACCAATATCAGAGATAGAGCGTATGCAAATATAAATATAAAAACATTGAAATCAACACTTAGAGGCGACCAGGATTTTTCATACTAGACGCAATCGTCAGGCCGCTTGTTATATATATATATATATATATATATATATATATATATATATATATATATATATATATATATATATATTCATGGTAACTACTCTGACGAGTTGTTTTCACTGGTGCCCCAACTGTATGAATTTAAGCGTGCTACTAGGTTGGCACCTCGGTCCCACCCGCTCACTGTCGAAACAATTAAATGTTAGCGCCACTTCTGTTCCAACAACTTCTTCTCTCGCATTTTCTCGACTGTGTAACAACCTTCATCTTTCGTGCTTACCTGATAGCTATAATATTCAAATATTCAAATGTAATGTCAATCGACATTTTTTGATACCTTGATCTTGATCACCGCCCTTCTCTTCATACATCGCTCTTGCCTGCTAGTGGCACTCCAGCTTTACTTGTGGTGAAACGCTTAATAAAAAGAAAGAAACAAAAAAACATGGCGAGTAGGCTTTATTATCATTTGTTGATGTTTCTGTCTTGAGTGCAGCCGGAGAAAATCTGCCCGAGGCTGTACCATCGTCATTGAACTAGCGAGGTGGGGTTTGGTAGTCATACCTATGCCAACTGATCCAACAGTTCCGGTGTCTGAAAAATTTTCCGACCTGGCCCGGTTGTACGCGCTCGGACTCCTCACATTAAACCCGATCTTATGTCACATTATGTCTCAGTTTGGAGACGGGGCAAATATCATACTACATAGAAACACTGCTTCTTGTGCGAACATCGAAGTTAAGGAACGTCGAGCCAAGTCATTAACTAGATGGGTGACCGCTTGGCAATATCAATAACCTGGAATGTTTCGGTGATGTAATGAATATCACTTCGAAAATGAAAACTCAAAGAGACGAGTTCGAATTGCAGTCGAGTTCGTTACAATCACTTTCGCACAGATATCCTAAGGACAGGTATTTATAGGTCAATTAATAGAATTTGTACCAGTAAATCATTATTACCGCCAAAAATTCTTCGAATCTAAAAATATTTTCTGACTTTAAATAGCCTGCAAATAATATTAATAACCCGTATACCTGCAGGAGCAGCAAAATTGTCCAAATCGTGTAACAGCAAAATTGTCCATTTGTTAGATTAAGCACTAAACCGTTGTATCTTAGAAATGATTAAAGATAGCTTACTGGAATTCTCAGAGGTTTCTTTTAATAAAACTATTGAATTCTATTTTGATCAATAAGAATGTATAATTATTCTCCAACCTTAAAATAAAATCGTGATGAAATCGACCATAAACGAAAATGACATGGTCATCATTGATTAATGAGAGCAAAGGATCGGAGGCTCAGGAAGGATTGAAATTAAGTTCAAACACACACACACACACATACACACACACACACACACACATATATATATATATATATATATATATATATATATATTAATTGATTCATCGAGTTTGATAGAAACCTCAGAAAGCACTGGACGGCCGTTTCGTCCAATATTTGGGATTTATCAGCAGTGCGCATCCACTACTGAGGGAATCGGTAGTGGATGCGCACTGCTGATGAGTGCCATATATATATATATATATATATATATATATATATATATATATATATATATATATATATATATATATTATTCCAGGATCATTTTCCAACTTATTCAAGATAAAATTCACCATCTCTAACCTTATAAATTTCTATTCTTGCCTCTATGGGTCAATTAACACCGAAAATAAATATTTTGTACGGAATTGTAATACTAATTTTAGTGATACGCGTTTACTGATTAACGAGAACAGGTGGATTCATATTTTTCACATTGCAATTGAATATAACTTACTCAACTTCAGTTCCAACATGGTAATCTGATCTTTTTTTTTAGACTGAGTGCGATAAATAACGTTATTGTTTTTCGTTTCAACTGATAATTTCAACACACCTCTGTATTTTTCCCACTCAAGTTCACCGAATACCGGGCTCGTAAGCCTTTTAATGTAGAGGATTACTGTTAAGTAAAGAAAAAGATAAATATTTTGTACGCAATTTTAATACTAGTTTAGTGAAAAAAAAGTTTACTAATTAACCCATCGCTAGAGGAGAAAAGGTGGATTCCTATTTTTCACAATGTAAGTGAATATAACTTACTCAACTTGAATTGCAACATGGCTCTCCGATTAAAAATTCCTAACAATTGTCCATTAACCCACCAGCACATCTAAGTTTACATCACCTCGTATTTCCAAGCGGACATCGATCTAATTATTGACGAGGGTAGACTTTCCTTAACTGTGGTGATTGTATGGGTCCGGTGTTTAAATGTAATGCGGCCGTAATCCTTAGGCTAAGGCATGATATTTCATGCTGAAGTAAAAACTATTTTGTAGTCTTTTAAATTAAATGGTTCTAGGGGATTTTATTGGATGCGAAATAGTAAATAACTAAAAGATAACAATATGGCGCTTAAGTGTCTCGTAACACATTCAAGTCTTAAGGGCAACCAAAGAGCTGTCGCAACGATGCTGTGTCTTGAGCAAGATAGCCTGTCAAAATTCAAACATCCCCTGTATGGTTTAAATTCAGAGGCCTTCGTTCTTGTAGACTGGTTGCAAAACGCATGCTATATAGTCAAGTATATTATGCTGCCATTTACCCAAGGCTATTTTGCCTATGTCAATTTTAGGAACTCGATTGGAATTCGTAACCGGATTTCCGATTTCCCCTTCCGAAGCGCCATCTATTACACCATCGCTCATCGCAAAAGTATGCCGAAGTAATAAATAAAGAAACTTTGCTGGCGAAATTTTTAAGTTTGTGCCAGATTTACTGGTATAAATTACCGAATAAAAATGATAGACGCGTAAACGGGATAAGGTTACTTGTTCTCGTATTTTCTCGAGTCATTCTCGAGTCCTCTTTTAGCCCTTCCTCGAGGGCTAGGAATCGGATAACAACGATGATTGATCTATACGTCTAAAAGAAAAAAAAAGACAGATACATGTTTTACCTTCGTTAATGTCCAACCTGGTCATCTGATAAATGCTTTTTTTTTTTTTTTTTTTTTTTTTTGCTAGACGGAGTGCGGTAAATAACATCATTGTTTTTCGTTTCAACTGATAATTTCAACACACCTCTGTATTTTTCCCACTCACGTTCACCGAATACCAAGCTCGTGAACCTTTTAATGTCGATCATTACTTTTAAGCAAAAAAGATAAAAGCCCCTAGAAGCACTTAATTTAAAGAACTACTAAATAGCTTATACTTCAACAGAAAATATCATGCCCGAGCCTAAGGATTACGACCGCATTACATTAAAAAACCGGTTCCATGCAATCACCGAAGTTAATCAACGTCTACCCTGGTCAATAATTAGATCGACGTCCGCTTCGAAATACGAGGTGATGTAAGCTTAGATGTGCTAGTGGGGTAATCGACAATTGTTAGGAATTTTTAATCAGAGAGCCATGTTCCAATTGCAGTTTATTTCGTTATATTTACTTACATTGTGAAAGTTATGAATCTACCTGTTCTCCTCTAGCTATGGGTTAATTAGTAAACTTTTATCATTAAAACTAGTATTAAAATTGCCTACAACATATTTAGTTTCCGGCGTTAATTAGCCAATAGAGGTTGATATGTCGCTAAGCAAAATCAATCAAATCTAACGAAACAACATCAATCAAAATATTTAGATTTCGGCATTAAATAACCCTTATTGATGTTGAAATGTCAATAAAAAAAAACAAAAAAAAAACTGCCAACTGCTTGAGCCTATGAATATTTTCATGTAACAGATTTAAATTTGTTAATTGCTTTTCGCGTAACAAAGAAACGGCATCCTGGTTACGAAAATGTTATAAAAGATTTTTATCAGCTGTATATGTCTTATGGCCCATAGAGGTTGATATGTCGCTAAACAAAATCAATCAAATCGAACCAAACCAAATGTTACGAATGTTGATGTGTGTGACATGAACGAAAGAGGAGGTTGTAGAACTAAAGACAGTGAGAATAACACCGGTAGAAAGAGGGGGCCTAGATTTGAATAGGTCAACAGTAAAGGCCTTAGGGAAATAAGGACACGTTAATCTGTTCTGAAAAGGAGCAGTTTTGGGAAAAAACGGAGCGGAACATTATCTTAACATTTGTCATACGCTGAGTGATTCGACTCTGAAAAGGCAGCATGAAATACCAAGCAAGCATGCACAAACGTGCCGGCCAGAAGACGAAGTGTGATATAGACGGTGTTTGTTATGACACCGCTTTCTTTACTAATTTCTCCCTTCACCAAAGCTTATTGTTTGAAAAGAAGTGATTAGAATTGTAATAAAGCCTAAACATATGAAAATGAATTTATACATTCTTATGTTCTTGAGTGTCGATATTAAATAGAATAAACACTATTTATTATATTGTATATTTATATTTGTATAATGTATACATATGTGTGTGTGTGTGTTAGTATTTATACAGGGTGTATCAAAAATACATTTACCATTTATTTTTTAATTTATTTATTGGAATGTTTGAAGAAACATTGGATAATTGTCGATGGATTCAAACTTTATATAATGGTAAATAATAAGTATTTTGTTATAGTCGGTTCAAATGTTAAAATTATTTAGCAAATGTTTATAAATTTATTAATAAAATCTTGTTTATTCATTCCTAAATTGAGGCATTATATATATATATATATATATATATATATATATATATATATATATATATATAATTAAGTCTAAAGAGCCAGATAAACCTACCAAGGTTTCACCACGCGGATCGTCAGGGAATACTGGCCAGTGTTCCCTGACGATCCGCGTAGGTGAAACCTTGGTAGGTTTGTCTGGCTCTTTAGGTTTAATTAGGTTTGCTCTACTTAGCGTATTGAACACTTTACTTAGTTATTTTACTTACTCGTATCGTTTTTTTTTCTTTGGACTCTGAACTTGGATGCTAGACCATTGTCTTCGGATGACGTACGTTCTCTGTTCTCTCGTTTTTGTACCTTTTTTGCCCTTGGGTATTGGTCTGTTTATTTACATATCAAAGTACCCAAGGTTTTCCGGACAAGTATAATTTCTTATATTTATAAGATTATTACTATTATATATATATATATATATATATATATATATATATATATATATATATACACACACACACACAGTGTAACCCGGATATAAGAGAAAACCGGATATAAGAGACACTGTCTATGTTCCCAAATTAGAGCAAACCCGGATATAAGAGAAACCCGGATAAAAGATAAACCCGGATATAAGACACTCATTCTCCGGTCCCGACAACTCTGTTATATCCGGGTTGCACTGTATATATATATATATATATATATATATATATATATATACATTAAGAAATGGACAAAGTCCGACAATTTATTTATTAAAGACATTTTTATGTTTAACGTTCTTTTTATAGATACAAGTATTTAAGTAAATGCTCTGTTTATAATAAACCGTATTAAATAATATTTACCGGCCTGAATGCCCGAGAATTTTTCATAGAAAATATTCGTCTTTTGTTATTTAATACTGTTTATTATAAACAGGGCATTTACTTAAATACTTGTATCTATAAAAAGAACGTTAAACATAAAAATGTCTTTAATAAATTAATTGTCGGACTTTGTCCATTTCTTAATGTATGACGTCATTTGTTTACATTTGATACGCCATGAGCAGTTATGAATGTACGAGATTCATGGAAGATTGAAGTTTATAAGCAGTAAATTCGACCTCGCCAACAGAACGGTCCTTTGTGACCGAGCGGTTAGGGACGCCGGGCTAAATGGCGGTTGCGTATAGAATGCAGTTTCGAATCCTGTCAAAGGACGAATATTTTCTCGGACATTAAGGCCGGTAAATGTTTTTTAATACTGTTTATTATAAACAGAGAATTTACTTAAATACTTGTATGTATAAAAAGAACGTTAAACATAAAAATGTCCTTAATATATATATATAATGATATTTTTAAAACTATATATGTATGTGTGTGTGTTGCTATAAGTAAATGGTTTATCAAATATAAATTGACTATTTACTATTTATTTTTTATATTCTTTATTGAAATATTTGAAAAAAAACAACGGACAATTGTAGATTGTTTCAAACTTTATAAAATTGTAAATGATAAGGATTTCATTGTAGTCGGTTCAATTGTTATAATATTTTACGAAACGTCTATAAATTTATGAATGAAATTATGTAAATTCCTTCCTAAATTGGTCCATGATGAATTGGACAAGTTCTAAATGTGTTAATTTTTAGAACGTTGAAAATATAAAACGATTTTTGGAAATAAACGATCTAAAATATAGTGTTTAATATTTTTGTTGTAAATTCAAGCAATAAAAAATATAAATTCACTTTCGTCATATGTTTAAGATTTTTTTCCTGTTCTAATCATGGCCGTAGAGTGAAAGCAGTTTTTAAAAAAAGCGGTGTGGTGTCTGTGAGAGAGCGACTGCAGACGAGATGCCAGATCAGGGCCAATTACATTGCATATCCGTCTCTGGATCTTATCAAGAACCCTAAAGGCAAATAGAAGGGGCTCCAGACTATATATGGCAGCAATACCCCATGCAAGGACGAATGGTTGATTTGTAGATTTGAAGGATCGATTCCGGGGAGATAAATTTCCCGGTGCGGCACAAGGAGCCAAATTTCCTTGCGGTTGACGAAGCAATTGAATCAATGTATTTGTTCCATCACAGGTCAATAGACAAGGTGAGACCGAGTAGCCGCAGAGAGGTGCTCTCCGGAAGTTGAGCGTCAGACATTCTAATAGTGTGGGGCCGGGATGACTCTCTAGAGAGCAGTTTTCTTTGGGTGGCATTAATGTTAACCAGCCAATTACTGCCCAAGTTCACAACTGATTGGAGGTCATTTTCGAGACGAACGGCCAGGTTAGTTTTGTTAGCGACACTAGATTTGTTCTTGAGGCAGGAGTAAATTGTAGTGTCGTCCGCGTAGATGACTACTTGGGAATATTCGCCCTTGCATGAAGTATTGCTGCCCTATATAGTCTGGAGCCCCTTCTGTTTACCTCGGGGTTCTTGATAAGATCCAGAGACGGATATGCAATATAATTGGCCCTGAGATGGCATCTCGTCTGCAGGGATTGGTGGCAATGATAATATAATTAGCTAATAGTTATTGTAAATTGGTAGGAGTTATTACTAATGGTGGTGCAATGATAATAACAATAAATGTAATTATTTTGATGGTAGCTTGAAATAAAATAAAATAAAACACCAACAATCACTTTTTAGTTTAAGCTACCACAACAATAATTACATTTATTGTTTTTTATCATTCTCCCACCACCATTACTAATCACTTCTACCAATTTACAATAACTATTAGCTACTTATATTATCATTGCCACCAATCCCTCTACAACATTACTATCACATCACATCTAATATTATCATATAAACCCGCTATAATTATTAACGTAAACTAACCCCCACCCCAGCATATTTAATACCACTATAAAAATGAACAATAAGGATTACAAACTGCAATTTCTGCCAGTTATTAGGTTGGTGCAAAAATAATGACGTAATATTGTCGTTTTTTGACGTTAAAAATACGTCAAAAAACGACATTATTACGTCATTATTTTTGCACCAACCTAATACATATACACAGTCTTCAAAAACAAGCAAATAACCAGCTTTAAAATAATAACAAATAAATTTTAAAAATTAAAAATAATAGCAATTTTTACCTATCATAATTTTACACAATCCCAACCACACGGATTTACGTGCATACGAGGAAATATTATTCAGCGAAAAAATAGAAAAATGCTCTGTTTGCTGACATGTATACATTCACGAGAAATTTTCGCTACACACCCGATCTTTGAATTTCAACATACACATGCGTATGTATACAGACAACAGCACACATATACATATATATGTCAAATCCCATACTGTCCATATATGTTTACGTCTGTATGAGCCCCGGCGGACGAGCGAGTGTGTACGTGTGTCTGCGTACCTCATCAGGAGTACGGACATGCATCTATGTTTGCGTTAGCATGAGTGACATCACGACGACGATCCCCTCCCACTACCATAATAACACCAATACATGCAATCAACATAACCCCAAAATTTAAAAAAATAATCAGTTTGTCTGACGATCGCAAAAGGGTGAAACCCGGGTCACAAACTCACATAAATCCAACCAATATATATATATATATATATATATATATATATATATATATATATAATTATTTATTTATTTAAAAATTTATAGCATAAATATGTTATACAATCACTACAAAAATAGCCATTTTGTTTCAACACCTCCGGTGTCTTATCAAAAATCACTTGATAAGACACCGGAGGTGTTGAAACAAAATGGCTATTTTTGTAGTGATTTTATAACATATTTATGTTATAATTTTTTTTAAATAAATATTTATATCTGCTCTACTCTGTATTGAGAACTCTTTTAAGAATAGTAATTGTTGGTTATTGGAATTCATTCCGTATACACCAATTATATACTTGTATATATATATATATATATATATATATATATATATATATATATATATATATATATATTCTGTATCAGAAATACTTTGACAAAGTTTGGAGGTAGGTTCCTCACACAAGAAAAAAGACAAACTTTCTTAACAAAATATGTCCGAAAATCGTTCGTTTTTTAATTATTAATTTTAAAGTTTATGGTAGATGTCACTAAGTTGACAGCTAGAAATGATCTTAATCTTACTCAATCCATACATTTTGGTGCCACGGATCTTGTCTAAGCAGCGTGACTATAAACTGCAGCAAATGTAGGATGACTAGGGTGACCTAGAACTGGAAACGCAATCTGATACAGCAGTGCAGACTCGTACCCATTACCATTCGCACGGTTGTATATAAAAATCATATCTGCCTTCTCACGCTATAGATATGCTGCCATTGTTAAACGGAACACTTCTCAGTTAATTCACTAATACACACGTTAAACGCTGAGCACAGACATGTCACAAATGTACCCGACTGACAAATTTAACCTATTAGGTTGGTGCAAAAATAATGTCGTTTTTTGACGTTACGTCAAAAAACGACATTATTACGTCATTATTTTTGCACCAACCTAATAGGTTATATGGCAATACAGCGCCATCGTAAACTTACTTGAAACTTGGACTTTGTCCCTGTTTTGTTGTGAGAAACCTGCACTTAATGTTTTGAAAAAATAATTTCAATACACCCTGTACAATTGTGTATTTTGGAAGCAATTCCTCTTTTATACCATTTTCATTAAAAACGACTGATTAGTTACCGTGGTTAAGTCTTTTATTTCGTTTTTCCTGTGTTATAATTTCTTCTTTTCTGGGTGTAAATTATGTAGAAAATATTCGAATGTGTTGTATGCCCGAGCGCTTTCAGCTATACTTCTAGTCATTTTCAAGGATGATTTTATTTTTACATTTAACTTTCTTTCATCAGTATCTCCCACAGATATTTCAAATGTCACTTCCTGGTGCCAAGTCTAAGAGTACTTTTTAGATCGATCCTCTATGAAACGTAGTTGCTTTTGAAGTGTTCTGCCTATTATATTCTCAACATCCTTTTGTAGAACCATATTTCTGTTACTTTTTCTTCATCTGTAAAAAGATATTATGTAAGAGTTCCATATTGTTTTCTTTGTTTCTCAAATCTTTGCTTCGCTTTTCGTAAGATTTCAGTATCAGACATTCAATCCTTTGTTAAAAGACTTCCCAAAGATTTAAAATGTACTCGTTTGATTTTGCTATTGTCAGAATTTAATTTGCCTTTTGAGCTGTTTCTTTTCCTACAAACGAGGCATTCGTCTCATGCTAATTGATAGTTTGTCCTTTCTTCTCGCTTTTCTTCATTATATTTTGGTAGTTTAATTTCTGCGTCTGCTATAGACCATGTGTCATCTAAAGAAGGAAGTAAGACAAGTACGTGTATTTCTTAGCGGACTTATACCACCTACACAGTGAAGCGATTCTGGGAAAATTTGTCGTAAAGATTCACTATTGGACACCAAGATCTTAAGAACGTAAGTTATGCACAGTCACAGACTTATAAACATATATATATATATATATATATATATATATATATATATATATATATGAAGAAAAATACTCTTAAAATGTGCTATATTTATGGGATAAAGTACTAAATATCAGAGATAGTGCGTGTGTAAATATAAAAGTGAATATTGCAGTCAACACTTAAGTAAATTTCACGATAGACAAAATTGTCAGGCCTGACGATTGAATCTAGCATGAAACAGCCTGTTGCCTCTAAGTGTTGACTTCAATGTTCACTTATATATATATATATATATATATATATATATATGGTAGCATTACTAATAACACGATCCACAACACAGAATTTCATGTAATGACAATCATCTATTTAAATGAGCTGTGGAATCTGGTAGTATTAAACTATTAATGGTGCACTCTCGCTCTCTCTGTAACCCCCCCCCACACATATATATATATATATATATATATATATATATATATATATACACGTAGGATGAGGATCGTTGTTTGCGTTTGGTCTGTTCGGGGGATTACATATATACTGTCTGCGAAAAATATTGCTGGAGTTACCATTGCTGATGGTAATGCCAATATTTACCATTTAGAAAAAAAAAATCGTTTGGAAAAAAATAAAAATCTTCATTGAATAACTAAATTTATTGTTATGCTTTAAATCAGTGCAAACTAAACGCCATTACGCAACTGTCTTTCTTATTTCATTCACCAACAGTTTTCCTGAGTTTGTTTACCTGGACACGTTTCACATGACCGACAACGATCACGTCAAAAGCGCTGATGTGGCATACGAGCTACTTTTTAGATTTAAGATATAAGGGTTCTTTATTGAGAAAGCGCTACCGCTTGAGTGAGGAAGAAATTGAACTTAGAGCGCTGGTTACGTTTGACTAGCTGATTTCGCCAAACTACATCTTTTTTTTAATTCTTCTTTCATATCCTTTTATTTATTATTTCTTTTATAGTTTTCAATCATTTTATTCTTCTCCACAGTCCAAGTAATTTTGTTTTCTCCTCTTTTTGCTGTCCTTTGTCTCTTTCGGCGGATTAATCAGTCATTCATTGATTTCACCCGCTTTCTTCTCTAGTATTCTTCGCACTGACCGGTCTAAAGTACATATCATAATCTGTAGACGCTTAGCACTTTGGCCCTTATCATTTTTTCCGAGTCATTTTCGTCTACTTTTGTCATTTTCGTCCGCTTTTCGTTCTAGTAATTACAAGCCGGCAATTTTCCCAACATTACTGCTTCAGATTATATCAAGTCATCCAAATCTTTTGAGACTGACACATCAAAAAGACAATAACGATTTGCCAACCACAACCCTACACACAAACACACACACCACACACACACACACACATATATATATATATATATATATATATATATATATATATATATATATGCACACACCTACACACATATATATGTACACACACAAACAGGCACACACACATATATATACACAAACAGACATAAATATATATACACACAGTCAGACACAGACACAGACACACACACACACACATATATATATATATACACACACACACACATATATATATATATACACACAGACACACACACTTATATATATATATATATATATATATATATATATATATATATATATATAATTGTCAGGAGATCATGTCCAGACGGTCAGCAATTTCCTCTTGTAGACCAATTCACTGGCATCATGAGTTCGAACTTCACCTATACTCTCCATTTTGAACTTTCCCCGTTGGACAATCGAAATTAAGCAATATCGAACCTGGTTAGTACATTGATGGGTGACCGTCCGAGAATACCAGGTACCGTAAGCTTGGATGTGTTAGTGGTGTAATAGATAATAGCTCGGAATTTTTAATCGTCTAGCCAAATTCCAATTCCAATCCGGTTCGTTATATTCTCTTACGCGCAAATTCTCTTTCGAAAGGTATCCCTCCCCATCTTCTCTTCCCAGCTATGGTTGAACTAAGAAGACTTGTATCACTATTATCTCGAAGAAATAAAAATAAAAATGCATACAATCTAAAACTATTTTCTGGCTTTAAATAAACAGCAAAGTTTCGATAAGCCGTAAAAAACGAATCAATCAATCACTTTAATTTACGCTATTTACATTATCTGGACTATTGTCCTCATCTTTGTTGCCATATTTATCACAACGTTTCGGCAGTTGTACTCTCCGGCCTTCTTAGGTGGGTGGAATGTGGAGCAGAACCCTGTATATAATGCCTCATCTCAGAAATATAGACAGATACATTATGAATTTGTCATGTTTTTTTTTTGTTAGCTATTGGTTTTTTCCTATTGTTCAATGATTTCAAACGTTCTCTTGCGGACCTATTCATTCATATGCAGAATTATTCTTCGAGGATCCATTGTTGTTTCTTTTTTGGCCTATCGCAAGAAAATAACATTTGTTTCATCTCAGTGGCTTAAACCCTTCGTGATGAGCGCGATCATGGCTCTCTCTTAATTCCATTTGTGATTATCTGCGAATTATAATGACTGTCATATTAGACGAAAGTGTCTCTACCGAGACTGGAGTTTGAACACAGATCCCCAGTGTGCAGACACAAGTGATTCCATTTGGTATAAGTAGTAAAGATGAAGATAGTAAAGCATATATATATATATATATATATATAGGAATTAGCGTGACGTCTAATTGATCACTATTTCTTTTCTATCCTCTATTACTATAGAAATCTCTATTCTCTACTTATTTCTCTATACAGATCACTATTCGGTGGTTACTTTCGAGCGAGTATTACCGTACTAAGTACTATTAGTTCGAGTGCTATTCGAAGGCGTCTAAGACCAGTATTGTTCAACGGCTTTAAAATAGTTGTATCTGCCATTACAATGTCTCTACGACAAGGAGCATTACGAAAGTGATAACGAAATTTCGTTGACATCACAAAAATTGATTACCGAGATATTGGCATATTTCTTTTTTATTTAGTTTTCTCCTACTAGACTGGTTTTCATTCAAGCTTACAGAGTTCAGTTTAAGCTACTATTTAACACATAAGACAGGCAGGTGCATCCGGGCCTATGTTAATAGCGTTCGCATGAAAATGAATACAGCAAACATATTTTTAAAATTATTATAAAATATTTTCTACACCAAACACTGCTAAAAAAACTAAAAAAAACAAAACAGGATAGTGGGCCAGTTGTCAAACATCAATTAAGATGATAAGAAACAGAAAATTTTAGAATCTAAATTCGAAATGTTTACAAAAGAAAGCCGAACTGCTCTGTAATTTCGGACCTCCTACGTAGCAGTTAATCCTGGACAATCGCGTCACAGATGAAAAAGAAACTTGAGGTAACGGAGATCTTTGCTTCAGGTAACAAAGATGTGAGCAATGATGAATTCTTTAGAACAATGGAAACAAAAAGGAAACTTACACTTGGAATCAGAAAGAGATAAATGGAATTTCTGAAACGCATAATGAGGAACGAATGTTCGGAAAATATCAAAACAAACTTAAGTCAAACGGAAAGGGGAACTAGCAGCTAAGCTTTCTAACGACCTTGTGTACATGGTTAGATGACAGAGGTATAGTTAAAATTGAAAATATTGCAAAGGGCTACGAAGTATAGGAATTTCTAGATAGCTGAGATACCCATCGTATCCAAACTTTTGGCCATGTCTTTCAAAGCAACTTTTATTTCAAAATACGTAGTTCCGGCAAACCAGCATGCATCTATTAATGATTTACCATCAAGTGATTTGAACCATCCATACAGATAACGTTTTAAAAGGGCACACCCACATAGCCTCTTGCCTATTATTTTTTTAAAAGTTAAAATGTAGTGTGGTGAGATATATATATATATATATATATATATATATATATATATATATATATATATATCATAAAGAAACGAAGAATTAAGTAAATTATCGGTGACATTTTGGGTTTTCTTTTTCACCCAGGTAAATTTCCTGTCGTGACAAACTGTTTAAATTTCTTTATAACCTACTGTACCGTAGATCTAAGGACAGCTAACCGGTTTGAAATAGTCTGTAATTACTTCCCAACTTGTGGAAGTTAATAATTTTCAGTCTCAAGTCAACATTAAGCTCATTTGTCTTCTCTATTGTGTGAATTATGTAAGAATAACAATGGCGACAATCTATGCCCCACGTGATATTCTTTGCTGGAATTATCACAAATATTCTACTGAATAAATAGTCTGAAAAGCCTCACCAATAAAATAATTATGTAAATTACTAATATTTTCACAAATCAATCAATTTAAAAGGGTATTTTCTACTATACGAATAATTTTGTCTTTTCCTATTTTGAAAAAAATAGCCTGTCAACTTTATTTTATTTAACCAATTGTTCAAAATATTGAGTTTTATATTTTTTTTTTTGGGGGGGGGGGCTTATTAGCATATAAAAAGACCTGGCATCATACGGGCATTAGATTCTGAGAAATGGATAAAAAATATTAAAAATTGATGGGTGTACGAATAATTTTGTCTTTGGCTGTATATTTACTAGACAACCGCATATATCATTGTATCTTTTGAGGTCAGGTAACGTAGTAAACAGGCCTTTACTCTTTTTACATGAAGGGATAGGCTCCTTTTTTATGAGAAACATTTTCCCAAATAGCTCAGTTACACTCTTGTAGTCAGACTCCCAACTAGTGTTAAAATAGAAAAAAAAGATTGCTTTCATAATTATTTTTTTATTGGCGCTAAAATGCTATCGCTTTTTCTGGTACCAATGCTAGATCCTTCCCTAAACTTTTGTTTGAAATAGGGTGGAACTTCAATTATAAAGATGCTGACATTCCACATGACTTTAAAAAAGTGAATAAAACAAACTCTCATCGATCCGAGGAAGAGCTATAACGTTGAACCTGAGAAATCTATTTCCCAGAAGAATTGTTTTAATGGCATATTTTTCGTGTTAATGATAATATTTTAATGGTGATAGTAATATTTTAATATTGTTTTAACAGTAGTGATAATATTTTAATGATAATTATAACATTTTAAAATTGTTTTAATGGTAGTGATAATATTTTTAAGGTAATGTTAATATCTTGATATTGTTTTAATGGTAATGATAATATTTTAATAGTAATTTTAGTAGTTTACCTACAAGGAAGAAATCGGCAAAATTCCCTAATCGAGCAGCCATTACCGCATTTGGTTGAAAATTATACAATCATTCTCTGAAATATAACAACACATTTTCTTCTTTTATTTGTTTCTCTTTTATTCTCTATTTCTACGGATATTTAAAATGATTTAGTTATATATCAGCCCACATATTAACCCGTTGGTTTGCGTTTAAAAAAAGTCCATTGTGACAAAACAATGAGGTAACGATATTATTAATTTTAATAATAATTACACATACTTTAATTTGTATTTGCAACACAAATTATTGTAATAATAATTATTACTCATATTATGCAATTTTACTTATATCAAACAATATAAAAATTTAGTGAATGGAACAAAATGCAATCCTTAATAGACCGAACAACAAATCGACAAAACTTTCAATACATTAAAATTATTAATACAATATCATTGAAATAAATTCAGATTTATTAATATTTCATATATTGATTCTATAAATAATATTTAATTTGTCAGAAGGTGAAGACATTACCCTTAAAGATAGTCAATTACTATGAACTGGCTACACATTAATATTCTACTCCCGAAAAAAAAACAAAACAAAAAAAACAAAAAAAACAAACAAAAGTAATTGTCTGTTTAGACAGATTGATGTTTATCGAAATAATATAACATATGTATGCTTCTCTTTTGCACACTTATTTTTCACTTTTTCTAGGTATTTATTTCCAAATAATAATTATATATATATTTTTTTATCATAAATAGTTGTTTCGTACCCACATGTATTTCAAAATAAGTAATGCCGGGAAACCAGCATGCATCTATTAATGATTTACCATCACGTGATTTGAAACAATTTTTCATCCATACAGAATACGTTTTAAATGGGCACGCCCACATAGCCTCTTCACCATTATTTATTAAAATATTTTAATTTTATTAATTAAAGTTAAAATGTAGTGTAGTGATATATATATATATATATATATATATATATATATATATATATAATTATTTATTTAAAAATATGATTCCAACTCGCTACATAAGAGGTCTCATGTTTCAAAACAAGAGCCGAAAACTTCAAAATAATATTTGAATTAACTTGAGTTAAAGTAGGCTCTGTTCCATCTTCAAGCGAAATTTTTTGGGGAAAAAATATTTTTTTTTATAAATATTTTTATACTTCGCTAACAGGACTTAATACGACATTAACATACTATCAATTCCTTGAATAATAAGATCTTTATATTCGAGTTGTTTTCAGATGGAAGACACTTGTCAATACATAGCATAATTAAAAAATGAACATATTTTGGTGTAAACATATTTCGTCCTAATGATTTCCTATGTATGGGAAAATTTTTTCATTGTGTATACTTAAATTTAATAAAGTTGTTATAATGTATTATGAATGTTTATTCTCTTCGCCCACGTAATAGTTGGTGTTAGAATATATGAAAGTGTTTGTTTATTTGATTGATATAAGAACATCTATCGAAATCAAATACTGAATTTTCGACTAAAATTGCGGTAAAAAAAAAAAAAAGATTCCTTGCTCAAGAACACCTTGTCGAATTTTAAGTAAATTTGACACAGCAGGCGGCAGGTGTTTAAGATACAATATTCTCCTAAATTTGGTTGGGGTATTAGGCATCATTTAAGTTTTATCCCGGGAAAACTTGCATACACAGACGATTAGAATTTTAGTAATATATATATATATATATATATATATATATATATATATATATATATATATATATATATATGTATATATATATATGTGTATATATATATATATATGTATATATATATATATATATATATATATATATATATATATATATATATATATATATATATATATATATATATGCATATGCATGTACGTTTCATTAAATAATATAAACAAGTGTTGCGTTTTTATTTTCTTTCTTTTTTGTTGGAATCTTATTTTTTTTTAAAACAGTTTTTTTCTATTTTCTCATGGCATCTTTCGCTGCGTTCTTATTTCTTTTTTTCCTTCATTATTTCTTACTTACTTTCTTTTAACTTTTATCCAGTATTATTTCTTCCTTTCTCTTTCTTTCTTTTAATGTTACCCAGTATTCCTATTTCTTTCTTTCTTTCTTTCTTTCTTTCTTTCTTTCTTTTTGTTTTAATGTTACCCAGTATTCCTATTTCTTTCTTTCTTTCTTTCTTTCTTTCTTTCTTTTTGTTTTAATGTTACCCAGTATTCCTATTTCTTTCTTTCTTTCTTTCTTTCTTTCTTTTTGTTTTAATGTTACCCAGTATTCCTATTTCTTTCTTTCTTTCTTTCTTTTTGTTTTAATGTTACCCAGTATTCCTATTTCTTTCTTTCTTTCTTTCTTTCTTTCTTTCTTTCTTTCTTTCTTTCTTTTTGTTTTAATGTTACCCAGTATTCCTATTTCTTTCTTTCTTTCTTTCTTTTTGTTTTAATGTTACCCAGTATTCCTATTTCTTTCTTTCTTTTTTCTTTCTTTCTTTCTTTCTTTCTTTCTTTCTTTCTTTCTTTCTTTCTTTCTTTTTGTTTTAATGTTACCCAGTATTCCTATTTCTTTCTTTCTTTCTTTCTTTCTTTCTTTCTTTTTGTTTTAATGTTACCCAGTATTCCTATTTCTTTCTTTCTTTCTTTCTTTTTGTTTTAATGTTACCCAGTATTCCTATTTCTTTCTTTCTTTCTTTCTTTCTTTCTTTCTTTTTGTTTTAATGTTACCCAGTATTCCTATTTCTTTCATTCTTTCTTTCTTTCTTTCTTTCTTTTTGTTTTAATGTTACCCAGTATTCCAATTTCTTTCTTTCTTTCTTTCTTTCTTTTTGTTTTAATGTTACCCAGTATTCCTATTTCTTTCTTTCTTTCTTTCTTTCTTTCTTTCTTTTTGTTTTAATGTTACCCAGTATTCCTATTTCTTTCTTTCTTTCTTTCTTTCTTTCTTTCTTTCTTTTTTTCTTTCTTTCTTTTTGTTTTAATGTTACCCAGTATTCCTATTTCTTTCTTTCTTTCTTTCTTTCTTTTTGTTTTAATGTTACCCAGTATTCCTATTTCTTTCTTTCTTTCTTTCTTTTTGTTTTAATGTTACCCAGTATTCCTATTTCTTTCTTTCTTTTTTCTTTCTTTCTTTCTTTCTTTCTTTCTTTTTATTTTAATGTTACCCAGTATTCCTATTTCTTTCTTTATTTCTTTCTTTCTTTCTTTTTGTTTTAATGTTACCCAGTATTCCTATTTCTTTCTTTCTTTCTTTCTTTCTTTCTTTCTTTTTGTTTTAATGTTACCCAGTATTCCTATTTCTTTCTTTCTTTCTTTCTTTCTTTTTGTTTTAATGTTACCCAGTATTCCTATTTCTTTCTTTCTTTCTTTCTTTCTTTCTTTCTTTCTTTCTTTTTGTTTTAATGTTACCCAGTATTCCAATTTCTTTCTTTCTTTCGTTCTTTCTTTCTTTTTGTTTTAATGTTACCCAGTATTCCTATTTCTTTCTTTCTTTCTTTCTTTCTTTTTGTTTTAATGTTACCCAGTATTCCTATTTCTTTCTTTCTTTCTTTCTTTCTTTCTTTCTTTCTTTTTTCTTTCTTTCTTTTTGTTTTAATGTTACCCAGTATTCCTATTTCTTTCTTTCTTTCTTTCTTTTTGTTTTAATGTTACCCAGTATTCCTATTTCTTTCTTTCTTTCTTTCTTTCTTTCTTTTTGTTTTAATGTTACCCAGTATTCCTATTTCTTTCTTTCTTTCTTTCTTTTTGTTTTAATGTTACCCAGTATTCCTATTTCTTTCTTTCTTTTTTCTTTCTTTCTTTCTTTCTTTCTTTCTTTTTATTTTAATGTTACCCAGTATTCCTATTTCTTTCTTTCTTTCTTTCTTTCTTTCTTTTTGTTTTAATGTTACCCAGTATTCCTATTTCTTTCTTACTTTCTTTCTTTCTTTCTTTCTTTCTTTCTTTCTTTCTTTTTGTTTTAATGTTACCCAGTATTCCTATTTCTTTCTTTCTTTCTTTCTTTCTTTCTTTTTGTTTTAATGTTACCCAGTATTCCTATTTCTTTCTTTCTTTCTTTCTTTCTTTCTTTCTTTCTTTCTTTCTTTCTTTCTTTCTTTCTTTCTTTTTGTTTTAATGTTACCCAGTATTCCTATTTCTTTCTTTCTTTCTTTCTTTTTGTTTTAATGTTACCCAGTATTCCTATTTCTTTCTTTCTTTCTTTCTTTTTGTTTTAATGTTACCCAGTATTCCTATTTCTTTCTTTCTTTCTTTCTTTCTTTCTTTCTTTTTGTTTTAATGTTACCCAGTATTCCTATTTCTTTCTTTCTTTCTTTCTTTCTTTCTTTTTGTTTTAATGTTACCCAGTATTCCTATTTCTTTCTTTCTTTCTTTCTTTTTGTTTTAATGTTACCCAGTATTCCTATTTCTTTCTTTCTTTCTTTCTTTTTGTTTTAATGTTACCCAGTATTCCTATTTCTTTCTTTCTTTCTTTCTTTCTTTCTTTCTTTCTTTTTGTTTTAATGTTACCCAGTATTCCTATTTCTTTCTTTCTTTCTTTCTTTCTTTCTTTCTTTCTTTTTGTTTTAATGTTACCCAGTATTCCTATTTCTTTCTTTCTTTCTTTCTTTCTTTCTTTCTTTCTTTCTTTCTTTCTTTTTGTTTTAATGTTACCCAGTATTCCTATTTCTTTCTTTCTTTCTTTCTTTTTGTTTTAATGTTACCCAGTATTCCTATTTCTTTCTTTCTTTCTTTCTTTCTTTTTGTTTTAATGTTACCCAGTATTCCTATTTCTTTCTTTTTTCTTTTTGTTTTAATGTTACCCAGTATTCCTATTTCTTTCTTTCTTTCTTTCTTTATTTTTGTTTTAATGTTACCCAGTATTCCTATTTCTTTCTTTCTTTCTTTCTTTCTTTCTTTCTTTTTGTTTTAATGTTACCCAGTATTCCTATTTCTTTCTTTCTTTCTTTCTTTTTGTTTTAATGTTACCCAGTATTCCTATTTCTTTCTTTCTTTCTTTCTTTTTGTTTTAATGTTACCCAGTATTCCTATTTCTTTCTTTCTTTCTTTCTTTCTTTCTTTCTTTTTGTTTTAATGTTACCCAGTATTCCTATTTCTTTCTTTCTTTCTTTCTTTTTGTTTTAATGTTACCCAGTATTCCTATTTCTTTCTTTCTTTCTTTCTTTCTTTCTTTCTTTCTTTCTTTCTTTCTTTCTTTTTGTTTTAATGTTACCCAGTATTCCTATTTCTTTCTTTCTTTTTGTTTTAATGTTACCCAGTATTCCTATTTCTTTCTTTCTTTCTTTCTTTCTTTTTGTTTTAATGTTACCCAGTATTCCTATTTCTTTCTTTCTTTCTTTCTTTCTTTTTGTTTTTATGTTACCCAGTATTCCTATTTCTTTCTTTCTTTCTTTCTTTCTTTCTTTTTGTTTTCATGTTACCCAGTATTCCTATTTCTTTCTTTCTTTCTTTCTTTTTGTTTTAATGTTACCCAGTATTCCTATTTCTTTCTTTCTTTCTTTCTTTTTGTTTTAATGTTACCCAGTATTCCTATTTCTTTCTTTCTTTCTTTCTTTTTGTTTTAATGTTACCCAGTATTCCTATTTCTTTCTTTCTTTCTTTCTTTTTGTTTTAATGTTACCCAGTATTCCTATTTCTTTCTTTCTTTCTTTCTTTTTGTTTTAATGTTACCCAGTATTCCTATTTCTTTCTTTCTTTCTTTCCTTCTTTCTTTTTGTTTTAATGTTACCCAGTATTCCTATTTCTTTCTTTCTTTTTTCTTTCTTTCTTTCTTTCTTTCTTTCTTTCTTTCTTTCTTTTTGTTTTAATGTTACCCAGTATTCCTATTTCTTTCTTTCTTTCTTTCTTTCTTTTTGTTTTAATGTTACCCAGTATTCCTATTTCTTTCTTTCTTTCTTTCTTTCTTTCTTTTTGTTTTAATGTTACCCAGTATTCTTATTTCTTTCTTTCTTTCTTTCTTTCTTTTTGTTTTAATGTTACCCAGTATTCCTATTTCTTTCTTTCTTTCTTTCTTTTTGTTTTAATGTTACCCAGTATTCCTATTTCTTTCTTTATTTTTTCTTTCTTTCTTTCTTTCTTTCTTTTTCTTTTAATGTTACCCAGTATTCCTATTTCTTTCTTTCTTTCTTTCTTTCTTTCTTTCTTTCTTTCTTTTTGTTTTAATGTTACCCAGTATTCCTATTTCTTTCTTTCTTTCTTTCTTTTTGTTTTAATGTTACCCAGTATTCCTATTTCTTTCTTTCTTTCTTTCTTTTAGTTTTAATGTTACCCAGTATTCCTATTTCTTTCTTTCTTTCTTTCTTTCTTTCTTTCTTTCTTTTTGTTTTAATGTTACCCAGTATTCCTATTTCTTTCTTTCTTTCTTTCTTTTTGTTTTAATGTTACCCAGTATTCCTATTTCTTTCTTTCTTTCTTTCTTTCTTTCTTTCTTTCTTTCTTTCTTTCTTTCTTTCTTTCTTTTTGTTTTAATGTTACCCAGTATTCCTATTTCTTTCTTTCTTTCTTTCTTTCTTTCTTTCTTTCTTTCTTTTTGTTTTAATGTTACCCAGTATTCCTATTTCTTTCTTTCTTTCTTTCTTTCTTTCTTTTTGTTTTAATGTTACCCAGTATTCCTATTTCTTTCTTTCTTTCTTTCTTTCTTTTTGTTTTAATGTTACCCAGTATTCCTATTTCTTTCTTTCTTTCTTTTTCTTTTAATGTTACCCAGTATTCCTATTTCTTTCTTTCTTTCTTTCTTTTTGTTTTAATGTTACCCAGTATTCCTATTTCTTTCTTTCTTTCTTTCTTTCTTTTTGTTTTAATGTTACCCAGTATTCCTATTTCTTTCTTTCTTTCTTTCTTTCTTTCTTTCTTTCTTTCTTTCTTTCTTTCTTTCTTTCTTTCTTTTTGTTTTAATGTTACCCAGTATTCCTATTTCTTTCATTCTTTCTTTCTTTCTTTCTTTCTTTCTTTCTTTCTTTCTTTCTTTTTGTTTTAATGTTACCCCGTATTCCTTTTTCTTTCTTTCTTTCTTTTTGTTTTAATGTTACCCAGTATTCCTATTTCTTTCTTTCTTTCTTTCTTTCTTTTTGTTTTAATGTTACCCAGTATTCCTATTTCTTTCTTTCTTTTTGTTTTAATGTTACCCAGTATTCCTATTTCTTTCTTTCTTTCTTTCTTTTTGTTTTAATGTTACCCAGTATTCCTATTTCTTTCTTTCTTTCTTTCTTTCTTTTTGTTTTAATGTTACCCAGTATTCCTATTTCTTTCTTTCTTTCTTTCTTTCTTTTTGTTTTAATGTTACCCAGTATTCCTATTTCTTTCTTTCTTTCTTTCTTTCTTTCTTTTTGTTTTAATGTTACCCAGTATTCCTATTTCTTTCTTTCTTTCTTTTTGTTTTAATGTTACCCAGTATTCCTATTTCTTTCTTTCTTTCTTTCTTTTTGTTTTAATGTTACCCAGTATTCCTATTTCTTTCTTTCTTTCTTTCTTTTTGTTTTAATGTTACCCAGTATTCCTATTTCTTTCTTTCTTTCTTTCTTTCTTTCTTTTTGTTTTAATGTCACCCAGTATTCCTATTTCTTTCTTTCTTTCTTTCTTTTTGTTTTAATGTTAACCAGTATTCCTATTTCTTTCTTTCTTTCTTTCTTTCTTTCTTTTTGTTTTAATGTTACCCAGTATTCCTATTTCTTTCTTTCTTTCTTTCTTTTTGTTTTAATGTTACCCAGTATTCCTATTTCTTTCTTTCTTTCTTTCTTTCTTTTTGTTTTAATGTTACCCAGTATTCCTATTTCTTTCTTTCTTTCTTTCTTTTTGTTTTAATGTTACCCAGTATTCCTATTTCTTTCTTTCTTTTTTCTTTCTTTCTTTCTTTCTTTCTTTCTTTCTTTCTTTCTTTCTTTCTTTCTTTCTTTCTTTTTATTTTAATGTTACCCAGTATTCCTATTTCTTTCTTTCTTTCTTTCTTTCTTTTTGTTTTAATGTTACCCAGTATTCCTATTTCTTTCTTTCTTTCTTTCTTTCTTTCTTTCTTTCTTTTTGTTTTAATGTTACCCAGTATTCCTATTTCTTTCTTTCTTTCTTTCTTTTCATTCTTTTTGTTTTAATGTTACCCAGTATTCCTATTTCTTTCTTTCTTTCTTTCTTTCTTTCTTTCTTTCTTTCTTTTTGTTTTAATGTTACCCAGTATTCCTATTTCTTTCTTTCTTTCTTTCTTTTTGTTTTAATGTTACCCAGTATTCCTATTTCTTTCTTTCTTTCTTTCTTTTTGTTTTAATGTTACCCAGTATTCCTATTTCTTTCTCTCTTTCTTTCTTTCTTTCTTTCTTTCTTTCTTTTTGTTTTAATGTTACCCAGTATTCCTATTTCTTTCTTTCTTTCTTTCTTTCTTTCTTTCTTTTTGTTTTAATGTTACCCAGTATTCCTATTTCTTTCTTTCTTTCTTTCTTTCTTTTTGTTTTAATGTTACCCAGTATTCCTATTTCTTTCTTTCTTTCTTTCTTTTTGTTTTAATGTTACCCAGTATTCCTATTTCTTTCTTTCTTTCTTTCTTTCTTTTTGTTTTAATGTTACCCAGTATTCCTATTTCTTTCTTTCTTTCTTTCTTTCTTTCTTTCTTTTTGTTTTAATGTTACCCAGTATTCCTATTTCTTTCTTTCTTTCTTTCTTTCTTTCTTTCTTTCTTTTTGTTTTAATATTACCCAGTATTCCTATTTCTTTCTTTCTTTCTTTCTTTCTTTCTTTCTTTCTTTCTTTCTTTCTTTTTGTTTTAATGTTACCCAGTATTCCTATTTCTTTCTTTCTTTCTTTCTTTTCGTTTTAATGTTACCCAGTATTCCTATTTCTTTCTTTCTTTCTTTCTTTCTTTTTGTTTTAATGTTACCCAGTATTCCTATTTCTTTCTTTCTTTCTTTTTTTTTTAATGTTACCCAGTATTCCTATTTCTTTCTTTCTTTCTTTCTTTTTGTTTTAATGTTACCCAGTATTCCTATTTCTTTCTTTCTTTCTTTCTTTCTTTCTTTCTTTCTTTCTTTCTTTCTTTCTTTCTTTTTGTTTTAATGTTACCCAGTATTCCTATTTCTTTCTTTCTTTCTTTCTTTCTTTCTTTCTTTCTTTTTGTTTTAATGTTACCCAGTATTCCTATTTCTTTCTTTCTTTCTTTCTTTCTTTCTTTCTTTCTTTCTTTTTGTTTTAATGTTACCCAGTATTCCTATTTCTTTCTTTCTTTCTTTCTTTCTTTCTTTTTGTTTTAATGTTACCCAGTATTCCTATTTCTTTCTTTCTTTCTTTCTTTCTTTTTGTTTTAATGTTACCCAGTATTCCTATTTCTTTCTTTCTTTCTTTTTCTTTTAATGTTACCCAGTATTCCTATTTCTTTCTTTCTTTCTTTCTTTTTGTTTTAATGTTACCCAGTATTCCTATTTCTTTCTTTCTTTCTTTCTTTCTTTCTTTTTGTTTTAATGTTACCCAGTATTCCTATTTCTTTCTTTCTTTCTTTCTTTCTTTCTTTCTTTCTTTCTTTCTTTCTTTCTTTTTGTTTTAATGTTACCCAGTATTCCTATTTCTTTCTTTCTTTCTTTCTTTCTTTCTTTCTTTCTTTCTTTCTTTCTTTCTTTCTTTTTGTTTTAATGTTACCCCGTATTCCTTTTTCTTTCTTTCTTTCTTTTTGTTTTAATGTTACCCAGTATTCCTATTTCTTTCTTTCTTTCTTTCTTTCTTTTTGTTTTAATGTTACCCAGTATTCCTATTTCTTTCTTTCTTTTTGTTTTAATGTTACCCAGTATTCCTATTTCTTTCTTTCTTTCTTTCTTTTTGTTTTAATGTTACCCAGTATTCCTATTTCTTTCTTTCTTTCTTTCTTTCTTTTTGTTTTAATGTTACCCAGTATTCCTATTTCTTTCTTTCTTTCTTTCTTTCTTTTTGTTTTAATGTTACCCAGTATTCCTATTTCTTTCTTTCTTTCTTTCTTTCTTTTTGTTTTAATGTTACCCAGTATTCCTATTTCTTTCTTTCTTTCTTTTTGTTTTAATGTTACCCAGTATTCCTATTTCTTTCTTTCTTTCTTTCTTTTTGTTTTAATGTTACCCCGTATTCCTATTTCTTTCTTTCTTTCTTTCTTTTTGTTTTAATGTTACCCAGTATTCCTATTTCTTTCTTTCTTTCTTTCTTTCTTTCTTTTTGTTTTAATGTCACCCAGTATTCCTATTTCTTTCTTTCTTTCTTTCTTTTTGTTTTAATGTTAACCAGTATTCCTATTTCTTTCTTTCTTTCTTTCTTTCTTTCTTTTTGTTTTAATGTTACCCAGTATTCCTATTTCTTTCTTTCTTTCTTTGTTTTTGTTTTAATGTTACCCAGTATTCCTATTTCTTTCTTTCTTTCTTTCTTTCTTTTTGTTTTAATGTTACCCAGTATTCCTATTTCTTTCTTTCTTTCTTTCTTTTTGTTTTAATGTTACCCAGTATTCCTATTTCTTTCTTTCTTTTTTCTTTCTTTCTTTCTTTCTTTCTTTCTTTCTTTCTTTCTTTCTTTTTATTTTAATGTTACCCAGTATTCCTATTTCTTTCTTTCTTTCTTTCTTTCTTTTTGTTTTAATGTTACCCAGTATTCCTATTTCTTTCTTTCTTTCTTTCTTTCTTTCTTTCTTTCTTTTTGTTTTAATGTTACCCAGTATTCCTATTTCTTTCTTTCTTTCTTTCTTTTCATTCTTTTTGTTTTAATGTTACCCAGTATTCCTATTTCTTTCTTTCTTTCTTTCTTTCTTTCTTTCTTTTTGTTTTAATGTTACCCAGTATTCCTATTTCTTTCTTTCTTTCTTTCTTTTTGTTTTAATGTTACCCAGTATTCCTATTTCTTTCTTTCTTTCTTTCTTTTTGTTTTAATGTTACCCAGTATTCCTATTTCTTTCTCTCTTTCTTTCTTTCTTTCTTTCTTTCTTTTTGTTTTAATGTTACCCAGTATTCCTATTTCTTTCTTTCTTTCTTTCTTTCTTTCTTTTTGTTTTAATGTTACCCAGTATTCCTATTTCTTTCTTTCTTTCTTTCTTTTTGTTTTAATGTTACCCAGTATTCCTATTTCTTTCTTTCTTTCTTTCTTTTTGTTTTAATGTTACCCAGTATTCCTATTTCTTTCTTTCTTTCTTTCTTTCTTTCTTTTTGTTTTAATGTTACCCAGTATTCCTATTTCTTTCTTTCTTTCTTTCTTTCTTTCTTTCTTTCTTTCTTTTTGTTTTAATGTTACCCAGTATTCCTATTTCTTTCTTTCTTTCTTTCTTTCTTTCTTTCTTTTTGTTTTAATATTACCCAGTATTCCTATTTCTTTCTTTCTTTCTTTCTTTCTTTCTTTCTTTCTTTCTTTCTTTCTTTTTGTTTTAATGTTACCCAGTATTCCTATTTCTTTCTTTCTTTCTTTCTTTTCGTTTTAATGTTACCCAGTATTCCTATTTCTTTCTTTCTTTCTTTCTTTCTTTTTGTTTTAATGTTACCCAGTATTCCTATTTCTTTCTTTCTTTCTTTTTTTTTTAATGTTACCCAGTATTCCTATTTCTTTCTTTCTTTCTTTCTTTCTTTCTTTTTGTTTTAATGTTACCCAGTATTCCTATTTCTTTCTTTCTTTCTTTCTTTCTTTTTGTTTTAATGTTACCCAGTATTCCTATTTCTTTCTTTCTTTCTTTTTGTTTTAATGTTACCCAGTATTCCTATTTCTTTCTTTCTTTCTTTCTTTTTGTTTTAATGTTACCCAGTATTCCTATTTCTTTCTTTCTTTCTTTCTTTCTTTCTTTCTTTTTGTTTTAATGTTACCCAGTATTCCTATTTCTTTCTTTCTTTCTTTCTTTCTTTTTGTTTTAATGTTACCCAGTATTCCTATTTCTTTCTTTCTTTCTTTCTTTCTTTCTTTTTGTTTTAATGTTACCCAGTATTCCTATTTCTTTCTTTCTTTTTGTTTTAATGTTACCCAGTATTCCTATTTCTTTCTTTCTTTCTTTCTTTTTGTTTTAATGTTACCCAGTATTCCTATTTCTTTCTTTCTTTCTTTCTTTCTTTCTTTCTTTTTGTTTTAATGTTACCCAGTATTCCTATTTCTTTCTTTCTTTCTTTCTTTCTTTCTTTTTGTTTTAATGTTACCCAGTATTCCTATTTCTTTCTTTCTTTCTTTTTGTTTTAATGTTACCCAGTATTCCTATTTCTTTCTTTCTTTCTTTCTTTTTGTTTTAATGTTACCCAGTATTCCTATTTCTTTCTTTCTTTCTTTCTTTTTGTTTTAATGTTACCCAGTATTCCTATTTCTTTCTTTCTTTCTTTCTTTCTTTCTTTCTTTTTGTTTTAATGTTACCCAGTATTCCTATTTCTTTCTTTCTTTTTGTTTTAATGTTACCCAGTATTCCTATTTCTTTCTCTCTTTCTTTCTTTCTTTCTTTTTGTTTTAATGTGACCCAGTATTCCTATTTCCTTCTTTCTTTTTGTTTTAATGTTACCCAGTATTCCTATTTCTTTCTTTCTTTTTTCTTTCTTTCTTTCTTTCTTTCTTTCTTTCTTTCTTTTTGTTTTAATGTTACCCAGTATTCCTATTTCTTTCTTTCTTTCTTTCTTTCTTTTTGTTTTAATGTTACCCAGTATTCCTATTTCTTTCTTTCTTTCTTTCTTTCTTTTTGTTTTAATGTTACCCAGTATTCCTATTTCTTTCTTTCTTTCTTTCTTTCTTTCTTTTTGTTTTAATGTTACCCATTATTCCTATTTCTTTCTTTCTTTCTTTCTTTCTTTCTTTCTTTCTTTCTTTCTTTTTGTTTTAATGTTACCCAGTATTCCTATTTCTTTCTTTCTTTCTTTCTTTTTGTTTTAATGTTACCCAGTATTCCTATTTCTTTCTTTCTTTCTTTCTTTCTTTCTTTCTTTTTGTTTTAATGTTACCCAGTATTCCTATTTCTTTCTTTCTTTCTTTTTGTTTTAATGTTACCCAGTATTCCTATTTCTTTCTTTCTTTCTTTCTTTCTTTTTGTTTTAATGTTACCCAGTATTCCTATTTCTTTCTTTCTTTCTTTCTTTCTTTCTTTTTGTTTTAATGTTACCCAGTATTCCTATTTCTTTCTTTCTTTCTTTCTTTCTTTCTTTTTGTTTTAATGTTACCCAGTATTCCTATTTCTTTCTTTCTTTCTTTCTTTCTTTCTTTCTTTCTTTCTTTCTTTTTGTTTTAATGTTACCCAGTATTCCTATTTCTTTCTTTCTTTCTTTCTTTCTTTTTGTTTTAATGTTACCCAGTATTCCTATTTCTTTCTTTCTTTCTTTCTTTCTTTTTCTTTTAATGTTACCCAGTATTCCTATTTCTTTCTTTCTTTCTTTCTTTCTTTCTTTTTCTTTTAATGTTACCCAGTATTCCTATTTCTTTCTTTCTTTCTTTTTTCTTTCTTTCTTTCTTTCTTTCTTTCTTTTTGTTTTAATGTTACCCAGTATTCCTATTTATTTCTTTCTTTCTTTCTTTCTTTCTTTCTTTCTTTCTTTCTTTCTTTCTTTTTGTTTTAATGTTACCCAGTATTCCTATTTCTTTCTTTCTTTCTTTCTTTCTTTCTTTTTGTTTTAATGTTACCCAGTATTCCTATTTCTTTCTTTCTTTTTGTTTTAATGTTACCCAGTATTCCTATTTCTTTCTTTCTTTCTTTCTTTTTGTTTTAATGTTACCCAGTATTCCTATTTCTTTCTTTCTTTCTTTCTTTCTTTTTGTTTTAATGTTACCCAGTATTCCTATTTCTTTCTTTCTTTCTTTCTTTCTTTCTTTCTTTTTGTTTTAATGTTACCCAGTATTCCTATTTCTTTCTTTCTTTCTTTCTTTTTGTTTTAATGTTACCCAGTATTCCTATTTCTTTCTTTCTTTCTTTCTTTTTGTTTTAATGTTACCCAGTATTCCTATTTCTTTCTTTCTTTCTTTCTTTTTGTTTTAATGTTACCCAGTATTCCTATTTCTTTCTTTCTTTCTTTCTTTTTGTTTTAATGTTACCCAGTATTCCTATTTCTTTCTTTCTTTCTTTCTTTCTTTCTTTCTTTCTTTTTGTTTTAATGTTACCCAGTATTCCTATTTCTTTCTTTCTTTTTGTTTTAATGTTACCCAGTATTCCTATTTCTTTCTCTCTTTCTTTCTTTCTTTCTTTTTGTTTTAATGTTACCCAGTATTCCTATTTCCTTCTTTCTTTTTGTTTTAATGTTACCCAGTATTCCTATTTCTTTCTTTCTTTTTTCTTTCTTTCTTTCTTTCTTTCTTTCTTTCTTTCTTTCTTTCTTTCTTTTTGTTTTAATGTTACCCAGTATTCCTATTTCTTTCTTTCTTTCTTTCTTTCTTTTTGTTTTAATGTTACCCAGTATTCCTATTTCTTTCTTTCTTTCTTTCTTTCTTTTTGTTTTAATGTTACCCAGTATTCCTATTTCTTTCTTTCTTTCTTTCTTTCTTTCTTTTTGTTTTAATGTTACCCATTATTCCTATTTCTTTCTTTCTTTCTTTCTTTCTTTCTTTCTTTCTTTCTTTCTTTCTTTCTTTCTTTCTTTTTGTTTTAATGTTACCCAGTATTCCTATTTCTTTCTTTCTTTCTTTCTTTTTGTTTTAATGTTACCCAGTATTCCTATTTCTTTCTTTCTTTCTTTCTTTCTTTCTTTTTGTTTTAATGTTACCCAGTATTCCTATTTCTTTCTTTCTTTCTTTCTTTTTGTTTTAATGTTACCCAGTATTCCTATTTCTTTCTTTCTTTCTTTCTTTCTTTCTTTTTGTTTTAATGTTACCCAGTATTCCTATTTCTTTCTTTCTTTCTTTCTTTCTTTCTTTTTGTTTTAATGTTACCCAGTATTCCTATTTCTTTCTTTCTTTCTTTCTTTCTTTTTGTTTTAATGTTACCCAGTATTCCTATTTCTTTCTTTCTTTCTTTCTTTCTTTCTTTCTTTTTGTTTTAATGTTACCCAGTATTCCTATTTCTTTCTTTCTTTCTTTCTTTCTTTTTGTTTTAATGTTACCCAGTATTCCTATTTCTTTCTTTCTTTCTTTCTTTCTTTTTCTTTTAATGTTACCCAGTATTCCTATTTCTTTCTTTCTTTCTTTTTCTTTTAATGTTACCCAGTATTCCTATTTCTTTCTTTCTTTCTTTCTTTCTTTCTTTCTTTCTTTCTTTCTTTCTTTTTGTTTTAATGTTACCCAGTATTCCTATTTCTTTCTTTCTTTCTTTCTTTCTTTCTTTCTTTCTTTCTTTTTGTTTTAATGTTACCCAGTATTCCTATTTCTTTCTTTCTTTCTTTCTTTCTTTCTTTCTTTCTTTCTTTCTTTCTTTTTGTTTTAATGTTACCCAGTATTCCTATTTCTTTCTTTCTTTCTTTCTTTTTGTTTTAATGTTACCCAGTATTCCTATTTCTTTCTTTCTTTCTTTCTTTTTATTTTAATGTTACCCAGTATTCCTATTTCTTTCTTTCTTTCTTTCTTTCTTTCTTTCTTTCTTTCTTTCTTTTTGTTTTAATGTTACCCAGTATTCCTATTTCTTTCTTTCTTTCTTTCTTTCTTTCTTTCTTTTTTACTTTCTTTCTTTCTTTCTTTCTTTCTTTCTTTCTTTATTTATTTATTTACTTACTTACTTATCTCGTTATATTAGGTTGGTGCAAAAATAATATCGTTTTGTGGCTAATTTTTAACGTCAAAAAACGATATTATTTTTCCACCACCCGAATACTTCCTTCCATTGATCTTTCTTTCTTTCTTTCCTTTATTTATTTATTTATTTATTTTAATGTTACCCAGTATTCCTGTTTCTTTCTTTTTCTTTCTTTCTTTCTTTCTTTCTTTCTTTCTTTCTTTCTGTCTTTCTTTCTTTTAATTTTACCCAATATTCCTATTTCTTTCTTTCTTTCTTTGATTTTTGGTAGCATTACTTGTATTTTTCATTTTCTTGTTTTTTTTTCTTTTGTCTTTCTTCTTATTTCATCTGACTTTCTTTTTACTTTCATTCTTTTTCTTTCTTTTTTTTCTTTCTTTATTTCTAGTTCTTCTAATTTTCCTTTCTTCTCTTCTTCATTTTTTATTTCTCTTTCTTTCTTTCTACTCATTTCATCTGCCTTTCTTCGTTCGTTCTTTCTTTCTTAGATTCTTTCTTTTTTCTACCTTCCTTCCTTCCTTCCTTCCTTCCTTCCTTCCTTCCTTTCTTTCTTTCTTTCTTTCTTTTTCATCATTAGATTAGAATAAAACATTGAACGCCTTTGTTTAATTAAACCGACGCGCGTTATTATGAGTTTAAATAAAAAACATCTCATTAGAAACTGGAGATTTTTCTACTGCCATAGCTTTATGCACAAATGTCGGCAGCCGGTCGGGTTAGATGAATAAGTGTAGTAATATCATATATAGCTAAACTGCAAAGCGGAGACCGTTGGCGGAGATCCTGCTGAATCTATTTGTGACGCTAATATAAACTCAAAGGCTGCGAAATTATTGACAGTATCAATTTTGGGTCGAATGCAATATTGATCAGTTATCATCTCGATACTAAATTACGACGCATAAATTCTGTAGCTTAGCTTCGTAAATGGAAGGCCAAATGCAGCAAATTGATAAGGAGCTAAAGTGGGAAAAATATAAGGTTTCCGAGAATTTAATGAAGGGTGATTGCATGCACTGGCATCCGTACACTTTTCTTTGTGAGGAGAAATCAGCGGCGGTGCATATGAAAAGGCAGGCACGAGCGGGTGCTGAAAAATTTCTCGGCCACATTCACAAAAACATTATTCAGATGTGTGACCATTTGGATGCTGATTTTCTTATGGGGTGTTGAATCAAACTCAGTGTACTCTTTGAGTACTCCCTGTGTAATCTTTAAATATCTAAGAGAAAGGCTTGCAAATTAACGTCAGTACTTACATGCACATGCGCAATTATTTGGGTGTTATCCCACTTGAGTTTGCTAAAAGAAAAACGCCGCTAGGGGGCGGTCATTAAGCCTGTAAAAAGGCGTGCATTTCTCTCCATAGTCTCTTTTACAGATTTTGCCGTAGCTTTCTGATATAGTCGCACGTGGGTAAAGATTCACCATCACGGGCACGGTTACTCTTAACTTTTGTTCTCTGTCATGCACGATTAAACACAGACAGACATACACAAACAGGCACATCCTTACTATAGCTATAGTTTCATATGTTGTTCCTTTCGTCACATATATATTTTTTGTGAATAAACGCTTTGTCGATTGTTATATATATATATATATATATATATATATATATATATATATATATATATTTGCTTCTTTTTGCTCTCCAAAATCTTACTCCGCCATCCATTCACTCAAGCTGTCCTCATAGGCTGCGTGTTACATTGATTGAAATTAATTGAGAAACCTAGCCAATGTAACCCATGAAATATAAATATTCGATTGTACGGAAAGTAAGGACCTACGTACATCATTTTTTTAAAATAAAGCAGCGACTGAAGAATTATCGTCGAAATTTACAAAAAGTAAGCTTAAATATTAATGCAATACTTAAATGCAGCGATGAATTTTGAGTTCTTCTGTAGTTTATTGTTGTCTATCGCCAAATCTCCGCCGACAGAGGGTAAGATTGCAAACAAGCCAATGCTGCAGCGAGGAAAAGAAAACCCCGTGCAAATGAAAAGCCAGATCCAACGGCAGTCAGGAGATCTCCCAATGTTAAGAATATGCAAAGACTTATCGAATCTCAAGCTCCTGAACAAACCAAAGGTTCCATCAAGAATGCTCCGCGGGATATACCTTAAACGCCGCCCGATATGGTGGATTTTAAGCTAGTTACGAATATTTTGTAAGAGAAACATTATATTTCGTTTCCCTATTAAATCCTCATTAGACTTTTTGAGATTAAATGAAACCTGACATGGCCGCCTCAATATCCTGACAAGTTTATCATTGAATTATTATGGAATGAATTGGATAGAAAAGTTCAAAGAGAATATCAAGAGTGTCAGTGAGATTTTCACTTATTGAACAATGCTTGGGAATGTCTACTATTTAATTTTTATTTTAAAGCAGTTGGAAATTTTAAAGGAAAAAAGGAAAAAAAAACAAAAAAAAAACACCTACATTAGTAGGTGATTTTTTTTTTTTTTTTTGCTTTTTCTAAACTTTGAGGAAAATAAAATAACCCGTGATACGATATTTCTTTTCATAGTTTTCTCATTTTTTTTTGTTGTCAAAATAAAAAGCAAATACACCGTAGTAACTAAAAAGATCAACTTGTAAGATGCGTTTTCAAAAATAAATGAAAGTTGGCTCCAAACCTTTGACTGTAGTTTAGCTATTCACTTTGTTGTCGCATATCAATTAAAATATTAAATTGCCTTTAAGACGACGAAAAACAATAATAAATTCAATAAATTAACAAATGAAATATGAAATTTTGGTGTCAGGGTCTGTTCCCCTTGATTGGCATTTCGTCGTTTCCTCTGTAAATATAAATATATTTCCTGAGTAATTAATAATATAATGACATATACACAAACATTAGCACGAGTCCATATACTTACACATACATTAAAACATTTTTAAAAATAGACATGTTTTATTATGGATTCGTTTTCTATGGGTGAACATCTATTTCCTGATTATTTTAAGCCAGAACATAATTTTTGATTTTAGTGCTACAAGTATTACAGCTGCTCTCTCATAGCTAAGAGAGAAGGTGTGGATTCATACCTATCCCGACAAACAAGTCATAGCCGTTATGAAAGAAATAAACTACAGTTTTGGGGCATTTTAGAATCATTTTCTGTTTTGAATATTTGTTTTGCAACCTGCGTGATCTTGATGCTATTTTTTCTTTTTGTATGAGTTTGGACAATCACGTGACTGCTTTGTGCTGTGAATTCTGAAAACTTACATACATTTTTATATATGCCTTTTTCAGAATCCTAGGCGATCGCATTCTTTTTTTTGGACTTAATGTGTATAACTTCTAAAATTTGTAATCGTTGTTTACAATTTGTATTGCAGCTATTCACTGTGGAGTGCCTCGAGGTAACAAATATTCATTCAAGGAGAGTAGTTTTGTTACAGGCATTTCATCCTTATTGTGGTCTTATCCATTTTCTTTTTGGCAACGGAATCCATGGTATAAAAGAAATAATTAGCAGTAATATGGAATAACCCCTTTGAAACGGATAGAAATCTGAGCCATTTATGCTAAAAACAGACAGAATCCTTGAAATCCAGTTAGATGCGATACAATTCAATGCATGGCCACACCTCTGACCATTTCAATGTATTTTTTGAAAATGATAAAGTTGTCAAGCCTTTAAAGTTACAGTAAATAAATTTGCTGAAGTACTCCAGTTTCATTCCTACTTCTTTTTCGTATATATATATATATATATATATATATATATATATATATATAGTAGTAAATTATATATACATTTGTATATACTAAAGCACTGTTAGTAACTAGTGAGTAGTCAGTTCGATACTCACTGGATGCCCAAGTTTTATCAATAAAATGAATACCCGCTCGGCCCGGTGAGCTACCGGGTCGGTTGTCTGTCGAACTCTCAGCTTGCAGAGAGGAACCCGGACGAAGCTCCGCCGAAGGGTAGGGTCTCGTTGGGGGAGGTTGAGGGAACTGGCCCGCCTCGGCGGGTTTGGATGGTTATTTATTTTTTGCTGGGCCTACGGGCTCAGAGATACCCACATTAAAAAGGCCTTGTGCCACATTCGATCCCCGTGGGTGGATTGATAAATACCATCTAAGCAGGGCTTAGAAAAACCTTTAGGCACCTCGAGGCTTGTCTCGCTAGAACATTTACGACGGAGTAGTGAGTTTGATCCTCACTGGGTGTTCAATATTTGTTCCACATCTAAGCAGTGCTTAGAAAAATATTTGGACACATTGCGGTGGTGTAATAGTTAGCAAGCTTGTCTCGAACATTTATGACTGAGTAGCGATTCCGATCATCACAAGGTACCTAATACTTTCGGCCTTGTGCCACGTCTAAGCAGTGCTTCGAAAACCTTTGGTCACCTCGAGGCGATGTAATAGCTAGCAAGTTTGACTCGCTAGAACAATTACGACTGAGTAGTTCGATTCGCATACATTTGGCCTAGTGCCACATCTAAGCTACACTTGGAAAATAACTATATCTATTCGTTCATTCTGATATCCTTCAGAGCATAAATATTTCATTTCTTGTTTCACTGTTCTTTGTCCCAATTCTGATCACGCTTTATTCGTCAGAATTAGGATCATAAATTTACTTGTGTGGTTCAGTAGGCTGATAGTCAGATGGTGTTCGCAATCGTTTACACCAAGATTCATGGGTAGTGTTTTGTAAATGTTTCTAAATAGAATTTCTGGTATATCAGCAATATTTAACAGATAAAAAGAGATTTAAGGCATTTTAATACATGATTTGCTGACATAGAACTATTGTGGTTCAGATAAATCTATTGATATGGTCAACTGATAGCAATCATACGAGATTTCTTTATTAAATATATTTATAACATTTACATATCCCCTCTCTCTCTCTCTGCATATATATATATATATATATATATATATATATATATATATATATATATATAGATAGATAGATAGATAGATAGATAAAGAAAAAACAGTAAGATATATAATCCGATGTTCTTATTGATATTTTTATTTTTACAAAACAGTGCTCAATGTAAATTTACAGAGCATAAATATTATAAATTAACTGAATTAAAACTGTTTTTGCTACACAGTAATAACCATGTTTCAAAAATGGAAGCTAAAACTTTAAATTTAATTATGTAATTAAATTAAAAGCATTGATTCCGTTTAATCTTCAAGCAAATATTCCAATATTCGCTTGAAGATGAAACGGAACCAATGCTTTTAATTTAATTACATAATTAAATTTAAAGTTTTTAGCTTGCATTTTTGAAACATAGTTATTACTGTGTAGCGAAAAAACGTATTTTCATTCAGTTAATATATATATATATATATATATATATATATATATATATATATATATATATATATATCAGGCGGCTTGACGATAGCGTCTAGTATGAAACACCCTGGTCGCCTCTAAGTGTTGACTTCAATGTTTTTATATTTATATTTGCATACGCTCTATCTCTGATATTGGGGACTTTTTTCTTGACGCTGAAACTCGTCTGTTCACTATGTCATTGACCAGTGGTAAGAAATTTTATTTTATTTTAATGTTCTTTGGTTTTCACCTGCTTTGATCTTGGCGTGTTTGGTTGTCTCATCATTTTGCATTCGCCTAGTTATATAAGTCTTCCTATTTTACAAACTACAAAGTCCGACCGACTGATGATTGTGTGAATGCGCATCAAACTGGTAGCCGTGGTCAGACACAAACGCCTAAATGTTTGACTATAAAATTAATTATGAATATATTACAAATGTTCTGAAATGCTTATAGTATATAGTTCTTAAGAAATATCTAAATTAAACATAAACAGGTGTTTGAAAACATGCAAACGATAACCACCTTTGAATTCAATTCTTAAATAAGTTACCTTACATTAAAACGCATACATTATATTATATATATATGTATATATATATATATATATATATATATATATATATATATATATATATATATATATATATATATGATATATGATGTATCAAAAATACTTTACAAATGTTACGGATGATTCCTGACACCAAAATACTTACAAATGTTAGGGATGGTTCCTGACACCAAAATAAGGTAAAATGTCCATATAAATATATGTTCGAAAAGTAATGTAAAATGTGTTCTTCGAGGTCAGGCGTACAAGCGGATCTTTTTCTTTCTCGATCCAGACTGGCAGCACAAACGATCGAGGTGGAACTCTATCTTCAATGTTTAATATTTAACCTGTTTTGTAGTGAGTTAATTAAGAAGTGTTCCATTCACCAACTGTATGATATTCATATAGTGTGCGAGCAGATATGATGTTTTCATTTGGCCACATTAATGTTAATGGACCCAAGGCTACACGGCTGTATCAGATTGCGTTTCCAGATCAAAAGCAGCCGAATCATCCAACCTTTGCTACTGTTTATCGACGCATTGCTGAGACAGGATCAGTGGTAATTTTTTAAAATTATTTTTGGATTTTATATTGGATTGTAACTTTAACAGCATCTGCCGTAAAGTGTAAACTTAATACCTCGTAAACAAATGATTTATATGGACTTTGTTTTGTTGTGCGGATCCTCATCCCAAACTTTGTAAAAATATTTTTAGTTCTCTCTCTCTCTTTATATATATATATATATATATATATATATATATATATATATATATATATATATATATATATATATATGTGTGTGTGTGTGTGTGTGTTGATGAATCTGTATGTGCGTGCGTGTGTGTATGTTTATACATATATAAATATTTTTGATACACTATCTTGCTCTCTATGTATGTATGTATGTATCTATCTATCTATATATATATGTGTGTTTGTGTGCGTGTGGCAAGATACATAGATGATTATACTAACACACATACGAAATCACCGTTATATATGTAATATCTAAATATATATATAATTATATACAGTATTCAATTAAAGATGTTGTATATATTTCTGAATATAACACTGTCTCTCTTTCCACACACACACACACGCACACACACACACATATATATATATATATATATATACATATATATATATATATATATATATATATATATACATACATATATATAACTACACATTGTCACCCGGATATAAAAGATACTTCTCTTATATCCGGGTTTCTCTTATATCCGGGTTTGATCTAATTTATATACATTAATAAGAGGCTCTCTTTTGGGACCAGAGAAAATCTCTCCTATATCCGAGTTTCTCTTATATCAGGGTCTCTTATATCCGAGTTACACTGTATATATATATATATATGAAATAAAAAAACACCGACCTTACCAGTTTTGGTGGAATTGTACTTAATTTTTGTTTTAATTAAGTTGTTAATTTTGGAAAAGAT
>OZ010603.1:36121117-36128617 GCA_963932145.1 Acanthosepion lycidas
CTGCGGGAAGAATATGTTTCGCCAGACATGTATCGAAAGATACATGATCGCCTAAGCGTCTACCCGGCATGGAACATAGCTTACTGGTTATAAGATATTTTACTTAAAAAGTATTTAAAAAAAATCATTTTAATTCGTATTTTAAAGAAATGCAGAGTGGTCCAAACATTTCGCCTGTAGTTATTCATTTATTTATTTATTTATTTTTTGCCTGTAGTTAATGTCAAATTTCCAATCTCTTTTAAGCGCTTGCAGTATCCCTATTATTTTTTTATGTTAATAGATTTGTGTATCTCTCTATACATTTGTTTCTACAATAATTTTAATGTGTTGCATTTTTACGTGTCTATTATCGCCTTTTTACGCGTCCGTTTTTGGTATTGTACTATTTTATTCTTTTTATCAACCATGAAACTTATTTACTATTCGTAAATGGATCGATTTTTATTGATGAATGTTTATTTGCTAGCATTTTTATTATTTCTGGAGATTACAATCGAAAATATAAGATTACCAGCGTCTGGCAGCTGATCTTACCTGTAATCTTGCTCTAACAGATCGATGGAGAAAAAACTGTCTTTTAACATTTCGTACCTCCAAAATCAAGTTAAAATTTCAACGAGCAGGCCATGAGTTTTCTATAGTTCGCCCAAGAACTCTGGTGGAACTCTTATATAGGACCCATTAATAATGAGGCTGAAAAAAAAAAGTTCCTAGTAAGGTTTCAGAAAGGTTATTCTTCCTCGTGCCTCTCGCTATAATTGTAGGAATCAGGTTAGTGCAAAAATGGAATATTGATATCATATCTACGGCTGGTGCTGACCAAACCTCACTTCCATGTCTCGACTAAGAAAAGAAAAGCGTTTAGACTACGTTATGGAGGATGAATTATTTTCAACCCTAACGTCTATTTCCCGTAGACGTAACATCGCAAACCTGTCGATAAGCTGTCGCTATTTCCATGGCAAATGTTTAGACGTTTGTTTACATCAATTAATCCAACTAGTTCAGGCCTTTACAGCTCTGACACGTCATGCTACACGGAAAGGGAATCATCCTCAGTTTTTTCGTATGTCATTAGTAAGAAAAAAATTCCACATTGGCAATTAGTTCTAAAAAGGCTATTTTTGTAGGTGATTCTCGTGGTGCTGCTTCATCGAACAATACAATCCTAATGTCTTCAAAATATTAATTAATGTCTTCACGTTATCAAGCAATGTTTTCAAGTTACCAAGTACTGGTTTCAAGTTATCAAGTAATGTCTTTAAGTTATCAAGTAATATCTTTAAGTTATCAGGTAATGTCTTTAAGTTGTCAAGCAATATCTTCAAGTAATCAAGTAATGTCTTCACATTATCAAGTAATGTCTTCACGTGATCAAGTAATGTTTTCAAGTTATCAAGAAATGTCTTCAAGTTTTCAAGTAATGTCTTCACGTTATCAAGAAATGTCTTCACGTTATCAAGTAATGTTTTTCAGTTATCAAGTAATGTCTTCAAGTTATCAAGTTGTGATTTTGCGTTATCAAGTAATGGCTTCAAGATATCAAGTAATGTCTTCAAATTATCAAGTAATCTTTTCAAGTTATCAATAATGACTTCAGATTATCATGTAATGGCTTGAAGTTATCAATAATTCCTTCATGTTATCAGGTAATGACATCAAGTTATGAAGTAATGTCTTCACGTTTTCAAGTAATGTATTCACGTTATCAAGTAATGGCTTCAAATTATCAAGTAACGGCTTCAAGTTATGAAGTAATGTCTACAAGTTATCAGTACTGTCTTCAGATTATCAAGTAATGACTTCAATTATTAGGTTGGTGCAAAAATAATGTTGTGTTCTCGCATAGTAACATACCTGAGAAAGCGACATTATTTTTGCACCATCCTAATATCAATAATATCTCCAAGTTATCAAGTAATGGCTTGAAGTAATGTATTAAATTTTATCTACTTTGAATAGCCTCATTTAGTAACATCCTATATTGGGTTTTTGTATATTTGTAAATGTATAAAAAATGAAATTTTACATTTCATGTGTTTTTTGTAATTATTTTTTATAATCATTTCACACCAAGCAAGGCGATAACGGGTTTACAGAGGGAGAAGGTAATGAGAAGAATTTCGAGAGGAGAAGTAAGGAAAGGATAAGAATTTGAGAAAGAGAATAAGAAAAGACATGGAAAGAATGAAAGACAGAAAAGGAGAATAAGATAAAACATGCAAAGAAAGAAAAATAATAAGAAAAGGCAAGCGAAGAAAGAAAGAAAGAAAGAAAGAAAGAAAGAAAGTGAATAAGAAAAGGCACACAAAAATTAAAAAAGAGAATTAGAAAAAGCATGGAAAAAAAGAAAGAATGAGAATAAGCAATGAAATGTAAGGAATTAACAAGAAAGAAAGAGAATAAGAAAAGACATTTATGAAAGAAAGAAAGAAAGAAAGAAAGAAAAGAGAAAGAGAAAAAGAAAAAGAAAATACATGAAAGAAAGAAAAATAAGAAAGAAAAAGAAAGAAATAGAATAAGGAAATGAATGTAAGAAAGAAAGAATGAAAAAGAATATAAAAAGGCATGTAAGAAAGAAAGAAAAAAAGAAAAATGACATGTAAAGAAAGAAGATAGATTAAGGAAAGACATGGAAAGAAAAAAAGAAAGAAAGAAAGAAAGAAAGAGGTTACGACAAGACATGCAAAAATAGACAGGCAATAAGAAAATGCATGCTTCGAAAGATAAAAGAGAGGAAGGGGGAAAGTGACTAAGCAAATGTTTGCAAAGAAAGAGAATACGTAAAGTTATGCAGAGAATAAAAAAAAGAGAAATAAAATATATGTAAAGAAAGAAAGTAATATATTAAGAAAATTATCCAAAGAAAAAAAGCAAGGAAAGAAATGCTAAGAAAGAAAGAAAGGGATTAAGAAACGATATGCTATAAAAAAAAAAAAAAGATCGAGATATGTAGATTAAAAAATAAGGATAGAAACAGAACAAAAATGCAGAAACAAAAATAAAAGATAAATAAATCAGAATCTCTGACGAGAAAATTCATTTGACTTGAAACAATGTACGATGCAAAGGAGAAAAATCTGACTGAAATAAACAAAAGGAAGCCCCAAAAAATATCATGAAAGTAAACAAGAAAGACAGTAAATAAATAAAAAATAAATAAACAAAAATCATTTCCAAAAACATAGGAAGTCGAGGAAACAGTTCTAGAAAAAAGGGACACCCACAAAATCTACATAAAAAAAATAAACAACAAAAAAATAGGAAAAGAAATTACATCGAAATCAGTTACAAACGGCGCGAAAATCATGAAGACACACGTACATCTAAGAAATAAAACGTGAAAAAAAAAATCCCCGAAAACAAAAAAGAAAGATATGTAGCGTAAAAGTAAAACAAGTTATGAGGAAAGCAACAGAAAAGAAATCCTCGAATTATCGGACAGTGGAGTGTGCACTGGACAGGGTCTTCGCCTTTCCTGTATTGTTTCATGAAAAATTTGAAAAAGAAAGGGTCATCTATCTTCACAAATGGCGCCATAGTTATGAGTAATAGCCTCGTTCTGATACCATTCCAAACGTTCCACGGCATTCACGTGATTGATCGAACTTGGCAAACGATTGGACGCTGCCTTCTACTGTTCGAATCTTCTTTCATTTCTTAGTGCCTCGCCCAGAAGCCGACCCCACTTGCCGCCTTTTATTTTTACGCATGAGCAGAAGTCCAGCTTACTTCACCACACAGAAGAACGCATCTCTGGTGTTTGGACCCTTGAAGGCCTGATCAAATGGCTTACGTTTTTGGCAACTGTTTTGGAAGAAAGTGTCCGTTTCTACAAAGACGGCGAATGGCAAGACACTTGGACCGTGCGGCTTCTAATATTTTATTTATATTTATTAATAACCCACCGGGTCTTTGTTTGTTTGTCCGTGAGCGGGACGTTCATTTATCAATGGCAACACATCAATTAACGATTATGCACCAGAAAGAAAGCTGTTTTAGAGCAGTAGTCAGTATCTCCGCATTTATTCTGACCATTATCAGCACAGATGATCTTTATCACAGGATATTACGCTCAAGTTCTTCAAAGTTTGAGTATTGTCCGAAATTCGAACATAGGACATAATCCTTATTTCACGAATCGTCTTCATCATTGTTTTTGTTTGCACGCTAAAAATTAAATAAAAGTAAAACACCGCACATACATACATCTACATATATATACATTTTATTACTTCAATCGTTATTGTAGCGAATAATTCTTATTTAATATAAATGCCTATTTTTTAATTATTAAAGAATATGTATTTTCGTCTCTTGGTCGGTACATTCAAAAAATACCAGGAAAGAAAATGCGATCCCTGGCAGTGACCAAACCTGTGTCCCTCTTTTTAGGGGAGATCACCGTTTGATCTGGCGATGTATGTATGTATGTATTATACGAGGAACTACCTACCAGGGTAATTTTTATACCCAGCTCTATTTAGCGTATTGAAAATTTTTTCCCTTATTTACTCGATAGGTGTTTTTTTTTTCTTTGTACTAGAAATTACAGTATTTACATTATTCAGACTATTGTCCTTATCTTTGTCGCCATATTACTACAACGTTTCGGCAGTTGTACGGTCCCGCCTTCTTCAGGTGCCTGGAATGCCGAACTGAACCCTTTATTTCCTCAAGGACACATGGCACAGTGGATAAAGGCGTTAGTTAGATCCAGTGAAAGGACCCAAAGTGTGTGAGTTCAATAACCGGGTAAGGCGGTGGAGAACGTAGACAGGCGAATTAAGCAGGAGATAACTGATAACTGACATCAATTAGACATGGCTCGTGGAACTAGAACAGTCTAGGCCAGTGAGCGAAATAAATGGTTCAGTTCGACATTCCAACCACCTGAAGAAGGTCGGAGCGTACAACGGCCGAAACGTTATAATGAATATGCCGAAAAAGATGAGGACAACAGTTTGAATAATGTAAATAGTGTACATAATAGTTCAACTGAGAAATATAGACAGATAGAAATTACGGCACTGGACGATAATTTTCAGCCCATTCCAAAGTTTTAATCCTTTCCTTTTTTTAAACAAATACCTATTTCTTTTAATATATCTTTATTTGAAAATTGTGTTATCCTGTTTTCTTTTTTACACCAACCCAGTATAGTTATTAACATTATATATATATATATATATATATATATATATATATATATATATATATATATATATGTATGGATGAAATTTGCAGCTCATGGGAGAGTCTACTATAGAGACCCACGGAATAAAGATAACTCAATGGCATATTAGCTGGCATCTTGAAATTGAGCTAGAGGTTCATTTATCTTATATAAACCTTGACAACCTCCTGATGATTACGTGAGAAGGGGTGGATGTTTCATTTTTAGTCAACCACTATCCACCCGAAATTTTATATATATATATATATATATATATATATATATATATATATATATATATATATATATATATAGATAGATAGATAGATACACCTAGTGAGCCAGACAAACCTACCTAGGTTTCACCTAAACGGATCGTTAGGGAAAGTTAGTTGATTATTGGCAAATCAAAAATTCGATGGTGATTGATTTGATTATTGGCAAATCAAAAATTTGAGGGTTTTTCGATACGAGTCTAGTTATCTATATATATATATATATATATATATATATATATATATATATATATATATATATATATATATATATATATATTAGCTGTGTGTGCGTGAATGAAGACAAAAGGGAAACTTATTTCATCCGCCGTGTTTCGTCCTCTGTGAGACTTTTACCAAGGTAAATGCAATTTATCTTGAAATTACCTTGATAAAATACCACACAGAACATAACGCGTCGACGAAGATTTTGTCTTTGTCCGCATTGTCCTTTTACAGATAAACTCTATCTGAAATTTTCACACACACACACACACATATATATATATATATATATATATATATATATATATATATATATATATATATACGTGACAAGTTAGAATTAAAAATAACGAAATATTCAGGCTACAGCGAACAATATCTTGTCTTTGATACTTTAGCTGACGGAAAAATCACGGGAATAAAAACTATTCTTGTTACATCCACAAACATAAGCATTGCATATTTGGACAGTACTTTCATGGGGCACCCCTTTGGAACATGGGGTACTGTAAGTAACCGCCTTCAGTCAGTTATATGTCATGCATGATCTGCGCTTAGACGATCATGTATCTTTCGATACATTACTGACTAGGTAGATTTTTTTCCAGTGTTGGTTGCCATTTCTTTCTGTGGCAGATCAGTTGCCATCCAAAGCTATAGAACACGGTCTGTCCTGCTATGTACCCATAACTGGGGTGGAAAGAAGAGGAAACATAATTCCCCAAGGGTTTTAGCACGTAAGTGAATTTAATGGATTCGACTGGAATTCGAACTCCGCTCTCCGATTCCTCAAACCGATCCGCTATCCATTACTACACTGTGGCTCCCTGTCTTTATCTACAGTGTCCCTCTCTATCCCTAAGTAACGTCTTAGAAACTGAAATATGTTTCCACTTCAGATAACCCACAAAGGTTCGATATTCAAAACCATAAACTGAAATCAATACAGCATCTCTAATGATAAAAATAAAATCGATAATGCCTGATGGCGTTGAAAACTCGAAAAAAAAAAACAAAAAAAAAAAAAACAAAAAAAAAATCGAGATCAAAATTATGTCATTTGAGAGTTTAAAATTCAGTTCCACTCAGGTTTTGCCTAAATTTATAGAAATAAAGTGTCTCTGAGTTGAACATAGATCGGCAGTGAGCAAACACATGCAATCATATTTTATAAGTGATTTAAAGGAAATGGAATGTAGCGTGTCGTCTAATTGATCTGCACTTCTACTCTATGCTCGATTGCTATAAAGACCACGAATCTCTATTCCCTATACTATTTCTCTATTCGGATCACTATTCGGTGGTTACTATTCGGTGGTTACTATTCGAGCGAGTATTATCGAGCAAGTACTATGAGTGCGCCTGTTATTTGAAAGTGTCTGACACCAGTATTGTTCAACGGCGTTACTATACTTATATCTGTGATTACAAAGTCTCTATTACAAGGAGCATTACAAAAATGACAACAAGTATTCGTTGGCATCACAAAACGTGGCAACGAGTGATCGTTGACATCATGAAAAAGATACTTAAATAGAAAGATACAAAGAAAGATATTTACATATAAACTTGTTCGAATATAGAAATTAACGCAACATGTTTACAGGTAGTTTTTTTTATTTGTTTTTTAAACCTGTGAGCCTTGCATTCCAGAACAATTTTAATCCTTCTGCCTGAGTTCCTGAGTCAAAATTCTGAAATAATTGGTATGTAATGTCTAATGGTAGATATCAAAATAGTTACAATTGTTTACCCACCGTACAACTGGGGGCTGGGCATTGTTATTTTTCTCTATCACTATTCAACTGGTGGATGGGCATT
>OZ010603.1:36133617-36138617 GCA_963932145.1 Acanthosepion lycidas
CCGGGTTTCTCTTATATCCGGGTTACACTTTATTCTTTTATGAATTCTTGTATCTATATTCGTAATTCTTCGCAGCAAGCCCGGAACGTTATTCTAACGTTGCGATCACCTATTTTTTCCTTCCGCCCCCAACCAGACCACCCTGCACAATGTCATAATAACTTCCCAAAAGTTATTATTCATTTTAATCTCACTTGACATGTCAGTGGATGTGAACTATTACCTTTTCCATCTCCTTCTGTCAGTCACGACTCTTAACTTTTACCCTTCTTCTTCTTTTCCTTCTTCTTCTGCATCAAAATTCATTTTTAAATTCTTCTTCTTCTTCTTCAAAATAATTTCTATCATCTTCTTTTTCCTTCAGCTTTCTGCTTCAAAATTGTTTGTCGTCTTTTACTTTTTTCTTCTGCTCTCTTTATGATCTTGTCCTTCTTGTTCTAATAAATTAATTTATAGAGTATTCTTCTTTTCCTTTTTCCTCTGCTCTTAAATTCTTTTTAATAGAGTTCTTGTTCTTCTTGTTCTTTTGCTTCAAATTCATTTTTAAATTCTTCTTCTTCTTCAAAATAATTTCTATCATCTTCTTTTTCCTTCAGCTTTCTGCTTCAAAATTGTTTTTCGTCTTCTACTTTTTCTTTTTTCTTCTGCTCTCTTTATGATCTTGTCCTTCTTGTTCTAATAAATTAATTTATAGAGTATTCTTCTTTTCCTTTTTCCTCTGCTCTTAAATTCTTTTTAATAGAGTTCTTGTTCTTCTTGTTCTTTTGCTTCAAATTCATTTTTAAATTCTTCTTCTTCTTCAAAATAATTTCTATCATCTTCTTTTTCCTTCAGCTTTCTGCTTCAAAATTGTTTTTCGTCTTCTACTTTTTCTTTTTTCTTCTGCTCTCTTTATGATCTTGTCCTTCTTGTTCTAATAAATTAATTTATAGAGTACTCTTCTTTTCTTTTTTCTTCTGCTCTTAAATTCTTTTTAATAGAGTTCTTGTTCTTCTTGTTCTTTTGCTTCAAATTCATTTTTAAATTCTTCTTCTTTTTCAAAATAATTTCTATAGTCCTCTTCCTTTTCTTCTTCTTCAAAATTATTTCTGTAGTCTTCTTTTCCCTTCTTCTTTCTGCTTCAAAATTATTTTTTAATCTTCTGCTTTTTCTTTTTTCTTCTGCTGCAAAATACCCTTCATTGTCTTCTCCTTTTTCTTCTTGTTATTATAAAGTATTTCTATAGTTTTCATCTTTTTCTTTACTTCTGCTCCCAAATTCTTTCTGATAGTCTTCTTCTTCTTCTACTTCTTCTTCTTCTTCTACTTCTTCTTTTTTTATCCTTCTTCTTCTACTTCTTCTTCCTCTTCTTCTTCTTCTTCTTCTTCTTCTTCTACTTCTTTTTCTTCTACTTCTTTTTTCTTCTTCTTCTACTTCTTTTTTTATTCTTCTTCCTCTACTTCTTCTTCTTCTTCTTCTTCTACTACTTCTTCTTCTTCTTCTACTTCTTCTTTTTTTATTCTTCTTCTTCTACTTCTTCTTCCTCTTCTTCTTCTTCTTCTTCTACTTCTTTTTCTTCTACTTCTTTTTTCTTCTTCTTCTTCTACTTCTTTTTTATTCTTCTTCTTCTACTTCTTCTTCTTCTTCTTCTACTACTTCTTCTTCTTCTTCTACTTCTTCTTTTTTTATTCTTCTTCTTCTACTTCTTCTTCCTCTTCTTCTTCTTCTTCTTCTACTTCTTTTTCTTCTACTTCTTTTTTCTTCTTCTTCTTCTACTTCTTTTTTTATTCTTCTTCTTCTACTTCTTCTTCTTCTTCTTCTACTACTTCTTCTTCTTCTTCTACTTCTTCTTTTTTTATTCTTCTTCTTCTACTTCTTCTTCCTCTTCTTCTTCTTCTTCTTCTACTTCTTTTTCTTCTACTTCTTTTTTCTTCTTCTTCTTCTACTTCTTTTTTTCTTCTTCTTCTTCTACTTCTTCTTCTTCTTCTTCTTCTACTACTTCTTCTTCTTCTACTTCTTCTTTTTTTATTCTTCTTCTTCTACTTCTTCTTCCTCTTCTTCTTCTTCTTCTTCTACTTCTTTTTCTTCTACTTCTTTTTTCTTCTTCTTCTTCTACTTCTTTTTTTATTCTTCTTCTTCTACTTCTTCTTCTTCTACTTCTACTACTTCTTCTTCTTCTACTTCTTCTTTTTCTTCTTCTTCTTCTTCTTCTTCTACTTCTTTTTCTACTTCTTCTTCTTCTTCTTCTTCTTCTTCTTCTACATCTTTTTCTCCTTCTTCTTTGATTTTATCATCTTCTTCTTTATTTACTTCTTCATCGACTTCTTCCTACTTGGCTTCTTTTTCTTATTCATCTTTAGCTTCTTACTACTTGGGCGATTATGACCCTGCACAGCCTCCTATATTTTTTTGCTCGAAGTAACTTAGAATTATTTACCAAACATATTTGTCCGTGTTTCCTCATCAATTCACAGAAACACGTTCGGTAGTTTACCGGAGTTTTTTTCTGCTTCTCTTGATTTCATTAACTCTTAGGTGTGTTAAATTCTCTACGCCGTATTTCCATATTATATATCCCAGAAATATTATCTGTTTCGTTTTGCGTGTTCGTATAACGTTTCTTATTTTCCTTACAACATGTTTCTCACAGATGTTATTTATTTAGAGGCGTCTAAATATTAAGAAACTTTAAAATGAACACACAAAATATTGAAAATTTTCTCTCCAACATTTATTTTCCGGAACAAATAAATATTTTTTGTCTTTCCCAGATATATAGACGCTGGTTTAATCTCTCACTAGTTAAACCTCTTTTAACACCAACCTTATTCTCATCTCACTCTCCGTTTGTAAGCAGAGAACTGCTTTTGTGTGCCCAGGAAATAAAACATATTTAAATGCCTGTTCCTGGCGTTAAAACTGATATGAACAAATGACCTTTGCCGTACCACGCTAGAGAATCGCAACAAAGGTGAATGTTTGGCGATGTTCCAGTCGTATCGGGGAAGACCAGGTCACTGGACGGGGATATTTTGAATGTCTGTCATAAAAGTTTGTGAAGGCGTTTGCAAGGATTCGATACATTGACCTTTTAACATTTTCAGGGTCTATCAGGGAAAAATCTCGTCGGATTCACTCAAGCGCACGGACTGCCAATTCGAACACAGGAATAATAAACCACGATGTTTTTTTTTCTGTTTTCTGCTGTATTTCGTCTTTCAGAATTCCGTCCAAAATGGAATGGTCGTTATCTTGAAGAGATTCATTTCTATTTCGATACTCATTACAACTACTCATATCATCTTGTCTCCTCTTCATCTTTACCGTGTCTTAAACGTTGATTGTCGAGTCACCATATATTGGTGACATGTCATTTCAGTTCATGATGTGTCTCCTGTTTAAGTTAATATTTTCATTTTAAGTGATTCTCAACTTTAAACCTATATTATGGAAATTTGAATTTGTTTTTATATCGACATTTTTAAACTAATTCATTCCTTTGATTCAATAGTTGGTTTTCATTATTGTATTTTCTCATTCTATTTTTTTTTCTAAACATAAGTCATACCTATCTCTAAGACTATTGGTAGCACGTGGGGGACCTATACTTTTCTAAACTCTCTCTCTCTCTCTCCATATATATATATATATATATATATATATATATATATATATATATATATACTGAATACTAAAAAGCTTTGCAACCTAAAAACATAACTGCTGTACATTGTCCGTCATTTTTAAGAAGGATTACTGTCCAAATATGCAATATTAAATTACAGGACTCGACAACCAACAAAGAAAGTAACACTAAAACATTCAGAAATAAAAAGCTTGTTTTACGAAAAATAAGAAAAGTGAAAGATAAAATTCTACATTTAAAGACAGACAAATAATTACTAAAAAACTTATTCGCAGTACTTTGTCAGTCGTCCCTTAATGAAACTTACATAAAAGAAGGATTGCTCCGCAAATACACAATTATACATAGTAGGCCGATGAATGGAATTTAAGAGGTAAAAACAGCAAAAATATTATTTGAACATAAAACTAATACAATTTGACCCAATAGTAACATGAAAGATGTTGAAAATCTTAATTTTCGGACACGAAACCTTTTTGTGGAAACTGTATTCATTGAGTATACCTGAATTCCAATTAAATTCTAATTGAATTTATTTTTAGAATGTATTTTTTTTTAAATGAATTCCAACTCGGACTTTTGGCGTTCATGTCATTTCAGTACAAAGACACATCAAGCCTTATCAATACTATGGTCCGGTTGGTTGCCATATGCAACTACAGTGAACTAGATATCATCGTCTTTAATAGTTTTCTAATTACTATTAAACAGAAAACAGAATTCAGGCCCTGTTTCACCGATATATTTTCCTGTTTTGCATTTTTTTTCAAAAAGCAAATATATTACATTTGAACTGTCACAAGTGAAGAGACGAGGTTGGATCACTCTCTGCATCCCAGGTGACGTAACAATATAATCGATGATAATATGCTGACAAATTTGGTATCGGGGTTCATTACACGTTATATTTCCTTTGTAAGTGGGTGATTTTGTAGTTAGATAATGTAAAGTGTCAATGTCGTTTTGGAGGTTAATATTTTATTAATTGTAATGGTGAAGTTTTATGTACTAGACATATTTAATTAGATAGAAATTGGTTTGTGAATGTTTAATTAAATAAATAAAAAAAATGGCAGTTCTAGATTTTTCTCTAATTTGGTCAGTTGGTTATAAGAGTGTTTGGAAAACCAAAGTGATTGATTATTTGATTGTTTTCAGCGGTTAATTTCTGTTAAGATTATAAGTGATTAGTTGCACTATGTGTGTTTGCTTGTTTTTTTTTGTAATTCCTATTGTCAGATCAGATACGTTTTATGCGTAAACGCTGACTAAAGATTATTGACTTTTTTTTTAGTTGTTAGCGTGACAGCTTCTTTACATCGCAATGACTTCGCTTTAAATAACAATGACGAAATCTTGTTTGTTGGTTAAACAT
>OZ010603.1:36141117-36143617 GCA_963932145.1 Acanthosepion lycidas
TATATATATATATATATATATATATATATATGTAACAGTCTTCATTTTCTATCGATCAATCTGTCTATTCATCAATCTTTCTTTTTTCTACATTGGTCCAAGATATTAAACAATCGACCAATATATTAAACGAATTTAGTTCTTTGTACGAAATATATTGATAATTTGGGGTAGTATATCAGGAAGGTAGTCTAAGAAAGAACATTATTGTATACTATTTACATTATTCGGACTATTGTCTTCATGTTTCTCGTCATATTTATTACAATGTTTCGACCATTGTACGCTCCGGCCTTTTTCAGGTGGCTGGAATGTCGAACTGAACCCTTTATTTCGCTCACTGGGGTAGACTGTTCTAGTTCGACGTGCCATGTTTAATGGATGTCAGTTGTCAGTTATCTCCTGTTAATTCCCCTCTCCAAGTTCTCCACTGACTTAATCTTCAGTATCTGTCTATATTTCTGAGATGAGGTATTGTGTACACTATTTACATTATTCGGACTATTGTCCTCATGTTTTTTTTTGCCGTATTTATTACAACGTTTCGGCCATTGTACTCCCCGGCCTTTTTCAGGTGGATGGAATGTCGAACTGAACCCTTTATTTAGCTCACTAGGGTAGACTGTACTAGTTCCACGTGCGATAATGGATGTCAGTTGTCAGTTATCTCCTGTTAATTCCCCTCTCCATGTTCTCCACTGCCTTAACAAGGTATTGAACTCACACTCTTTGGGTCTTGTCACTGGATCTAACCAACAACTTTATCCACTGCGCCATGTATCCTTGAGGACATTGTTATAGTACTTAATTTTAACTGAGAATAAATATTTGAGTGTACCAACAATTAAAATGGCGAAGTAACACTAAAAATGAGTTTAATTTGCCGTTATATTTAACTAAAAATCATGGGTACCGTTGCTATGGTTATGGAGCTAAAGTTTGGACGCTGCTTTAAAAACTGTCGGGCATACGCAGTAAGATCGAACGTTGTCGTTCCATCTCGATTTTTTATAGAATTGCTTGAGAGTAAAGTGGGTAGTGTTCTCGTCTCAGCACACCACCGAGTTTCCATTACGGACCATGACTTATGCGGTAGTTGTTGCCTAAGAAAACTATTCCCCGGGACCCGAGAACAATCTCCGGAACTGACACTTCTCACCTGATCTGACAAATTCCATATTTCCCAACTATCTGCCTTGGGATCTTTTCACTCCACAAATCAAATTCTACTTGCAAGGAACAAGATTTCAAAGCGTTGAGGCAATCCAAGATAATATGACGAGGCAGCTGTTCGCTGTCATGAAGAAAATAGTTCTAGAAAGGCTGCATTCAACTGAAACTAGGCTGAATTCCGAATGGGTTCACTTCGAAGGAGATTAAATGTCGAATTGATATGTATTGTAGTTTTCTTTTTATAGCCTCTGTGCCGATTTATTTTTTATCAGATTAACGCTATATAATAGACTAGAATCCATCAAATCTGGTATCCATCATATCCGGAATCCCTCATGTACGAAGTGCCTCATATCCGGAATTCCTCATATCCAGAGTGCTTAACAGCGGTACTATCCCCCATATACGGACATGATTGTGATGTGTATGTTTGAACTATGTGAGTGATAGGCAACTGATTTGAAATTTCTGTTTTTCAGGAAATTTACTTTGGATAATTGCTTATACTTATTTTAATCTAATGGCTTTTTATTATTTTCAAATTAATGGCTTGTATTCTTCCAAAGAAACTATTCCCCAGCGTTCACACTGTCACAATGAACATGGAAATAAAAGAAACATGATTGTGATGAAACTTGGACTGAAATTAAAAAAAAAAGTTTGTCAGTTTTATGGAAAGAAAGCCACCATTGAGCTATGACGATTGCAATAACTCGCACTGAGTTAAAAAAAATGTCTTTCTTTTTTAAAAAAATCAAGAACAAAATCAGAACGAAATACGGAAAAAATTGAGAATCACATCGGAAGAGAAAGAATTATCATAAAACTGCGATTGAAAACGTTTCGTTACATTATTTGTTTTGCTTACATGGCATATTTAATTTAATGAATTTTCATTAATATTACATATTTTTTCCCTTAAAATATTCTCCGTTATATTTCATTCGCTATTAGCTTATTTTGTTTATTATAAAACATTGAAAATAAATGTTCAGCCTGGTTTCAGTTTTATATTACTCTAAATATAACCGCTCATATCCGGACATATTAACCAATTCGTCATATCCAGAAGTCTTCTTAGTCCGCTTCTCAGGGATTCTAGCGTGATATTAAAAACAAAAGAGACAGTTTTCTGAAGGGAGATATTTCAAAAGCTGCAGTGAAACTTATAAGAAATAGTGTTTCTTTTTCTATTTAAAATTAACAAATAATTGATGCTTAAAACTGATACGAGTTATCTCCACTTGCGTAAAATTTCGAAAAGAAAACTGTTAGAGTTTTTTTTTTTTCATTGAGTTACCATTTCTAGAAAGATGGCCAACAAAGA